>OY754976.1:21265628-21865628 GCA_963576475.1 Molanna angustata | reverse complement strand
GTATTTTTTCTAGACCATTATCGCCAGGCGGCGCACTAATCGCCGTAATCTTTTGTGTTTTATTTCATTTTACTACAAATAACTATGCAAAATAATTATAATCAGGATTTATTTTTGTTGTTAATTAAAGACTAAATATAGAAGTGGTTCAATGAATTAATATTTATTTTCTTACATAAATGATAATTTACTGCCTAACAAAAAACGATACAAAATGTCAGTCATATTGAAACGTCAAGCGCGCATTAAAAACTTTATTTTTTTTCATCCCACTTTATAAAACGATCCATCCTGTTTCTACATATTCTGTGTATTCCTAGATGTTCCACATAAGATATAATTTCAACATCATCACTTAGTTCCAGATCCATCAGTAAAATATAAATACCTACATTTTGTCATTAAAAATGATTGATTTAAATAAAAAAACATTGATATTTATAAAAAAATGAAAACGAACCGTGTTGTGTAATGAAACATGTAAACTAATACCGTTAATAATAAAAGTATATTTAGCCACAGCGTCGCATCGCGTATTATTTAAGTTATTGACAATTTGGCAGATGATGCGTAATAGACAATAACCACAGAAAACGTAAAATATGTCTATAGGTGAAGATTACGTAACTGACATGTCGTATTGCACTGTAATACGGAAATGGATTGTTCAATCTCCCCATAACATTAATCTTGAGTTAAACAAACTCAATGAGTTGAGGGCCAACCGTAATACCGCCCCATAATCACTTAGTTCCAGATCCATCAGTAAAATATAAATACCTACATTTTGTCATTACAAATGATTGATTTAAATAAAAAAACATTGATATGTATAAAAAACGAACCGTGTCGTGTAATCAATATTAATTCTATTTCTAAAAAAACAAACCTCAAAAATACTCCATCTTGAAGAACACAAGAGGTAAAACATCGGGTAACTACTTGGTGCCAAAAATGAATACTTAATTTGGGCAAAGATTTTTTGTATTTACTGCACCTCGAATTTATAATAAACTGCCATCGGACCTTAAAGGGTTAACTCAATTCAAAGCCCGTGGTACCAAGTGGCTACTCGATGTGGGTAGAACCCAAAATGAAAGTAACGTTGCAACAATAATTTTTTAACTAATTATTTTTTGTTGTCTGTTTAGATTGTGTTTATTTTTATTTATTTCACTTTTAAAACTGTATTTTTTAATTTAAAATTATATAAGTATTCCTAATGTTTATTTTTATAGCTTTCTTATTCTTTTGTTTTTTACTGTAATGTAATAATTTCACAAATGTACAGGTGGCTGCTTCAGAACAGATTTATTCTAGTGAGGCGGCTATCTATTATTAAAATAATGTATATGTTTATATGATCATAAATAAATAAATAAATAAAAAATGAAACATGTAAAATAATACCGTTAATAATGAAAGTATATTTAGCCATAGCGTCGCGTCACGTATTATTTAAGGATATTGACAATTTGGCAGATGCGTAATAGACAATAACCACAGAAAACGTAAAATATATCTATAGTTGAAGATTACGTAACTGACGTTTCATTTTGCACTGTAATACGCAATTGATGATATTTAATCTCCCCTAAACTTTTAAACTGGATTACTAAATCCTAATACGAAATTCCTACGTAAAGAGGTGTTATTTTTGTATTCCTGTTTGTCTTCTTATCATAATTGTATGCATAAACAGTGTGCTGCCCTTATTATAAACCGAAATAAAAATATACTGTTTACATTATAACTAAAAAGGCACCTTAGATATTTTTGTACATTGTAGATATTTATTGTTCATGTTGATAAATATAAAATACAAGACTATTATGTAGTTTTTTTGTGTACCTATAACTATGTCCTCGTAATAAGTAGATACACAATATACAATATACATCCTTATACATTCCCTTAATTAAGTTCAAATGCTTGTGCTATAAGTTGAACAAAATCAGTCATGGCGAGATTCGAACCTGCATTCCCTAGATTATTAATCTAGCACGTTAGCTGCTCTAATACCGACTTGTAGTCTTAATTTTAATACAAAAGTTGTGTAAGGACACTAATGGTCTTCAGTGCTGTAGCCTTTATCTTGACATTCAATACCGATGTAAATTTCAAATTTTCCTTTTGAATTTTCCTGTCTCTACTTCACTTAAATAAATTTGCAAATATATAACGTAGTAATCAAATCGTATTGGAACTCTATTTCTGATGTACATAATCATCTAAAAATTCCACTGGAAATAAGAAGAACAATCGACGACGCAATTTTTACTCTCCACACTATGGAATTGTGGAGAGTCATGATTTCACAATTTTTAGCGTATTTTTTACATCAATTTCTTAACGGGTATCACGTAGAGAGTGCACACTATGAGTTTCGTCGTGATGTGTTTGTATGTATGGCGTACGGCCTTATATTTACATATGATAATAAATTAATGTAAGTCCGATCGACTTCATATTTACATCATTGTGTGAAGTGCATAGACCAAGGGCTGGTTAGATTTCCATAGACAACTTTTAATTTCTTCTCTATGATTTTATCATTAACGTTGTTTTTTTGTGTCCCCTCTACAGCCCAAACTATAAGTCCGATTGGCTTCATATTATTTATTTATTTATTTATTTATGTTAAAGTTGGACAAAAAACAGCGTTAAGACATAGTACAATACAATAGTAACATCAAGTATTAAGGCCTATTACATTTTGTCGTTATGATTGACATAAAAAAAATACAAGTTTGCAAAAAATAAAAAAATAAAATATGATCATAGGTTGGTATGTAGGTAAGAGCAACATTTCAAGTTAACAATGATTTAAAACATAATATTGAACTAAAAGGAAAAAAGAGAATAAATGCCGTCAAGGTTTCCTATAATAAGTGGTTATTGATCTTCTTTTGTATAGAGTATTTGAATGTTGTGGAGCTGAGGTGGAAGATGTCAAACTCTTGAAATCTGTTATTGTATGTATCGCACATTCTATGAATAGTCATGTTTTGTGCGTAATTGGTGCGGTGAATTGGAAGGTGGAATAAATGTGTATGTCATATATATGTATTAATATCATATATATGTATTGTCAATAAACTTAGAGCTTATTAGTTTTCCATAGATATCCGTTAATTTCTTCTGTATGATTTCATCTGTCCAAATTTTCAAAATGCTCTCACGGTCTGGAAAATCGAGGTATTTTTATATTGTTTAAAAGTTTGATGCAATTAAAATACACTCATCAAAAATGCATTCTAAGCCCCCAAGTCAAATTGAAAACGCTGTTCGTTTTCGCCAAGCGCTAATTTTTTTTGTATGGGATTTGACGTTTGTTGTTTGTTATTGTAGAAAAAATTTCTACAACAAACGTCAAATCCCATACAAAAAAAATTAGCGCTTGGCGAAAACGAACAGCGTTTTCAATTTGACTTGGGGGCAAGGATTGTCAATATTTAAAGAAAAAAATCTATGGTCTGCCATATCAATGTGAAATAAATTTATTAATTTAATTTAACTAAATTAATTTTATAAATAAATTAATTAATTAGTTATTTTTTTAGTATTATTAATTTATTATTTATTAATAATTTTTTTTTTATTTAAACAGAATACCGATAAATGAATGTGAGAATGACAGCGAGAAAATTTCAATAGAAGAGGTCAGAGAGGCAGTGAAGCATGCACGTACAGGAAAGGCTGCGGGATTTGATTGCATACCAACTGAATTCATCAAATATGGTGGCGAAAAGACGATGGAATGGTGTCATTGCCTCTTCAACAAATGTTGGGAGACAGGACATACTCCGTCAGATTGGAGAAACGCAGTGATTGTGCCCCTCTTTAAAAAAGGGTCAAAATTAGACTGCAAGAACTACCGAGCTATCAGTCTGCTGAGTTCAGTTGGAAAATTGTATGCTAGGATACTAGATCAAAAGTTGAGAAAGGCTACAGCAAGCAAGGTATGGGATGCACAAGGAGCGTTTGTTGGAGGTAGAGGATGCACCGACCAAATTTTTTCCCTTCGAATGGCGACTGAAAAGGTTCTGGCAAAAAACCAGAAGCTTTTCTGCGCTTTCATAGACCTGGAAAAGGCCTATGACAAAGTAGACCGTGAAAAACTCTGGAACGTGCTATCAGTGTATGGAGCGGGTAGCAGGCTGATAGGGGCAATATCATCTCTATATGAGGAAAGCCAAGCCTGTGTGAGAATTGAAAACTCTCTCACAGGATGGTTCTCCATTAATATGGGAGTGAAGCAAGGGTGCGTACTATCACCGTGGCTCTTTAATCTATACATTGACTACTGTGTGAGAGCACTAAAGAATGAGAACATTGGGCTGAAACTGGAAGGTATGACTGTATGTGATCTAATGTATGCGGATGACAAAGTATTAATGGCTGAAAGCGTGGAAGACTTGGAATGTTTGGTTAAAATAGTATTCGATGGATGCATGCAAAATGGATTGAGAATGAATGCAACTAAATCTAAAGTAATGGTATTTGAGAAGAGCGAAAGACAAACAAAATGCGAGATACGAGTGGAGAATGTACAATTAGAACAAGTGGATGAATATTTATACTTAGGAAGCATGTTTCAGCGTGATGGAAGATTGGAAAAAGATATTGAAAGGAGAGTAACGGCAGGTAATAGAGTGAATGGTGCATTAAGACCGGTAATGGCTGACCCAATTATTTCGAGGCAAGCAAAGCTCGCGGTACACAATGGTATCGTCGCACCGACTCTAATGTATGCTAGTGAGACATGGACATGGCAGAAGACGCATGAAAGTAGAATTAACGCGGTTGAAATGAGGTCACTAAGACGAATGTGTGGTAAAACGATGTATGATAGAATAAGAAATGAGGATATTAGACGAGAATGTATGATTGAAAGAAATATCGTAAGTAAGATGGAAATAAATGCCCTAAGGTGGTTCGGCCACATAGAAAGAATGAGTGATGACCGTCTGACAAAAAAAGTATACAAGGCTGATAAAAGAGGAATGAAAAGTAAAGGTCGGCCAAGAAAGAGTTGGCACGATCACATAAATGGGATTTTGAAAGATGGAGATGTTAGAAGTAAGAATAATAGAAGAGCGTGTATGAGACGATGTATGGACGTGAATGAAGCGAGGAATGTATGTCAAGAGAGAGGAGTCTGGCGTTCGGTTCTCTCTGCCTACCCCAAATAGGGAAATGGCGTGATGGTATGGTATGGTATGGTATGGTATTTCATAGGTACATTAAATTTATACTTTGCCTTTATATTATAAAGTAGTATTATGTATCTAAATTGGTAGGAACTATATGTGTCCGTAAATTATTCCATTCATGGAATACCATAACGACCTGCTTCACATGAGAAATGAGATCCACAATCGTCGACCCCCATTTTTTTCGCTAACATGGACCTCTTGCAGTCGTCGGCTCCTGGGGGTCAGTGTTGTCCACTTTGGGAATCACTGGTCTAGAGTAATGACGCTGGTCGTTCCCTTTTCAACGGCATTAATCTTGACACTCGATTTCGCTCTTAATTACGAATTTTCGCTAAAAACCTACCTTTATGATGGAGAATATGGCGGTTGGTAAGTATGTTCATATCGTAATAGCAATTAGAACGTATGCTTATGGTAATAGTTATAGAATATACCTAAATTAAATTTTAAATAAAACTTCATTCTATGCTCAGAGCCTACCTGTCGAATTATTCTCCGAAAATTCTATAACTATTACAATAAGTATGAGTTCATTCTAGTTATTATTACAATTAGATAATATCGAATATTTAAAATAAGGGATTGGATTTGTTATTCAAGAGTTACACTGCTAAGAGTAGATGAAAACCGAATTTGGAGTCTAGTTTTGAAAGTAAGGTCATTGAAAATTTGACAACTGGTTAAATTTTCCTCTAATGTATTGAATAATTTCTTTCTTTTTTTAGCTATTTATATTACGTCCAGAAATGGCAAAAAGTTGTTGTATCTTCACAATTTCACGTATTATTTACGATATTCATCTGCTACCGGTTCACAGAAGTGGATTTGCTCTACTCATCATAATAAGCATTGCCGTGCAATTGTCAATATACAAAATGATATAATAACTCAACTTCAGGAAGAACACAATCACGAACCACCGAGGTATCACAAAACCTTACAGGGAACTTTTGTCAGGATATAGAACATTTCTTTACCGAACATTATTAGAACATTCGTATTATAAGCTGTATGTATATAAATCAAATGTAAGTGTACTTAATGTGTTTCCTTACTCTCTGCTTAATTAACCTACTAACTTAATATTTAATTTGATGGTACATGTTCCCGAGTATTTAGTAATCATCCTCTGTGAATACGTCGTCTTCTTATTGTGGCTTGTGAAGCTAAATCCGTTTATAAATTTAAACTTAGTAAAGCTTCACTTTATTTAGTAGACAGAATCTGTCCTTGAGACCTCGTTTTCATTCTTCGGAATTGATTGCTGACACGTCACAAATGGAAGCGATTCGGGTAGGTACCTACTCGAACTGCATTCCCTTCAGGAGTCAATAATCAATTCTGGACCAAACGGAGTTGAGCCCTCGGTTCTTTAATGAAAGCACCTCAAAACTTAAGGGTGACTCATAGGCCCCCGGTTCGGTCTTTTCCGAAAGTACCTTAAACCTCAGTGTCTCCAGTCCACAGTAGCGTTTAGTCTTCAATAAGGAACAACAAATAAAATTGTTCATACGAACTGACCTTCGGTATATATGGATGTTTATAAGATATTCCAGCTTCGGTGAGTCTATAGCCTTGTTCAGAATTGTTTGTTACAGTTATTGGTCGAATAATGTTCTTTTGCATTCAAGGGTTTCAAATGTGTGATACTGGATACCTTGTTATCGAAGCGTAGATTGACTTAGAAATTAAAAAAAAATTAAAACTTGTGCTGGACTCTTTCGATTTGAGTACAGAATTCAAGTTGTGAACGAATTTGCGTTTTAAATACTTGTTTATTATTTTTTATTTATTTATTTATTTATTTATTTATTTATTTATTTATTTATTTATTTATTTATTTATTTATTTATTTATTTATTTATTAATTTATTTATTTATTTATTTATTTATTTATTTATTTATTTATGTATTTATTTATTTATTTATATAAAAGCCCTAAATGAGCTTTTACATACACAATTACAAATTATTAAAACATATGTTTATGAACCACGTAGCATAATATATACGTACATAATTATTTATTTTTATTTTATTTTTTATTTGTTTGGAAACTTAGCAGCTATACATTTATAATACGTAATTGCAAATAAGAATACAAAATAAATAGCCAATTATAAAGTTTCACATATTTAAATTATTATAAATTATTGATATTGGGTAGTCATTGTAAGATGGTGAGTGTATGTGGGGGAAAGGGAAGGGTAATGGATATAGGAAAGCGTTGATAAGGAAGTGATGAAGGTTTAAGGAATGTAGGTTTGATTTTTAACCGGTAATACTACCAATAACCGCGCGTAATTGGAGTTTCATCGATGTCTGTGTGGAGTTAATTATATCAGGTTGGGGGTCAAGACTATTGTACCTAATAATTTAAGCATTTGTTGATAATTATTCTGTGCGTAATTTGTTCTGCAGTGTGGTGTATAGAAAAGGTAATTATAAAGTATTGCAATGTTTATGAAACGATTTGTACTTTAATTATTGATTTTGTTTTTTAGTTCGATTTGTTCCATCAAGAAATGGCTTAAATGGAAAAGTCTTGCTAATGGTGAACAATGAATACACATTTTCAAAACATGGGAAAAACACGTCAGGCAAGTCTCGCTGGTTATGTTCAAGTCATAATAGCCGTGGATGTAGAGCAATTGCGTGGACTCATCACAACGTTTTGGTACAACTCAAGAACATTCACAAACATCCACCAGTTAATTACATCAGAGCTTCAGATGGAGCTTATATTAAAACTAGGAAAACCCAGCAGGCGTTGTCTATTAATATTAATTGATTTTTTATTTATTTATATATTCACTCATTTATTCATTCATTTATTGATTTATTTATGTGTTATTTTTTATTTTAAATTTTCTTGGAATATCGATAAATTTATCAAAAAAAAAATTGTGCGAGATGGCAAGTAAAGAAATTAAACTTCAAATACTTTTTATGTTATGCGCTGAACAAATCCTTAAAATTTAATTCCAATTTCAAATAGATCATTTTTCGTAAATTCTTGTCTGAGATATTGAATAAATAAATACATTTTAATTTAAAACCCTTCTCATGTGCGTGCGGAATAAATCCATAAATTTTCATTCTACATAATACCATACATTTAATTTTTATAAATATATTGATATCGAATATCTCACACAATTCATCCGTAATACCACCCTATAAATGACTTACCTACAATTGATTTAAGATATCAATATTTTATATTAATATTTGTGGAGGCCTACGTGTCATCACGTTGTGTCGTTTTTAAATCTCAGTAAATAAGTATTTTTGACATTAATTTATTGTTTCCAAACTTTTATATGCATACTGATGTTATTTTGTTATGTATAAATTATATAAAACATAAATACAAGTCGCCACATTCTGGAGACTTACGATATCAATTGTCTCACAAATCCAGACTGAAAACACAATTCAAAACTGTGTCTCCACCGGGAATCGAACCCGGCACTTTTGGATCAGCAGTTAGATACTTAACCAACTGAGCCACGAAGGCCGACAAATATTATTATTTATTTAAGTAATATTTTTATATATGTATTTGTTTTTTTATTCTGTATCACGCATACTTTTGTGTATTTTTTGTAAATACTCTGATGATTGTGGAAACAATTAAATGGGTCGATGGCAGAGCGGTTTGCGCGCTGGGCTAGTAATCCAGTGGTCGCGAGTTCGAATCCTGCCTCGACCGATTTCTTTCACCTATAGTACAAGCATTTATGCTTATTTTAGGGAACGTAGGAAGATGTATATGTACTTGTTTTACAAGGACATATTCATTTATTTAAAAAAAAAAGTAAAAAAAATATATGTAAAATTATATTTAAATATACTATAAATATAAACTGTTAGAATTATTATTAAGCTTTAGATTTTTTTGCATTTTTCCCGGGGTTTTCAATTTTTTATGAATAGTTATGTATGTGCATTAATTGTGTGATGCTTAGATTAAGATTTAATCAATACTGTTTTAATCAATTTTATAAATATTATTTTGTTTATTTTTCATAATGTTTTCCATTATATATATATATAAGAATTTTGTTTAATTTGAAAATTTTTTTTTATTTATTTTATCCTATTTACATATTCACCCAAAATTAATTATTGCAATTGGTTTTGTATTCCCAACTGATTTATTTAAGTTCTTACAGCTGCGAGTACACAGTGGCCGACGATGGCCCACTGCAGGCCATCGCCATTGTGTAAACGGGCTAATTGTGCCTCATGGCGTATAAATGTCAGTGGGCCTTACGTCGTGGCGAGCAATGGCCACGTTGTCGGTTTTTTGGGCACACTTCAAAGGAATCATGGCGTGGTCTGGCCGGTGGTGTTCACACAGTGGCCCATTGTTCAGTTTGTCACCGAACGCGCGACGGCGTAGTGCGCTTCAAGTTTGTGTATTTTTTAATTTTTCGAGATGTCTTTATCGTGGAGTAACGAAGAAATGATGAATGTTTTTTTTTCAAACCCCAGACTAAAGAATTTCTATTTATCTATTATGTAAATAAAATAGTACATAAAAACTTTTAGCTAGTATTGTGACATAATTGCTGTCCAAACATAAAATACAAACAGACGATATAAATTTTATGTATAAATTCTTGCACATATAAGTTGTACCTATACTGGCGGGTTTATTGTCAAATGGCAATTTCTTCCAACCAACCAGAATTATTCCGGTACACACTCATATAGTATAGGCATTTTTTTATTACTTTGTTCCGGTACACACTCATATACCTAGTAGTTGTACGCAGTATACAAATATATTGCCGCGGCCGAGATTATTTCATCGTCAGTGCCTCGCTATGCAGTAATGAGCCATGGACCATTGTGTGAACACCTTTTCGCCGACAAGCGTTGATGGCCTGCCGTGGCGCACGGCCGTGCATGGGCCATTGTGTACTGGAAGCTTAATATTCGATACTATTTGAGTATATTGAATTGAGAATATTATTTTAACGACGTCAAATGAAATCTCAAAATGTAGCAAATTTGAACTCGATAAGGCCAACAAAATCGTTAATTTTGTAAAAACCTTTTATTCACGGCCGCTCTATTGGTTTCTCATAATTTCAAAAGAAAACAAATAAGTTTTAATCATATTTGAATCATAAATTCGCTATAAACCATTTGTTTTTTGAGTCACTTCGCGACATGTTTCGGAAGCGCTGTCCTTCCATCGACCGGCGTGTCTAGACTAACATGTTGAATTTGTGTGTATCTGTCTGTGAAGCGAGGGGTGTGGCGGTTGAGGGTTGATGATTCAAATATGGTTAATATTTACTACCACAAAATATCCGCCGAATCATTAAATGATATTAAAGTTTTAATCATTTCGAATTTTACTCCTTCTACTTAGTATGTATAGATATCCATATTAAAAAAATAAAAAAGTACAAGTTTAAGAACATACGTCTTCTTATTCCAAAATGTATCAAATTAGAACTCGATTAACCCAACATAATCGTTCATTTTGAAAAATCACCTTTGAATCATGACTGCCATATTGGTTTCTCGTAATTTCAAAAGAAAACAAATAAGTTTCAATTATTTCGAAATCTACACCCTCTGATTAGTATGAATCGATATCCATATTGAAAATTCAAAATAAGGACAAGAAGTATAAGAACAGACGTCTTCCTAAATCTCTAAATTAAGCAATTTTTTTACGATAAGTAGAATTACACAATTATCGTTTATTTTGTAAAATCAAGTTTATTCTCTGCCGACATCTTGGATTTCTCGTTGTGTTTTGAAATCAAAAAAAGAATGCTATCGGTTCGTCGCCGTAAACAAACATTTTTTTTCACGCAATTTATTTAACTCATACGTAAAAAAGAATGTTTTTCTGTTATTAAAAATAGTTTCCGTACGGTGAATTCTCCATTCGGTCAATTACTTACTTACTTTCCGTGTCCGGATTCATCAAATAAAGAACTTCCAGTAGTTGGCCACATGTACGGCCCTGTCATTTGCGGCAATTAGGTCCTCCCGCGCGCATGTCTCTCCGACTTTCGGACATATCATAAGGTGTTGGTGGTCCTGTATGTCCCCACACTCGCAGGTATCGTCCTCCTTGTAGCCCCATTTTTTGAGGTTACTATTGCAGCGCGACACCCCAGTTTTCAATCTATTTAGCGCTCTCCAAGTGGGGTAGGGCAGATTGTGTCCAGCGGCCATCTCTTCCTTCGGTTTGACATGTGCGCGGTCAGTGAAACTTTCTTGCCACAGCTCAATCCGGCGCGCCTCTGGCGGGCCAGGCAGCGCGGCTGTTGTTTCCACAAAGCCTCTTCTTGACTTCAGCCGGAATTGTCGGGCCTCACGGCCGTACATGGGATGTCTTTGGTCGAGAAGTTGCTTCATTAGCTCCGTCTCAGCTGCGACCTGTCTTCTGATTGCGGGAGGGGCAATACCCACGATTGGGTAGATCTCGCTGATTGGTGTCGGCTTAAGACATCCGGTCACGGTGCGAACCGCATCGTTCACGGCCACGTCAACATTCCTCGCATGCACGGAGTTGTACCATACAGGTGCAGCGTATTCTGCCGCCGAGAAGCACAGCGCTAGATTCGAGGTGCGGAGGACATGAGGTTGTGCCCCCCATTTGGTATTTGTTAGTTTCCGAATGATGCCGTTTCTTGTGTTGACCTTCTTCCCCACCTCCTGGCAGTGTTGTCGAAAGGTCAGGGAGCGGTCCAAACGGATACCAAGGTACTTTGGGGAGTCACAGTGCTCCAGCATCTGATTCTGCCACATGACCTTTAGCTTCCTCGTTGCATCCCTATTTTTAAGGTGGTAGGCGAACACCTGTGTTTTGGAGGGATTGGGTCTCAGGCAGAGATGTGCAAAATGGGTACCCAAAACCATTTGAAATGCAAAATGGAAATGGGTTGAAACTTTTCCATTTGAAAATACAAAATGCAAAATGGTTTTTAAAAAAGCATTTCAAATGCAAAATGCAAAATACCTATTTTCAAAATGCTTTTTAAAATGCTAAATGGTTTCTCAGGTGAAATGAAAAAGTTGAAACAAACATCAGTTTTGTATTAAAATGATTATTGAACTAAACAGTTTTGTAATTTAATAATGAAAAATAAAGTAGAACAGCTTGTGGAATAATTTTCTTAAGTTCAGACTAATTTAAATTCTCCAAACAAATAATAGTTACTTACATATTAGAGTGTTTCTTATTTGGTCAAAAATTTATATAATTTTTTTTTGAAATTTCTATGCGTCCACCCCTGTATTCTATTCTAAGACAACAAATTTTATTTATTCATGTCATGTTTAGGGGTCGCTACCAGTAATCAAAATTCAGCAATTTATAAAAATATTGCCTGAAAACTTACAAATTAATTTAGAAAATGAAAGTATTGCCAAAATTATTTTTTTGAGTGGATATAATGATAATTATTATTCTTTTAAAAAATCGTATAGCGCCGATTAATGAATCAGAAGCACTCCAAGTACTTATGCTAATATTTCAGTGTTATGTTGCTCTATGAAACAATTATTTTTAGTCCTTGAGAAAAAGTTGTCATGCTTTGACCACTGTGGACATTTGGTGACAATGTGGCAATCCATTCAACTCTGTAGGACCATTTACACCAAAGCATCGAACACAGGAAGCCGCTTTGTTGGCTCTGTCCAGCCACTTAAGGTAGCAAGGTAGAATTTTTGGTATCAGGGTACTTCTTATGTTGTTTAAAGATAAGAAGAAGATATTGTTCTTTAGTGATGATTAACTTATTGTATTCTTCAAATTATTCCACTCCTTGTTCTACAATATCATTCACGGCTCGCAATGTATATATTTTTACCAGCACTGTAGTCTTCATCTTATTTCAAAAGTCAGATACGATTCCATTTCTGGAATAAGCTCTTTGGATTGATAGGTACCACAAATGATCAAGGATATTTTTCAATTCCTTTGTTTCCATAATTCTTGAGTTTTTTTAAGAGCCACAAATTGTTTCTTTCTTAAATGGGTAATCGGTACCTACACAGATTCATGTTTTGTGATTTTTCTATTAGATCTCTATCTCAATAAACAGTGAAAGGTATATTTTAATAGAATTCGTTTTTCAATGACTTAACTACATTTTTTCTTTGCTTCACGAGTTGACGACAAATGGTTGAAAAATTATTTTAAATTCATAAGGATCAGATCCTACAATTTTCAATGCTGACATCAAAATAATAGGTCCTTACAATAATTTAAATACATTTTGGGGTCAAAATTAAATATTTAGACTTGTTGCATAGACGATAGATGTAGGTACAAAATTTCATATATTTTTCAAAATTTTGAAGCTCGTTAGCGACCCACAAAAATTATTTTAAATGATAATAAAAAAATATGGGTATGCTTTTTTTGGTAATAGAAGCGAATAGGGGGGAAGCACCCTATTACTGACACTGTGTAAAAAATCTTGAAATCTCTCTGGCTCATGGAGATTGCAATAAGGGAAAAAAAATAATTAAAAAAGAACTGTGTAATATCGGCTAAATGTTGGTAAGAGTGAATAATAAGAATGACCAGTTACTTATTTTACATTTTCCTCCACACCCGCGTCATGTATGGGGATCAATTTTACAATTTCTTCTTTCACCAGTTAACCATATAAGTAAAATAAAACACGTGAATTTAATTAATTCAAAAGAAGATTACAAGATTAATGTGGTCACAAGATAAAATGAATCTATGAAAAAATTAGGTTTGGTACCAAAGAAGAGTAATGTTGCAAAAATGCATTTGAAATGCAAAATGCATTGAGAAAAGCATTTAAAATGGAAATGGAAATGGGTGAAATAAAAAAGCATTTAAAATGCAAAATGGAAAATACCTATTTTGCTTTTTGCATTTCCATTTGAAATGAATTTATTTCAAATAAGCACATCTCTGGTCTCAGGTGATTTTTGCTATAATACTGGGATAGTTCTTCAAGGGCAGTTGACAGCTTTCTCTCCACTTCCTCGAAGGTCGCGCCCTGGGCTGCCACCGCCGTGTCATCCGCATATATAAATAGTCTGGTGTAGGGGTTTACAGGCTGGTCATTTGTATATATGTTGTATAGTACCGGTGCATGTACGCTTCCTTTCAATTCAATTCAATTCGGTCAATTGTCCATACTATAAATTGTCCTCACGGCCAACTGTCCATACGGTAAATTGTCCTCACGGTCAATTGTCCATTCGGTAAAAAGGGCGTACGGTCAATTGGAGGTGTGAAAATACAAGGAGACCAAGTCCAAATTATCCTAAATAGAGTTAATACCTCCATACTATTCCATATTATTAAAAAGAAATCCAGTTTCTGAAATACTTTGTATGAACTTCGAAAAACGTGATTTTACTTTAGCCTGACATCCACCATTGAAAGATATTTGTAAAAAATGTGATCTAATCACCATTAAAATAAAAGATGCAATATAAACTGGAGCTTTAGATATACAAAAGGATGTTTCGTATCACTCTTCTGTGCCTGAATGAGATTAAAAAAAAACGAAAATCAAAATGTCGCTGCATTTGCTTTCGACTTAAAAAAAACCTTACCCACACCTTCATTGTATACCAAAGATCAGATGAAAAAAGGATCTTGAGATAATTGTTAAGAGTTATATTTTCTTAATATATATACATATTTTTTTAATTTTATAATTTTATGCCCTTAACATACTTATTTGTTAAATAAAATAAATAGACAAAATATAACAAATACTAAGTGTTTCATTATTTAAAAAAAAAATCTAATATTTCAGCAAAAATAGTACTTGGTCTTTTTGTATTTTCATGATTTTGTATTACGTAAAATAGTAACAATATCTCATAAAATATTAAACATATTGCAATTCAAAGTGTTATTTTTTAAAATAATAATATTACCGTTCACTATTTCAACCACTGGCATTATTCCCAAATCGTTCATACGTAATTTAGAAATTATAGATTTATTGAAAAACTAAATAATAAAAATGCAAAAAACGGTAATAGTGAATACATGTAGAATCGTTAAAGATTTTTTAAATGTTAATATTCGGGAATCAGTAGGGTTGTTAGGTAGTGTAGAGACCTCCTCAGAGCCTAATCCTTTGATATGTTAAGTATCTGGATGGGTGAACTATTCCCATTTTAAAAAGCTTGATGATGCGTTTGTTGCATTTTATTTTGCTCTTTTAAATAATTTACAATTTACGCATTGATCTGCTTTTTTTTTGAGGAAGTGTATAATGGTAGTAATAATAATTGAGTGTTATTATTTGTAGTGCTTAATTGTTATTAATATCATTAGTAAATCAGCCAGCGCCGTAAAAAAATATTGTTAAACCGGTTAAAAAATCTTTAATGTATTTAATTAATTATAATTATTTATTTATCGTATGACATAATGAATTTACAATACTTACATTAAAATCAAATTATCAAATAAACAAATATAAACAAAATATGATCATAAATTCAGGTCGAGGGCCCCCAGCCAGTCCACAAATGCAACCACGTAGAGTAGACAATCTCCACGCGCTGTGCTCCGGGTAACGCCAAAAGCCTACTCAACAAGAGGCTGAACAATTTTTATATTACTAGTTGCATGTAACTCATGAGATCCAACTGTCGATAGCGATAGTATGTATAGTTGAAGAATAAGAATCAAACTATAAACCCATAAATCCTAAACACATGTTGGTATGTATGTCAAGATAGGACAGTATGGAGGTCAGTCCTCTTTTTTACCCGGAATATGAAAACAGCATGATGGCTCTGTATGTATGTTTGGAGATACAGTATCAAACTATTAAGTCTTCTTACATATTGTGTATAGGCGACTGCCATACAAATTGTTTGAAGCAATGTCGTCACTAAATTCGATTTTTATGAAAATTGTTAATAAAAAATTGAGATGTACTTCTACAATGCTAATATTTTTTATAGAAAATTAAATTATCAAGTTGGGCTGTTTCGGCTTTTTTCGTTATTTCTAAAATATTTGGAAGTATAGGCAGTTAAACTCTAAAAAATTGATTTGAGATTTTGTATTTGTCTATGTTTGTACCAATTTTCAGCGTTCTATGTAGCTTTTATGGTTTCTGAGATATATGGAAAAATAGAGTAAAAATTCAAAAGTTGATAACCCCTGACTGAACCAAAAATTCAAAATTCTGAGTATAAAAGTTTTGTAGGCCTATAACTGTTAATATATTCTGGAATTTTGGGCTCTGTAAATTGAGCGGATCAAAACACAGACACACACACATACAGATACACACACACACACACACACACAAAACTCACATAAAATGTTCTACTCCGAATTCTGAGTAAATCCATGTATGGGAACATACATATATGCTGAAAAGCCTCTAAGTTGGTGTTTTTAGAATGCAAAAAGTCCACTACGCCATACAAAATGTTCCTTCGTACAGTACGCATCTTGGATTTAAACTGCCTTTTCCTTCAAAAGAATTTCATTCTCTTGAACGAATCGACAGTTGGACGTTAAATATGACGTCTGAAATTACTTAAATCGAATTTTACTGGGACACACACATACAGACGAAATGTTCTACTCCGAATTCTGAGTAAATCCGTATATGGAACATATATGCTGCGAAGCCTCTAAATTGGTGTTTTTTGACTTCAAAGTTGGAAAAGCCGTGAAAAAAGTAGACCTGCATACAATTCCTTCATACACGCATCTTGGATTTAAACTGCCTCTTCCTTCAATAGAATTTCATTCTCTTGAACGAATCGACAGTTGGAAAATCTTCCAGCCACACATAGTGAATATATAAAAAAACTTTGAACTCTTTTTTCTCCAAACTTCTTAAATGTTACATGGTCTCCTTGTATTTTTAAGCCTCCAATTGTCCACGGTCAATCGCTACGGTCAATTGTCCGGACACGATATGAAGCGGTGTGTAAGAAGTTCAGTCTTTGCTAACATTATAAAATATTATGTAATGTATTTTTTTTCAAATCTCAATTTTTTTTACTTAATCATAATTTTTTATCTTTTTCAGTCGTTTATATCCCCTCGAAAAATGGCCACAAATTGCTGTATCTGAATAACTTTACGTACTGTTATCGATACACGACCACTACGGGTGTAGAGAAATGGCTTTGTTCAACACATTACACTAAGAAATGTCGTGTTGTTGTTGACATGCTTAATGGAAAGATCACAGGAATTAATGATCATGACCATGATCATGATCCACCCAAGTACCACAAAACATCTTCGGGACAGTTTATTAAGATATAGAATATTATACTGCTTAAATAATATACCTACGCCTATTGTTATAAGAACCGCCTTATCTATACCACTACTAAACAATAACAACCCTTTGTCTTTTTTTACTAACCATTTTTTTTATTTGTTATTAGTTTTTTTGTCGCCTCCCAAGATGATGGTTGGACTATTTTGTTTGATTTGTATTTCGTTTTATTTGTCGCCTCCCCAAATGGCTTAACCACTTTGTTCGATTTGTATTTAGTTTTGTCACCTTCCAAGATGATGAGTTGACCATTTCGTTTGATTTGTATATAGTTTAATTGGTCACCTCCCAAGATGATGGCTTGACCATTTCGTTTGATTTGTATACCTATAGTTTAATTGGTCACCTCCCAAGATGATGGCTTGACCATTTCGTTTGATTTGTATACCTATAGTTTAATTGGTCACCTCCCAAGATGATGGCTTGACCATTTCGTTTGATTTGTATACCTATAGTTTAATTGGTCACCTCCCAAGATGATGGCTTGACCATTTCGTTTGATTTGTATACCTATAGTTTAATTTGTCGATATATAATAAGACATTCATTACTCAAGATAATGAATGTCTTATTATGTACATTTACATGGTTGTTTGATTTTATTCTATTTGTAATGATATTGAAAAATAGTGAAAAAAAACACATTTTTTGATTTCGAATATGTTTATATTATCTCTATATTCAACCTATGTATATTTTTATTGATTACTAGTCTAGTATTGATTAATATTTAAAAAAATAAATATTTTAAATATTGACGTGAATTTTACATTTCATAACCTATTTGCTGTATTCTGTAGTGGGATGGTCTAGTGGTGAAGTACTCGGACTAGTAAAGTAAATAAGTAGTATTCATGAAGAATACTAAAGCGGAAATATTTAACGTGTCATCACCTGATTCTAATTTCCTTACCTTTACCATTTCATATCCGTTTACTGCTATAAATAATTTTAATGTGATACGTTTTTAATTCCTTAATCTCATCAATTCTTATCAGCATAGTTTTCATAAATTCGTTTCCTTTATTATGTTTATTTTCCAATTTTTTTTCTTCTTACGTTCTGTTCTACTAAAATTAATTACAATGTAGTAAATGTAGGCAGTTTTTATCTTAACTACACATATAGGTTAAATTTAATTTTTCGCCCGAAAGTACTCGACGAAAATACCATTTCTAATTTGGAAAATAAAAACAAGTGGGTTATGCCCAACGCTATACTTCTCACTCCACAAAGTGTTCAAATATTGTATCGAAAATTTTCATGAAATGAGATTGTAGAATTATTTAAATATTTTGTCATAAAAATTATGAAAGCCTTTAAAGTAAATATTTAATTTTCCTTATTTTCCTTATTTCCAATATTTGACAGTTAAAAAAAAATAAGAAGCACTGATTAGATATCCTTCTTAACCTAATGGAGTCTATGCAAGTATTACATATCCAAATATGCAAAATTTGAAAAGAATCGAATGGGTACTTTAGTCTATAATGGATAAAGTAGAATAAACACGCCATACATAGCACATAGTTTACAGCATACAGATACATACAAGCGACAATCTCAATATACTTGTTGATAAATAAGCAATAAGAAAATTAACCTTAAAAATTGCGAATCCACAACTCCCCACTTTATCCCCTTAGGGTAATGAGTAAAAACACTTAATTTATGTATTTAAAGACTATATTTTACCTGTTTCGTGCGAAGAACATTTTCAAGTAGTTTTCATGACCACTTGATAATGTATAATGTATGTATGAGAATAAATACATATAAAGTGGAATTATTAATGAAGTGTTTATAATTTTGATTTATTCTTAATTTCTAAAATAACGTATATTTGGATTTAAAAATGTGAAACAATATAGGTACTTACTATTATTTAAAAAGACATCTTCGTTTTTACTAATCTCACTTTATTCAAAACACAAAAAGGACATTTTTTCTCGTACCTTTGAATGATCGACAAGTTTTTCGATTGCTGATTCTCTATAGATGTTATACAAAATGTTTTATTTGTTGGTTATTTACGGGAAAACAATCTTTGTTTAATAATACATGTCACCAAAAAGCACGATTTAAATAATATTTATTTTTACTCAAGTAAATATTTCACATGTCGTAATGAGCTAAAGTAAACCTTAAGAGCGGCCACACTCAGTCAGAATTCCATTTCAGAGTATTGTATCGAATTTCGAATTTGAATCGAAATCAAATTTCTATTCGATATTCCGAATCGGTAATCCGACTCTTTGGCCGTTCTATTTCTAGTAAGATCATCTTAAATATTACCTACACTCACAAAAAAAATGTTGAGGAGATTCAAAACAGAATTAGAAATCCGGTACGAAACTTAAAAGTGTCCCCCTGAAAAATTGAGTTTTTTGAGTTACTGCCTTGTTTGTTTGGGCAGTCGTTCTGTCGTCGATCTAATTTGTTTGTGAGAGTCGTCAATATTAATGAATGCTTTATGATTTTAGCCTTTTTTATCCCATCAAGAACTGGAAAAGAATTACTGTTTCTTAATTCCTATACGTATTCTTATCGATATACAACTGCTACTTGTATGAAGAAGTGGTTTTGTTCAACTCACAAGAATAAGGGATGCCGTGCAGTTGTTGATATGAAGGACGGCAACATAACATTTATCAAAGAAGAACATAATCATGAACCACCCAAATATCATAAAAATGCAAAGGGAATTTTTGTAAAGACGTAGACAGTTCAAAAAATGAATTAAATATTAAATTGAATTAATATTTCTCACGGTACCACATCCCCACCATAATATTTTAACGCGTAATATGTATGTATATTTATATGTGTACTAGTAAAACCCGGCAGACGTTGTCCTGCTTGTTTAATTATTTACCTCCAAATATATAAAAATGGTTTATCATTATGTTTCCTTTTTATTATTTAACATTCTTATCTAGATTCGCTAATAATATTTCCGTATTTTTCCCTTCCATCCCTACAGTTCCTTCCGACCTTATTCATTCATTCATTTATAATTTTATTTAATTATTCAAACAAATGTAGGTAGTTGAACCTTTAGCATTATACCATTTTTATATTTTCTTCTTCTTCAATGACTCTACGGCCCATATCGAGCCTTGGCATGAGTCTTCGCCCCCAGCCTTTCCTGTCTCCCGCCTCGGCCTTCCATTTTGTTACCTGGAGCAGTTCGGCTGCATTCCTCCTAACTTCGACTTCCCACCATAGCCTTGTCCTCCCGACCCTCCTTTTTCCACCTGGGTGCCCTTCCATCGGCATTCTCTACACACCTTAGCCTGTTCAGTCTGGCATGTACAGATATTCTTTGTGCCTTGTTTATTATGTTCATAGTTGTAGCGCACTCTCCAGCCTTCGCCATCATTCACGGGCCCCAGGATTCTACGCAGTACCCTCCTCTCGAAGGAGTCTAGTACCTCTGCGGACTTTTTTGTTTTTGTCCACGCCTCATATTCGTATGTCACAACTGTTCTAATGACCAGTTTTATATGATATACAATTTTTTTTGTATGTAGGATTTTTTCATATAATTTTTTGATTTATGTATTTATTTATTTATTCACTTATTTATGTCTTTATTCATTTATTTACTTATTCGATCTTTGATTTATTATTTATTATCCATTTATTTATCTTTTAATTTAAAATTTTCTTTATTTATTTATTCGATCCTTGATTTATTTATATGTTATTTATTTTTATTTAAAATTTTCTTGCAATACCAAATAGATAATTTTTCAATAACTTTTCTTCGAGAAGTTAAATAATTGAATTTAACTACAAATACGCTTTATTATATGCGCTAATATTAAATGACATTCCTAAATTGTTTTTTTTTAATTCTTGTGTTAATATTAAATAAATAAATAGGAAATATCCCAGGATACTCCAGCTTCATAGGTAAAATGACCAAATACACGATGAAGAAGAAGAAGACAAAAGGTTGAATCCAGAAACCGTCCTGGAAGACCTGCGGAGAGATGGAAAGATTGTTGGATCTTATTCTCCCAGGATACTCCACCTTTATAGGTAAAATGACCAAATACGTGATGAAGAAGAAGAAGAAGAAAAAAGTTTATATCCAGAAACTGTCCTGGAAGACCTGCGAAGAGATGGAAGGACAGTTGGAGCTTTTTCTCCCAGAGTATTAGGTCATTTTACCGAAGAAAAAAAATTTAATCCAGAAACCATCCCGGGCATACGCTCGACAATTCACTAAAGTTTCATTGCAATCGGATGAACGGTTACCCGTATAGTACACCTTCATAAGTAAAATGACCTAATACCCGATGAAGAAGAAGAAAAAAAAATATCCAGAAACCATCCCGGGCATACGCTCAACAATTCACTAAAGTTTCATTGCAATCGGATGAACGGTTACCCGTATAGTACACCTTCATAAGTAAAATGACCTAATACCCGATGAAGAAGAAGAAAAAAAAATTAATCCAGAAACCATGCCGGGCATACGCTCGACAATTCACTTAAGTTTCATTGCAATCGGATGAACGGTTCCCCGTATAGTACACCTTCATAAGTAAAATGACCTAATACCCGATGAAGAAGAAGAAGAAAAAAAATTTATTCCAGAAACCATCCCGGGCATACGTTCGACAATTCACCAAAATTTAATTACAATCGGATGAACGGTTCCCAGGATAGTCCACCTTCATAGGTAAAATTACCTAATACTCGATGAAGAAGAAGAAGAAGAAAAATTTTTTTGATCCAGAAACCATCCCTGGTATACTCTCGACAGTTCACCAAAGTTTCATCGCAATCGGATGAACGGTTTAGGAGCGCATTCAACACATACATACATATATACATACATAGATACATACATAGATACAAACTTTCAAATTTATAATATAGATTTTTTTGCAATACCAACTAGATAAATTTTCAATAACTTTTCGGCGAGAAGTTAAATAATTGAATTTAACTTCTACAAGATGGCGGAATCATGTAACTACCTACAAGATGGCAGAAAGTCATTGAACAAATTGGCATATACATATTTTAATTAAATAGGTATACATAATCTTTTAAAAAAATGTCTTGAGTTTTCATATAAAATGAGAAGAATCTTTTTTTTTGTAATTTTGTATGAACGATGACGATTAATTTATAAAAAAAAAACAAAACTAGTGGATTATGACTATAGGTTTTTTTTATTTAGAAGCATGAAGTTTTCCGGAATCCCATATTACTAGTAATACTGTTCAACTCGCTCTTCCGAAGTCAGCTTCTGCGGTCTGGAATCCATGCTATAACGTTCATATTGATGCAATAGAGAGATTTAAAAAAAAAGTACCAAACAATATAATTTCAGAAACCATCTGTTTTTCCAGGATCAGGGTACATGCACTAACTCTTTACAAAATAAAACCACTGGAAGACCGAAGAATATTTATTGATTTGGTCTACTTGTACAAAATTCTAAATAGTTTAGTCGATGGTAGTGTGCTCCTGAGTGCAAAACGTTTTCACTCTACAACGAGAAGAATTAGAAACAAGACATTATTTTACATAGAACCCTGCAAAACAAATTTTATATTAAACTGGGTTGGGTTATATATTAATGATGACAATTTTTTTTTTTATTATTTATTTATTTTGGATATCCAACAGTACAGTAGAGCATAATGATATTAAAAACAATGAAAAAAAACAAGTAAATGTAGACTACGGTACATAGTAATAGGACATCATATCAAGTAATTTTTAAAGCTTAACATACAATTTACGATAAATGAGAAAAAACAAAATTATAGGAACACACCTGAAACATACAAGGAATAGTACCAAGAGGATTATATTCTAGAATCATAACATGGGATTCTAACGTACTTAAGGATTAACGAAAAAGGTATTGCAACCATTATGGTGACACATACATATATTCATGTATATAATAGAGAGTGGAATTGTTATCAATGCAAAATTGGCGCTTTAACGCAATTTTGAACGAGTGTAGAGATTGGGTATGAAAAAAGTCAATGTTATTGAGCAGGTTGTTAAAATTGGAGGTGGCCCGGTTAGTAAAGAAATTTTTCCTAAGATTAGTTTTAGAGTGTGAAATAGAAAAAGTAGGTTTTGATCTGACATTGCGGTTTGGAATGTGAAGTGAGATATTTTCTAATAAATTATATATTAATGGGTCGATGGCAGAGCGATTAGCGCGCTGGGCTAGTGATTCAGTGGTCGCGAGTTCGATTCCTGCCTAGACTGCATGCATCGTCTCATACATAAAATACTCTACTGTATATTAAATGATACTCTACTGTATATTAAATGTAATGTAATCAGCTGTTGTTTTTCTGAATAAACAAATAATTAAAAAAAAACAATAGATTATTTCCCACACTTATATATTCAATTACATTTCAAATCATTTACCATAGTTCAATCTGCTTACATATTGTTTACACACTTTCGAAGAGAGGCTACACAGTCAGAATTCCATTTCAGAATATCGTATCGAATTTCGAATTTGAATCGGAGTCAAATTTCTATTCGATATTCCGAATCGGTAATCCGACTCTGTGGCCGTTCTATTCTGTCGTCGATCTAATTTGTTTGTGAGAGTCGTCAGTATTAATAAACGCTTTATGATTTTAGCCTTTTTTATCCCATCAAGAACTGGAAAAAAATTGCTGTTTCTTAATTCCTATACGTATTGTTATCGATATACAACTACTAATTGTATGAAGAAGTGGTTTTGTTCAACTAACCAGAATAAAGGATGTCGTGCAGTTGTTGATACGAAGGACGACAACATCACACGAATCAATGAAGACCATAATCACGAACCACCCAAATATCATAAAACTGCAAATGGAGTTTTTGTAAAGATATAAGTTATATAATTCTACATAATGTATAAGACTTAGTGACATACTTAATGACTTAATGCTAGGTAACAAAATAAAAAAAAACACTTTAAAGTAAATAAATAATTAAATAAATTTATTGTTTGATTTTTTTTGTGTACCTACCTAAGTTATAAAATTGTTGATTTTATATATTTTATGTGTATTTATATTTGTATGTAAATTGACTCGTTCTGTATGTACTAAACGTGCACTTTGTTTAACATTTATTTATTTATTTTTTTAGATAAATCAGACAGCTCAAAAATTGCTGTGAAAAAACAGTATTTTTCACGGCATGACGTTTTGAATAAAATGAATTAACCGAATAAAATAATAAGACAGGATATAGTAAAGAGCACAAGGCACATAATTACTATTTAATCAAGATAAAATGTCGAGATATTAAAAACTTTGTAGAAAAATCTTTACGAGCTTCATTAAAATTTCTCTACGTGAGTTATCGCCCTTTTGTGCTTTGGAACCATTTTTTATTAATGACGCCATATATAGACAGCTCAATGAAATTTACAGGATAAATAGCCGATGGAAATACCATCGGTTCGGAACACATAAATATCATTATAACACCAAGTCTACCATAATTAACTCATACATTTATTACAATAACAATTTTCTATATAATTTAATCTAAAAATAATATACACTGTACTATTTATGCCACGCAACTGATCAAATGAACACCTCAGCACAGGACTGCCTAGTGAGGTGTTATTTATAGCATCATAATTACACACCTGTAACACGCACACACAATATTTCTAGCATGTATCATTTATGTAAAATTAATAAATAAAAAACAATTGGGAAGTTTTTGAAAAAAGTTTGAACGAAATTTTTAAGTAAATGTTGGAAAAGATAATGGTTCAGGAAATTACATTGTCTCGATATTTGTGTAGAACTGGTTCACCTTTCACCACATTCACAGTGTTTGATAGTTTTAATTTTCACTTAATTAAATTATGGGGAAATTCAGAAGATATATTTTTAATAAAGAGCGATGCGGTCAGACCAAACTGTCCGATGTGGTTGAGAGAATAGCCATGCAGAAGTGGAGATGGGCAGGACACCTATCAAGAATGACCGATAATAGATGGACTAAAAGACTGGTGGAGTGGAGACCGAGAGGCGACAAGAGACCACAAGGGCGACCACCTAACAGATGGATGGACGACATAAAAAGATTTGTTGGACCACAGTGGATGGGAGTCGCACAGGAACGGGAGGAGTGGAGAATGAGAGGGGAGGCCTATGTCAGTGCAGTGGGCAAACACAGGCTGATGATGATGATTATGATGCGGTGCGTTTATCAAGATGACAGTTATTATAAGAGAGATTTTTTTTTTAAATACAAAAATAAGTATGACGGTTTCGGAAATAAGCGTCTACGAATATCGTGACACGAGATATTTATACATTAAGATATTCTTGTACTAATCAAAAATAAGTATGACGGTTTCGGAGATTAGCGTGTACGAATATCGTGACACGAGATTTTAATATATAAAGATATTCTTGTACTAATCAAAAATAAGTATGACGGTTTCGGAGATTAGCGTGTACGAATATCGTGACACGAGATTTTTATATATTAAGATATTCTTGAACTAATCAAAAATAAGTATGACGGTTTCGGAGATTAGCGTGTACGAATATCGTGACACGAGATTTTAATATATTAAGATATTCTTGTACTAATCAAAAATAAGTATGACGGTTTCGGAGATTAGCGTGTACGAATATCGTGACACGAGATTTTTATATATTAAGATATTCTTGAACTAATCAAAAATAAGTATGACGGTTTCGGAGATTAGCGTGTACGAATATCGTGACACGAGATTTTTATATATTAAGATATTCTTGAACTTATCAAAAATAAGTATGACGGTTTCGGAGATTAGCGTGTACGAATATCGTGACACGAGATTTTTATATATTAAGATATTCTTGAACTAATCAAAAATAAGTATGACGGTTTCGGAGATTAGCGTGTACGAATATCGTGACACGAGATTTTTATATATTAAGATATTCTTGAACTAATCAAAAATAAGTATGACGGTTTCGAAGATTAGCGTGTACGAATATCGTGACACGAGATATTTATATATTAAGATATTCTTGTACTTATCAAAAATATTTGCGATGTTTTCGAGTATATTTAACCTGTTTTTATTTTCTTGCAGTTGTTTACATTCCATCAAAATTTGGTCGACAATTATTATATCTAAATAACTTCACATACTACTATCAATATTCAACTTCTTCCGGTGTTAAGAGATGGTTTTGTTCTACTCACTACAATAAACGATGTCATGCCGTTATTGATATGAAGGATGAAAAGATTATTAGAATTCAGGAAGACCATAATCACGAACCACCCAAGTATCACAAAACCTCACAGGGACAATTTGTCAGGATTTAGAATAATATTTGCATATAAACGGGAAATCTAGGATTGCGCGATATATTTTCATTTTTTATTTATTTGACAACAAACAGTTACAACTAATTAATATACATTAACTAGATTAATAAAACCTTAAGTAAAATAATGTAAACCTTATGTAAAATAATGTAGTGCCCCAATTACTTGTTGCCTTATAATATATAGCAAGAAAGGACTGTGAAGGGGAAAGGAAAGGGAAATGTACTAAAAGTTCCATAAAACAGATTGAGATGGCACGGACATGTTATTTTAAGATCAACAGATTATATTGGGAAGATAGCCCAACATTTAAATGTACCAGGTAGAAGATCCAAAGGAAGACCAAAACGCGGATAGAAAAAGTGGTGAGCAGGGTATGCTTAGTATCAGAGTGACCTCTGAAGATGCGCGAGAAAAGTATAAACAGAAGACGCAGAAAACTGACTCCTCCAAAATAGATTAACTTGCAAGCAATTTATTTATTTAGATAAACTTCAAATATCATTATAGCTGTGTGTGGTATTAGAGTTGTTTATTTAATTAAGAATATAATATATCAGAAGGTTGCGATTTTAAGTGCGTGTTCAAATTACTTCCCAATAACATACACCACTATATAAGATATTGCAATTTGATAATCAGTTAATTAGTAGAAATAGAAATAATAATTGAGTGATACTTTTTGATTATGTTCTGTATATATTCTTGTAGGAAAATAATAAGCATATCCCGATTTTAGACATTTATCTTAAATTTCTAAAAAAATATAAGGTATAGAGCAATATTTTTTTTTATAAATTAAAGAAGAACAAAATACCTGGAAAAATATGATATGTCGTTGCATTAACGCATCAGGTTAAGTAAATAAACCAAAAAAACTTTTATTACGCAATGGCGCTGAATGGAAAATAAATGTTTTTTAGGTTTATTTACTAAACCTGAAGCATTAATGCAACGTTACATCATATTTTTCTAGATATTTTTGTCTTCTTTAATTTAAAAAAATATATATTACTCTACTCCCTATAGTTTATTAAAAATATATGATAAACGTCTAAATAATTTTTTTCAAAACGATTTGATAAAAAATAATGATGGTATATCAAATTGAAAAATAGGTACGTTGGCAGCAGTCCCCCCCCTTAAAAACAAAAATTCATCAATTTTTATTTTGTATTGCTTTCGATGATTCAGCATTACGTATTTCTCAAAACAATCAAGTATATAATGTTCCTTGCCATGATATTAAATATTAACTTTTATTATTTTAGTGTATAAATCTTCGGAATCTTCGCATTTATTTAAAAAGATTTCATATTATTTTTTTTCGCTTTTTATTTGAATAAAAAAAGAATATTAGTTTAAGAGTGTTTAGTTTTAGAAATTTAGATAGTTATTTGTTTATTAAATCATTTTAACCTTATAGTAATTCAGTGTTTCATTATAATAAATTGTTTATTAATAAAAAATGTAATTAAAAAATATACTATTTACTTTATAAAAAAAAATCAAATTAAAAAATAAATATAAACTTTTATAATTACATATGCAAACTACTACTTGAATATGTGCTTAGCACGAAACCGTTAAAAAAATGGAATGGAATTCTATCAAGAACGGTCTAAAAATTTTATTTAACTTTATATTATCTGGAACATTCTTTGGTACAAAGGATAAGTAATACTTACGATGTTTTTTCATCCTTTATTTCACGGCTGAGGATGGTATCTACCCTCAATCACTCGCTTAAAGGTCCGCCTTCATGTATGACTGTCTTGGGCAGATAGAAGAGCTTGTTGATTTGTGTGTCTTCTCAAAGTTGTTTAAAGTATTTATAGTTGTATCTCATTTTTACTTGTGATTTTTCATTTGCAGGTGTTTATATTCCGTCACAATCTGGTAGACAGTTATTATATCTGAACGATTATACATACTACTATCAATATTCTACGACTGCAGGTATACAGAAATGGTTTTGCTCTACTCATCAGAATAAGAAATGTCACGCATGCGTACACGTGAAAGATGAAAATATCTTACGAATCCAGGAAAACCATAACCACGAACCATCTACCTTTATTAAAACGTCAGACGGAAAGTTTATAAGAAATGTAATAAGAAAAAAGACATGAATTCTCCTTATATTAAATCAGTTCTTGTGCTATTCTAAGTCATATAATGACGAATTTATTATTATAAGAAAAAGTAGTCAATGATGTCTCTCGATAGATTCGGTTAATTATGACTAAACATTGTCGCCGAGACCTCTCGGCATTATCAAAGTCTAAAAGAAACCAGCCTCGATGGAAGCGATTGGTCATAATAAATCGAATATGTTGAGAATTATTTTACTAAATTTTATGTGATTATTTAAATTGATTTCATCTATCTGTTTGTGAAAGTATCTTATTTATATCTTTACTCGCCACTACGCCATGGAATAGTGGAGAGTCATGATTTCGCATTTTTTCTTTTATTTTCCTTTCACTGCTATGCTGCTTTTTATATTTGGTTATGTTGAGTAATGTGATTTCATTATTTCTTCAAATGATTTCACATTTTTATGTTTTTTTTTTATTTTCCAATACTATGAATGTTATATTATTCATTTACATACAATCACGCCATATTCCTTATGAGGTAGGTACAGAGAACCAAACACCACATTCTTCTATAATAGAAATGTACTTCATAAAAATGCATTTAGGAAAAGTCAACCTTTCAAAAAGAAAAAAAAGTACACTTACTACTTTGTAGAGAGGTTAGTGTTGGCAACAACGCACTCGTTTTAAAATCAAGTCAGGTTTGTTCTTTGTTCTTAATATGCCAAAAAAATAACGAATTCTAGTTTTCAGATTATTTAAATCACATATAAATCCTTTTTCTGGCTTAATATACCCTTAATAACACGTAACTTCATAGAACTTCATTAAAATATATCATTTTATCAATCACTAGATTTAGAAATATATGCCTTCTTAAGATCCTCGTAGAGAGTTAAATCAGCTATCGAACAGTCAAGTTAAATAAATATTTAAATATGAATTATATTTTTATAAGAAGAATTTTATGAAAATGTCTTTGTAACTAGTAGATTCACATTTTCATACATTCCCTAAACTAGGCATGAATGCTAGTGCTATAAGGTGAACGATATCGGTCGTGGCAGGATATGAACTCGCGACCACTGTATTACTAACCCAGCGCGCTAACCGCTCTGCCACAAACCATTTTTGTATGTTGATTATGACTAGTATACTACAAAAATATATACAATATTCTGTACTGCATCATTTGTACAAAAATATACATGTTGTTGTCACATATGAAATAAATGTGTTTTTCCTTATTTTCTGTATTTCATTTGTCAAACATATCCTATTTTATTATTATCCTATTTTATCGTATATTAGGATATAAATTTTCTTTGCATAGTTCGTTTATATTGCCAACATGATTTTGCTAATATATTTAATAGACAGATTTAGGCCAAATCCGAGTATGTAGTGGTAATGATGAATGATATCAATCGTGATATACCCACGTACTAGACTATTTTATTTATTTATTTAACATCTTGTTTTTTAACAATATTACAAATAAATGTACAAAATACCTACATATTGATATACTATGGTAAAATTGTTGCATTACCTCATCAAAAAGATTTAAACCTTGTGCTTGATGAGGGAATCATTTGAGATTAGGTAATAGGTACAATTAATACATAGTTATACAACGATGAAAAAAAAAAAATAAAAAAAAACTAATGTACATATAAAACACTAGAAAACGGGAAAAACAGTTTTGGTCCTATCAATACATTATTACATACACCAGTTCAGATTGTGAAATGTTTTTTCAGTCTTTGTTTGAACATTCTGTTTCATTTCATCTGGATCCAAGATTCATATAATTCGTATATCATAAAACTGTCCACCCTCCTCCTATCCATGCGAATGCGAATATTCGACTAGAGTATTTTTCGATGAACTGGAATGTTGAAAAATACTTGGTTTACTCCTAAATAAGTGGCTTATACAAAGTTATTGTGATATTATAAACATTTTGATATTATAAACAAGATGGGTGGTGGCAGAGTGGTTAGCGCACAGGGTTTTGTAATCCAGTGGTCGCGAGTTCGAATCCTGCCACGACCGATTTCGTTCACCTATAGCACAAGCATTTATGCTTTTTTTAGGGAATGTATGAGGATGTATAAGTACTTGTTACAACAGGCAGTGATATTAAGTATGTTATTAGTATCTATTCATTATATATTTATTTTCAAAAGCATTGTATTTGGACTGTTGATTTCATTCTGTACAAACCAATTTCTCAAAAGATGGCGTTACAAAAAAGTTTATTCGTCACTTCATAGATGGCGCTGATGTTACAGCTTATTTTCGAACGAAAAGATTCTCATGATTAACATAATATATTGAACTTTTCCAAAATTGGATTCAAAGAGAACTCAATAAAAAGGCATAATTGGTGAACGTTGTGCAAGCGCATAAATTGATTATATAAACCAGCTGATGACTGTTAGTGCCTTTAGTTTCTGGTTGACCTTGAATATTCCAACTTCGTCTCTATTGAGATGTTAAAAGTTTGTCATTAAATTTATTTGTTTGTCATTATTTTTTTTAATTTTTAAATAGAAAAAAAAATGAATTGTCCTTGTTAAACAAGTACATATACATCTTCCTACGTTCCCTAAAATAAGCATAAATGCTTGTGCTATAGGTGAACGAAATCGGTCGAGGCAGGATTCGAACTAACAACCACTGGATTACTAGCCCAGCGCGCTAACCGCTCTGCCATCGACCCATCTTTATATGATTTAACAAAGTATTTATATGACATTAGCCGCTTCTTAATAATAATAATAAAAATTAAGTACTTTTTATAATATCACTATGCACTTTCTCAAAAGAATTAGGTTTATATGCAGGCGTCCTGGGTTCGATCCCTAGCTGAAGAGAAATTTATTAAAATTTATTTCTCACGCTAATATTGCTTCTCTGGGCTGGAAACCTTGGTTACATAGTTGAAGAAATTGTCGGCCTTCGTGGCTCAGTTGGTTGGGTATCTGACTGCTGATCCAAAGGTCCCGGGTTCGATTCCTGGTGGAGACACAATTTTAATTGTGTTTTCAGTCTGGATCTGTGAGACGATTAATATCGTAAGTCTCCAGAATGTGGCAACTTGTTATTGGGTGCGGGTTAAATTAATATTTGACATAGTACCTGTTAGTTGCCCGAGAAGTAATAAATAAATAAATAATTAATCATTATTTTTAACTAATGTCTATATTATATTATTTTTCAGCTACTTATATTCCATCTAAATCTGGTAAGAAGTTATTGTATCTTAATAGCTTCACTTATAATTATCATTGTTTGACCGCTAATGGTTCTCAGAAATGGCGTTGCTCTACCCACAAAAATAAGGGATGCCGTGCAGTTGTCGATGTGAAAGATGATAGCATCATAAGAATCCAAGAATCTCACACACACGAACCACCCAAGTTTGTCAAAACCTTACATGGACATTTCATCAGGATTTAAAGATGCAACAGTGGAATTAGAACAAAACGAATCTTGTAGCACACATGTAATGACAATTGTTTTTTTTAAATACACGCTCCGTGACTTTTGACCGTTTTTATTTCAAAGCCAGAATTCCTCTTAGTGGTGAAATACATACATTAGTACACACCAGGGATGTTGTAAGCATCAGCGTCCGCGGAACTTGCGCATCTTTTTTTAATATCAGCATCCGCGTTGATCGATGCTCATTATTAATGTTGATGTTCGAGTTGTGACATTAGGACATGCAGAGAGAGAGGGGCTTAATGACACGTGTTGTTTCCGTTGCCGATCTTTTGACTAAACTAGTAGATTCTAGTACATATTGTAATATTGATTTTTGTTAATAAACGTCACAAAATTATTGAATTACGATCTTGTATTTCAATACCAAGGCAAACCATGTAACTTTTGGAAATAAATTCACTGTTTGCCTGATATTATTAAGAAAATAATTTAAATCAGCATAAGTATCATCTGATGTCAATAGTAAAATATCAGCAACATTCCTCATACATACTCGTACCATCAAGTCATTTGCCTTAATATATGTCTCATTAAGTACGCATAGATTATTATAGAATAAGATAGTGTTCAAAGAATATGAGATCATAATTATATTGTAACAAGTAGTTGGTCCCACAACAAGGACATATTTTTTGTTTCAATAATATCATTATGTCAAATAATTTCTGATGATAATGATTTCACGTCATAAAACGACTGATGTTTGAAATAATCTCCCCTTTTTTTAGTTTATTCATAAAAAAAACTTAAATACTTTTATCATTCCTTCAAATATCTATATAAACCTTTTTAGTAAGAAAAAAAAAACAAAACAACAGTTTAATCTTTTAGATACATGGATTTAGTTATTTTTTCGATAATACAGCAACCATTAAATACTTGTATTTTTTCAGCTATTTATGTTCCGTCCAAAACTGGTAGGAAATTATTGTATCTTAATAATTTCTCTTACTACCATCATTCTTCAACTAACAACGGTGTTAAGAAGTGGCGTTGTTCAACCCACTACAATAAGAAATGTCATGCAGTTGTTGCTGTTAAGGATGACAAAATCTTAATTATTCGGGATAATCATAATCACCAACCAACCAAGTACACCGCAATGATACAGTTAATTAATTTATAGAATATATATATTAACAGATTTTCATTGATTTAAAAAACGTTAAAACTGAACACTGTATTTGCCCAGTCAAGTGTTTAATCGAAACAAACATTAAAGAGCATTATTACAATTTGTACAGGTGATATGAAACTTTACTGAAACAACACATGCAGATTTGCAGCCCTCATACACCTGTGCTTGCCGAATGGCTATCAAATAACAGATTTTTTCGTGCTGCCTAAAAACTGCAAAAAACTTTTGATGTGAAAATGTGATTGTACTATTTTTTATTAAAAAAAATAAATATCTTCAAAAACAAAAATTTCTTAATGAATCGACAGTATTGAGCCAAGACGCGTGTATAAAGGAACATTTTGTATGGTGTAGTGGACTTTTTGCATGCCAAAAACACCAACTTAGAAGATTCGTAGCATATAATATGTTCTATATATTATATGGATGAATTCAGAATTTGAAGTAGAACATTTTGTGTCTGTGTCCCCCTCTTATAACTTTTGATCCGCTCAATTCACAGAGCCCAAAATTTCAGAATATATAAATAGTTACAGGACCACAAATCTCAGAATTATGAATTTTTGTTTCAATCAGGGGTTATCAACTTATTTTTACTTTATTTTTCCATATATCTCAAAAACCACATAAGCTAAAACCCTGAAAATTGGTACAAATATAGACAAAATAAAAAATCTCATTTTTTTCAAATATATTCAAGAGTTTATCATTTTGATTAAGAAAAACATTTTTTAAGATAAATTTTTGTGTTTAACTGTCTATATTTCCAAAGTTTTTAATAACATCGTTAAAAGCCGAAACACCCCAATTAGATAATTTAATTTTCTATAAAAAATATTAGCATTGTCGTAGTACATCTCAAACTTTTTTTAACAATTTTGATAAAAATTTAATTTAGTGACGACATCGTTTCACACAATTTGTAAGACACACAGAACAGTAGTGGTAAGACAGTAAACACTACACAATATCTCACTTAATAGTTCGATACCTACTTAATCTACAAACATACATCATGCTGTTTTCAAATTCTGGGTAGGAAAAACAGACACCTCCATACTATCCTATCCTGACATGCATACCCACATGTTTTATATGGTAAACAAAATATCTTACAATATTTAGTAATTTGTGTTTAAGTATTTATAGTTTGGTACATATTTTTCAATTATACATACTATGTACATGCAACTAGTTTAAAGAAAATTGAATTTGATAAAAAATAATAAAACTTGACTGGATTACTAAGACACTAGAAAGAGGAAGACCGTTGGTAACATGTAATGTGAACGAGATGACTACATAATGTGTCCTACAGGAGATAACCTATGTAAAATCCCAACCACCGATGCACTGGAAAGGGAAGGGAAAAAAAGGAAAAGGGAAGGGAAAAAAAGGAAAAAGTAAGGGAGAGGGAAGGAAAAGTGAAGGAAGAAGGATTAAATATGTTATTGCTACGAAATAAGATATAATATACAAAAATTAGTAGGTACACAAATTAAAAAAATGAACAAAACACAATTTTACGCCGCTCTGCATCATCTATTTCGATAGTTTTTGTAGCAGTCATTAGCAATTAGAGTCCTTTTTTGCGTTGTATTTACATGTGATGGTTTTTCAGCTGTATACATACCGTCGCAGTCTGGAAAGAAGTTGTTGTACTTAAATAAATACACATATTTTCATCAATCTACGATTTCAAATGGTATTCAGAAATGGCGATGTTCGACCCACCATTCCAAGGGATGTCACGCGGTTGTCGATTTGATGGATGATGTCATCACACGTACTCAGGAAGATCACAATCACGAACCGCCTAAATACCACAAAACTCCTCAGGGACAGTATATCAAAGTATAATATAACTAAAATCGTCTTACCAAGGGAATGTATGTAGCTATTTATCAAATCGCACATAAGAACAGTTATGTGTTATTATCGTTAGTATATGCACACAAAAATCATACATCATTTTGCATATTCTTGTCACCATTATATAAGTGTTTTTTTACATTCCATTTTTTTGAGAAATTACTTAGTTAAATAAATATACTTAATTTAATAAAAATTCTTTTTTTTACATCTTGTTACCCGCTGAAATAATGAGTCATGTGCTTTTTTGTGTATAAAACACTTAAATATTACATGCCCCTACGGTCAATTCATTGCTTTTTGGAAGAATTAGGTACAGAAAGATTTGGGAATTAATTAATATATTTGTTGATCATATTGTAAATCACAAAATATTGATCAAATTATTTTTAACCAGTATCTTTGTTGACCTGCTAAAAAATAATATATATCCACCATGTGAACGATATTCTGAAAGACGGTTGACGAAGCGATGAATGTGTATACCAGGATGGCAAAAAGGTGTCGGTCGTTTCTCTGTGCCTACCCCGTGATGGACATGGCGTCTTGGTATGTATGTATGTAATATATTGATTTATTTCCACACATGAGTATAATTTACAAAGCAATTATTTCGACTTTTTTTATGAATTAAAATGTTTTTTTTTTCTTTTTTATTAAATTTGATATCATTATTGTTGTTTCAGTTGTTTATATTCCTTCGCAACATGGTAAAAAGTTATTATACTTAAACAGTTTTACATATTATCATCAATCTTCAACATCTACTGGTGTTCAAAAGTGGCGTTGTTCGACACATAATTCCAAAGGATGTTCTGCAACTATAAATATGAAGGACGATGTGATAATAAGACTTCAAGAAAATCATATCCATGAACCACCCAAGTACTACAAAACTTTACAGGGACAGTTTGTCAAGATTTAAAAGAAAAATATTCCTGACAAAATAATTGATTATTTTTTTTGGTTGACTCGAAATTATTCGCGGCCTTAGAAACATTTAATTAATATAAAATTTATATTCATTCAAAAATTGACGTTTTTTGTCCTTTATTTTAGCTAAGCAGATATTTTCATTATGATATAGCGTATGTTGAGGTTATTTAAAAATGTTTATTTTAAGACGTAAAGTTGCGTTGTACATTTTAGTTTAAGGGGGCGACTGCTGCCAATTTATCTATTTTTTTCATTTTTATATTCCATCTTTACTACAAAATGAATCATTTTGAAAAAAATAACCTATTTGGTTTGAATATTGATAAAGAAAAATATACCTTAACTTTTTAATTAGGTTCTGTATATATTCTTGTAGAAAAATAATAAGCATACCCCGATTTTTGACATTTATCTTATATTTCTAAAAAAATATAAGGCATAGAGCAATATATATTTGTAAAAATTAAATAAGAACAAAATATCTGGAAAAATATGTTGTGACGTTGCATTAACGCATCAGGTTAAGTAAATAAACCAAGAAAACTTTTATTTCGCAATGGCGCTGAATGGAAAGTAAATGTGTGACGTTGCATTAATGCATCAGGTTAAGTAAATAAACCAAGAAAACTTTTATTTCGCAATGGTGCTGAATGGAAAGTAAATGTTTTTTAGGTTTATTTACTAAACCTGAAGCATCGATGCAACGTCACATCATATTTTTCTAGATATTTTTGTCATCTTTAATTTAAAAAAAAATATGTTGAACTAGGCCTTATATTTTATTAAAAATATAAGATCAACGTTGAAAATCGGGGTATGTCATTATTTTTCTACAAGAATTTATACAGAATATTTTCAAAATATTAAGGTATATTTTTCTTAATTGACACCCAAACTATCTAAATTATTTTTTTCAAAAAGATTTGATTAGAAATAATGATGGTAGCAATCTCCCCCTTAAATAGAGTTTCACAAGAATGTCTGTTGCCAAACTTAATAAATTATAATTATACTACTCACAATACCAATTTTTTTCTTTCATTATTATGTTAGGCTTTAGGGCTTAGGAAATACTACACATCCACGATTTTATTTTATTTGTTTGCGTTCATTAAAATGTATCTCATGTACTATTTTATTTCTCTCATGTGGTTTGTCTCAATGAAAAATAATGAAAAAAATCTTTTTGACTGATTAACGCTACCGAAACATGTTGTTTTTATCAATAGTAATACTGATTATATACAATCTAAATTAACGCTACCGAAACATGTTGTTTTTATCAATAGTAATACTGATTATATACAATCTAAATTAACGCTACCGAAACATGTTGTTTTTATCAATAGTAATACTGATTATATACAATCTAAATTAACGCTACCGAAACATGTTGTTTTTATTAATAGTAATACTGATTATATGTAATCTAAATTATCAAAAATATTTTATAAACCATATGTACTAACTAGCCCATAGAAACAAGAATTTTGTTAAAACTTATATCATTACTATCCTCCGATGGCAATCGAACTCTGGAATAGTAACTTAACGTAAAAAAAATGGATCAGTTATCCAGTGGATGTGGGTTCGAATCCTGCCTAGACCGATTTCGTAATATGTTTTGTAACAAGGACATATTCTTCAAAAATATATTTTGTTTATTTGAATTCAGCTCAGTTCAAAATTTATCAATAAGGAAAATGTTTGTTTATTGTTTATTGGTGAATATTGTTTTTAACCCATTTTGTGGATATTTTTCAGCTGTTTATATTCCGTCGAAATCTGGAAAGAAGTTATTATATCTAAATAAATTCACATATTTTCATCATTCTTCAACTATAAATGGCGTTATGAAGTGGCGTTGTTCGACGCATAACCCTAAGGGATGTCACGCTGTTGTAGATATTAAAGATGAAAGTATTATGAAAATTCAGGAAAACCACAATCACGAACCACCCAAGTACCACAAAACCTTACAGGGACATTTTATCAAGTTTTGAATTTTTTTTATGTGAAGGAGAATTTTATTTTAATAACTGTTTAAATAGCCTTTTACGAAAATTCAAAACAATTAAAAAAATTCACCACAACTACAGCAAATCACACAAGGAATAAAAATAACAAATAAGATAAACATGTACACAGGGAATTATTCTAGAAATTATACGAAATTGAGAAAATGATTGAGGAGGCTATGCATGAGTATAAGTAAAAGAGTTTTTGCGAATGATTATTTTTTTTATATTTTTTTGTCAAAAAATTTCATTGCAACTTGTTTTTAGTTAAATGTTTTTTATAATTTTTTTTATATTTCTAAATATTTTATTCAATTGAATTATAAATATATATTTTTCTTACTTGAAAATTGTTTGATTTGTCGTGAAGTTAATTTAAACAAATTAATGTAGCATTCGTAGTTTGGTTTAATTTGATTATTGACGTGTATCGCGCATGTCATTATCAGTAGGTAGGTACTTATGATTTACAAGACTGAAATTAGATGTATATGAAGCATTTGGTTATGAGATATTGCAATATGCAATAATCATAATAAAAATCAAATTTTTATAGCGCCGTTTAATGCTAAAATATCAGTCCAACGGCGCTTATGATCGTTCGGTAATGGTAATGTACACTTGCACCCTGTGTAAGTGGCGAGTTTCTTGCCGTTTGGCAATTTAGTATATATTTATTATTATCGGCTTTCGTGGCACAGTTAGTTTGAGCCAAAGGTTTGATTCCCAGTGGAGTCACAGTTTTTATTTTTGAAGTCTGTATATCTAAGACGATAGATCTGCAGAATATGACATCTTGTTATTGGGTGCAGGTTAACTTAATATTTTTCATTATAGGTAGGTACCTATTTGTTGTCAGAGAAGTAATAAAAAAAAAAACTATATACATACAATGTGTCAATTAAAAAAATGTATCAACTTAAATAATAAAATACATTTTAGCTGTATATATTCCGTCAAAATCTGGAAGGAATTTATTGTACCTCAATGAATTTACGTATTTTAAACATTCAATAACTACTTCTGGTATTCAAAAGTGGCGTTGTTCGACGCACGTCAGCAAGGGATGTCATGCGGCTGTCGACGTGAGGGATGATAATATCATACGCTGCCGAGAAAGTCACAACCATGAACCACCCAGGTATCACAGAACTTCACAGGGAACTTTTGTAAGACTATAGGAGCCTTAAAAATAACTACAATATCTCACACATCTATCTGTACCTACACTTTTTACAAGAGAATGACTAGACCGTGCGCATAAGGCCTCCCCCAGTCCCTTTCGCTTGATTTTCTAAAGTCATTTTATATCCTGCTATTAACAAAGAATAAATGGAATGTTTTTTTTTTTGTAAAACAATATGCTCAACATATTTCCTTTTATCGTTCTTTAAACTTACATATATATTTTTTTCCTCTTTTGCATTTAATATATTTTTAACTTGTTATTCTTTATCTTGAATAATAAATTTGTTAAGTTTTATTATTGGTCTTTCTGTTATACTCACTCTTTTTAACTGTTGAATTTATGGACAACTGAATACCTAACTGAATTACTTCAAATTGCTTGTAACAAAAATCTATATTATATGAAAAATATACTATTTTAACTCTTAAGGGGTAAGGTATAGTTCTTCCAAATTAGAAAACGAGCAAAAAATTTTGATGCATGATATTTTTTTAGTTTGTTGATTCCTTAGCTTTTTAATATTTCGCAATAAAGTTTTGTGTATTTTATTTTATATAAATGCTCTATTTTGTGTTTTTTTTCAGCTGTTTACATCCCCTCGAGAGTATCAAAATCTGGTAAAAAGATTTTGTATCTGAATAAATTTACGTACTATTATCACTATTATACGTCTAAGGGTATACAGAAGTGGCTCTGTTCTACACACAAGAAGAAGGGATGTCGTGCGTTTGTGTACGTAAAAGATGACCAAATTATCGATTCTCGTGAAATTCACAATCATTGCCCGCCTAACTATTTCAAAACATTCGAAGGAAACTTTGTAAGGGTTTAAATATGCAATTTGCATTTATAGTTTGGTTATCTTCACGATATTATATTATAGTACCTAATTATTAGTAGTTATGTTTTGATTTTCTCGGCCTACCTCAAATAAGGAAACGGCGTGATTGTGTAGTAGTTATATATTTTTTTATGTAATTTGCTATTTAATATAAGCTTTCGTAAGATATTAAAATTTACAACTGTAGATAATTGTACTGGCTTTATTATTCAATTTGTAAAATTATCCTTTTGTAAGATTTTTATAAATGAACACTCATTTGTTCAGGAAAAAAACATTTTTTTGGCAAATTCAATAAACTCTTGAATAAGGTATTTATGTATACCTACTTTACAAATTATAACTACAAGGAACACAACAAGATTCAGCTGATAGTTTTTACTCCATAGAATTGGCACTTATCAAACGCGTTAATCGTCAATAAGTATTTATTAGAGCTAGCTAAAAAGCAACCAACGCAGTGATCATTCTCTTTCACTTTTCCTTTCTCTTCAACTCTGTATAGGAGATACACTTCATGTCGTAGCACAACTGTTGTAGAACTCTCGTCGGGGACCCCGCCTGTCAATTTTTCCTTCAACAATTGCCTCCAAGATGATGTGTTGGAGATCCTCGTGTCGCAACACATGGTTTTCTCAATTTTGCTGCGAACCTCGTTATTTGTATTATGGTCCCTCCAATATAATATATCAAATATTCTTCGGTAGGTCCACATTTCGAAGGTCTCCAATGATTTACGATTTTTTTTTTCATCTATGCACCATATCTCAACCACATAGCGAAATACTCCACACATCATATGTTTTTACTTGATTTCTTCGGAGTTTAAGGTCCATACCTATTGTTGGACTCGAAGATCTTGGATTTTTTGTTGAAGGCGAGTTTTCCTTGTTGTATACGACTGTCTACTTCTCTCTCCGAACGGCCATCCCATGTGATCCTGCCCCCCTAGACCTATTTAGCTCAAGAAAAGAAACAAGAAAGATAGCTAAATGCATGGAAGTGACATTTGTCACGTGACTGGCAACTGTCACTTCCTTACATTGAGGTATCTTTTCTTGAGCTAAATGACACGTTGTCTAGGGGGGCAGTTCAATACATAAAAAAGTAATATAATTTCGAATTCTTGAGCTGCGCTCTTAATTTATATTTTGTGCATTATTTTATTCTGGCTATATAAATGGTATGATCTGAAAAGGATGCTATAAAATGGCATAAAAAATATGCTGAATTATAAAAAAAAAAATTTTCAAATCTATTTCTTTAGAATGAAAAAAAGATGTGTAATTTTTTTTAACTTGAGTTGTTAGAAAATTAATCTAGTTTTAAGAATATTTAACTTTGTGTAGCTTAAAAATACTCTGACAAATAAGTAGTACTCATGTAATTTATTAATTTATAAAAAGAAATTGTAAATTATAACTTGAACAATGTCTAATAAATTTTATATTTGAAATAATGGATTTATTTTTTTAAATAGTTTTTTTTCTTTCAGTTTTTTCTATCGATTTATGTTTTGAATAAAAAATTAATCATAATTAATTATTTGATCACATTCACACACATTCATGTTAATAGTATGAAGGTTGCAATTCAAAATTAAGCAATCATAGAAATACACACACATGTATGTATAACTCTTCTCTCATGCGCGCACCCACACTAATTCACACTTTTTTGTTGTATTATTTTGATATTAGGTATAGTACGTAAGAGGTACATGTTATTTTTTTATTATTATTTATTTAATTTTAATAATTGTATGCATGTACTGTGTCCTTTGTAAAATAAAATAAATAAATAAAATATCATTGCTTAATTTTGAATTCAACATTGGGCCATTCGTAAATTACTATTTTTCTCCATTTGATTAAGACTCCAGTTCGATTTTTTGCTGTTGTGTCAACCTTCAATGTTTTTTTTTTAATTTGTTTTTGTTTTACTTATGATTTATTTTAATCACATATTTCTTTATCTCGAAAGATAAACATGTTTCGTTTTATCATTGGTCATTTAAGTTTATTGCCATACGGCAATAAATTCACCACTTACGCGGGGTGCAAGGAAGTTTTAATTAATATTATCACTTTTATTTAATTTCAAATAAAAATAAATATAGGTATTTTATAATTAAATGAATGCATTGGATTTTTAACAAGCCATAAAATAAGTAAATTACTTCATTTTTTCGTAGGTTGGACGTTAAAGGTGATCTTTTAACGTTCATATAATCTAATATCAAAGGAATACACAAAAAATTAACGAACATTATTTTTAACCGATATCATAAAACGGATAGGTTATTAATTAGACTTTATTATATGTTCAGCGTTAACTTTCTCCGACGTTGTCCGATTACGATTATTATTATTTCATTAGAAGGGGGGTATCTTCCGATTGGTCTCAATTTGGTCAAGATCTGATAAGCCGTGAGAAAGTCGTCAAACTATTAATTTTTCACTTCAGCGATATTGATTTTTATAGTATTATCCGATTGTAATGATTCCTTTTTCAATAGGAAAGGAGTGCTTCAGAGATGATCATACATATCAATTTCATTCAGTTCGAGATGATAAGCTACACAGTATTTCACAGATGGCTTTCGATACACATTATTTCACAGATGGCTTTCGAATGTTTTAAAGTACTTATGTTTAAAAAAAATTGCAATTTTTAAATATATTACTTAGTTTAAATTAAATTGGAGACAGTATCTTGAGCAGTCCCCACCCTACTAGCGAAATATTGGAAAGATCGAGTTTTTGGTGCAGACCAATCTTATGATTGTGAACCAGAAGAGAAGAAATTAAATTATTTAAAAGGACCTTTAAAAGGTTTATAATTAGATACATATAACATAGCTCCTGTTAATTTGTAATATAGACTGTTGGTTCTGTAAATCAATAAAATAAAAAATACCGACATTACCGACTAAAGAAGATCATCATCACTTGGCTTATAAAAAGAGAAAAGAAAATATTTTGCATCTAAAAATCATCGTCTTGATATTCATCGTCTTCCATATATTTTCATTATAATCCAAGTAGATATACTTAATTTCTTTAGTTCATTACCTTCCAGGCGTTTTTCATTACTTTCCATCATTTTATTCAAAAAGTACATGGTCAATGACAATTCCTCACACAAATTATTATATTGACTAAAGATTAAAATATTTAAATACTTTCTTACTTTACTTGACCGACTTTTGGTCGTTTCCATGGGGCGCCTGATTGCTTTATTATTTTTTTATATCTTAACCAAATGCAATTAAAAATAAAACAGAAAACATAAAAAAATATTAATTTTGGAAATCTGAACGAACCGCGAGAACAACCCTTTTGGAGTTGGATTTTTAAAATAACTTTTATTTGAAGTAAAGTTACCTACTATATTTTGAATTTGTTTGGTCGTGTACCCTCTTTTAACGCAATAGAATGTTGCGTATTATATTTTATTGTAATAATTTATTAATAACATTATTTTAATATTTAAAAATACATACCTACTCTATTTTTGTGTTTTTTTTTCAGCTGTTTACATTCCTTCGAGAGCATCAAAATCTGGTAAAAAGATCGTGTATCTGAATAACTTTACATATTATTATCAATATTCTACATGTACGGGTCTACAAAAGTGGCTCTGCTCTACGCACAAGAAGAAGGGATGCCGTGCGTTTGTACATATACAAGATGACAAAATAATCAGAACTTACGAAATTCACAATCATTGCCCGCCCAATTATTTTAAGACCCTCGAAGGAAATTTTGTGAAGGTTTAAAGATGCCATTTGCATTTATTATATTGTTTTTTTAGGTTCTAGTTTTGGTTCTCTCTGCCTACCTCGAATATGAATGTGGCGTGATTATGGTAGTTATGTTTATTTTTATATGTTATTTGCTATATATAAGCTTTTGAAAGAAATTATTTCCATTTTCAACTATAATTGTACTATTATTATTGACAATAACACATCTCAATAGAGACGAAGTTGGGATATTATAGAAAAATCAGGAACTCGAGGCACCTACAGGGCTTACGACCTGTCATCGGCTGGTTTACGTGATCACTTTATGCGCTTGCGCAACGTTCACCTATTATGCCTTTTATTGAGTTCCCTTATAAATGTAATTTTTTGATCGTGCGCAATTGGTGGACGTTGCGTAAGCGCATAAAGTGATCAAGTAAACCAGCCGATGACAGGTGGTAAGCCCTGTAGGTGCCTCGAGTTCCTGGTTCTTCTATAATATCCCAACTTCGTCTCTATTGAGATGTGTTATTGTCAATAATAATATCATTTGACTCCCGACAAGGAAAAAATCCAATGTTTGCGTATATGCAATTAAAAAATATAATAGATAATTGTACTAGTTTTATTATTTATTTGGAAAATATCTGTTTCTTATATTTTTGTAAATAAATAAATACTCATTTGTGAAAAAAAACGTTTTTTTTTGCAAACAATAAAATCTTGTATAAGCAATGTTGTTAACGCTTCTTTTAAAATTATATCTACAAGTTTTTAAGATGTTTGTGCAGTTCAACTGATAGTTTTATGTTAGATAAATTAGCAGTTCAACGCGTTAATTATCAATAAGGTAATTATAAGAGTAAAATAAAAGCAACAAACGCAGTGGTCATGTTTCGATTGATTGGGGTCTGAGGGAACCCTTTACTAAATATCAATCATACATACTCCTTAATATATTATGTGATATGGCAAATATAAACTCAATAGCAAGTTGCTACTTTCTAGATGGGAGGAGGCCTCGGGCCCAGCGGCTCGCAGTTTGCCTTGTATCACGAACAAACCCCCTGAACTGACCAGCCCCGAAAATCATGGACAGCACTAAATAGAATCCGCACTGGCCACGGCAGATGTGCCGATTTCTTTTTTAAATGCGGATGGCTGGATTCTTCCGGGTGCGACTGTGGGGCGGAGAGGCAGACTCTGAGCCATGTCGTGTCCGAGTGTACTCCTAGGGCATATGGGGGTGAAACATCTGATTTTATGTGCCTAAATGAAGCGGAGATAACATACATAAAAAATCTCAATTTTAAACTCTGATAAACAATTATACTGTGCAATTTATATGTAGTGTGTCTAATGAACAGATTACTGTGATGTACTTTTATAATATGACCATACTATAAATAAATAAATACTTTCTGGAGACTTATGATATGTATCGTCTAACAGATCCAGATTGGCAACAATATTAAAAACTGTGTCTCTATATGGATTTTTCGCCCAGGGTATCTATTCTCCAATCTCGCACAGTAAATGTCGTATTCGACTATGTCGCCTAAAAAATGTCGAATGAAATGTCGTATGGTAGGCTTTTAGCCTATTCTTGAAATCATTCGTCATTAAAATCGTTCGACATTGAAATGTCACATGAAAGAATAGGCAACATAGCATTTGGGATGCGTTTGAAATATTTTTTGAGCATTTATTGCATATTTTTGCCGTTTTTTTTCTATGGTTGTCAAAACACAGCCTTTTTCTATGCAATTATATGATTGATTTCTAAGCACTTAATATATTGTTCATTGTGACTGATTGTGACGCTTCCTAAATTCTCTAACAATTAGTCATTAATATTATAAAAAAATATCAGAAAACAACTATAAAAATTTAATTTACTTTGGTAATTTGTCAAATAATCAAATAATTTGTCTCTTACTTTTACACGTAAGAAACAAATTGTTTGCAAATAAAGAACACAAGCATACAAACTAGACAAATATAAAGAAATATTGTGTACCTATATTGAAATATTCAATAGCAAACAAATACAAAATATATTACTGGAGAAATATGTGATAAGTAAACAAGGACATTAAACAAAACTTGTTTTTTGGAGTTCGTTACAAAATAGGAACATTTACAAAACTTATTAATGGAGATATATTAATAAAGTGAAAGAATCCAATGTTTTAAAATGTTTTCGTCATCCATGTACTTTTATATGTACTGTTAAATAGATAAAATAACTTATTCGTCGAATTGTCATTGTGACTACAAAATAACGAAAATATTTGTTGATACAGACGCTTGCCGTATTTAAATGCAATATGGCGACCATTTTTGACATAAAATCATGCGACATTGAAAGTCGAGTGGTCCTATACCACTCGTCAATATCTCGAATGATTTTCATTCGACTATGTCGCATGTGAGACTCAAGAATAGCATATTCTAGAAATCGTGCGAAAGTAATATAATGTCGCATCCGACATCGAAAGGCGACATTGGAGAATAGGGACCCAGGAGTCCGATATCTAATCAACTGAGCCACGAAGGCCGACATTTGTTTGATTTTTCCACACATTAATTTTTTTTCGATAAATATATGATTTCTAAATAACGGCTGATTGATAGTACCTAATATTAATATTTTTATTAATTTTCAGCTGTTTATATTCCTTCGAAATCCGGTAGGAAGTTGTTGTATTTCAATAGTTTCACATTTTTTTCAACGTATGTCTCTCCCTCCGGTGTGCAAACTTGGATATGTTCCACTCACCATAAAAAAGGATGCAAAGCGACTGTTCACGTGATGGACGACCATGTCAGAAGCAAAAATGATTTCCATAATCACGAACCACCGAAATATTTCAAAACCTCTAACGGCCATTTTGTCAAGATATAGGTAGTCAATTAGTTACCGTGAAACGTCACGTTGCTATTTAAATTGGATTTATATGTTTGTTAAATTACACTTTAATATTTCATTTTTAATGAATAAATATAAATAGTGCCTGAGAAGTGTTTTATTTCTTTTCTTATGATCTTTTATCAATAAAACATAAACAAAAAATATTTATACTCTTTCAACCCACAAAAAATACAATGGATGTACATATTTTTCTTCTCCTTTCTTCTTAGCACTTTTGTCCCGTTTCTATCGGGGTACGCATTGACCATGATCCTGGAATTGGCGAGTCTGGTTATTACATTGAAGCGACTGCCATCTGACCTTCGTAACCCTTAGAAAGGGGAACCAGACAAATTGGATCATGGCTACACATACCTAGTGATATAAATCCGCACATAGACTTTTTGAAAATCCAGAGGTGCGTGCCCCGCTCGTATTCGCACCGTCGACGTCACGCAAATTGAATTCTAATATTTTACTTTTTTTGAGCTGTTTCTTTATGACATCGGGTGTTATTAAAAATGTTTAATATTATAATGTTTTTGTGTTATTTTTACACATCCTCAATTTTTCTTAAAATCCGTCCTTTTGTTAATGTCATGTAAATTGGTTTTTTGAACAACATAACAGCACCTACTCTAAATAATAAACGGATTATTAATGCTGCAAATTTGTGCTACATATGTGGGTACAGGGACAGGTGTGCATTACCTTATGAAATGAAACATAACACGTAGGTACATGTTTACTCACACATCAGTTTCGTACAACCTTAAAAAACACCATTCAGAATTGCTAAACTATGTGAGATATCATTTTGCCTGTTGCATGTATTATCGATTACCCGGCTCTCACGGGACACCCGAAAATGATACCCAATAGAAAAGAGTGGAAGCACTATTCTAAGCCGGTGCCCCACAGCAATTCCATAATCTTATTATCATTAATCATTGTTTTCAGCTGTTTATATTCAGTCCAAATATGGAAAGAAGTTAGTATATTTTAAAAACTTCACATATTATCTATCATATAAATCGTCTTCTGGTATGCAGACATGGATATGTTCCACACACAATAATAGAGGATGTCGGGCCACTATTCATTTGAAAGATGACTTCGTTAAAAAAAACAACGGAATTCACAATCACGAATCACCGAAATATTTTAAAACCGCTTCTGGGCAGTACGTGAGAATATAATTAGTGTTTGTTTTATATTTTTATATTGAATAATATTTTTTTTAGTTGTATTGAATATCTTGTACTTTTAATTGTATTGAATATCTTGGCAGAGAATCTGCGCCACTTTTTTTATATATTTTTTTCTTTATCAAGTTAATTTCTGTTCTCCAAGGATATTCATAATGTAAATAAACATAAGAATTATCCAATTTTATACGTTTTTCGCTCTTACCATTTTTCCGGTGTATTTATTGGAAAACGGGGCGTCAATTTCAGACCAGAGGTAGAAGACATCAGATGCATAAAAAATTATAACTTCTCTGAATTTGCGCAAAATTTATAATACTAAACGACCACCATCTTAATGTTCAATGAGGCACAAAGTATTACATATTAATGAAATAATTTTACGTTTATATAATTTAGTTAATTGAAATAAAAAATAAACAATTAACTTAATAAGACACAATAAATAATCAAGTAAATATAACCTTTAGTCCTCTTTTAAATGTGTTTCGTTTCTCTCTTAGTCCTTCTACCAATCAAAGGCACTCCCACACAAGACCCGCCCATAATTTCCTCCCCCAACCTCCGATTTCATAGTCTTCTTTTAAGCACACCGCACATTCTGTGTTAGTTGAAAATCTGGCTGAGGAGGGAACGGTTAGTTCCGAAACTGGTCACATATACAATATACATATCAACCTTTGTTTTCAGCTGTTTATGTTCGGTCTAAATATGGAAAGAAGTTAGTATACTATGAAAACTTCACATATTATTTATCATATAAATGGTCTACTGGTATGCAGACATGGATATGTTCCACACACAGTAGCAAGGGATGTCGGGCCACTGTTCATTTGAAAGATGACATCGTTAAAAAAAATAACGGAATTCATAATCACGAATCACCGAAATATTTCAAAACCACTTCTGGGCGGTATGTGAAAATATAATTGGTATTTCGTTTGTATTTTTATATTGAATCATATTATGTTTTAATTGTATTCAATTAGTTTTACTGTTGAATTACTTTTTCTTTTTATTGTATTGAATGACTTGACGGAGAATCTTCGCCACGATGGATTTTATTAATAAAATTTTATCTTTACCATTTTAATGTTGTTTTTCTAGGACATAATATAATCATAAGAGATTCACTCATTAAAAAACGTTTTTCACTATTATAATAAATATAGATAATATAGTATTATGCGTATCGACCTTCTACAAAATGCAAAAACTGCTGTGTACCCGAGATCTAAAGCTAAGTACAAGGTGGAGAGTTGTTGAAGCATTCGTGTTGCCATTACTGTTATATCGAGTGGGAGGTTGGACTCTCAAAATCTCAACAATATATAAAATTCATAAGCATTCGAGATGTGGCTATGCAGAAGGTTGATGCTAATCTCACGGGTTCATAGAGTCTCCAATGAAAGAGATTTAAATATGATGGAGAAAAAATTTTTGACCACTATCAAGAGACGCAAAGCAGCATATTTTGGCCTCCGTGGTGATAGATATGCCCTTGTATAACTTATAGTAAAGGGATAGTATGGGGCGTAAAGAATATCGCGTTTTAAAAACCCCAGGCAGTGGCTCGTGATTACGGATGCTGTGTCACTAATAAGGTTGACGTAGGATCGGGATGAGTTTGGTGTGATGGTCGCCAACCTCCGTTAGGAGCGGCACAAGAAGAAGAAGAATTAAGAATGCTTGTCTGTTTTTTCTCTTTATTTCCCCAAGCAAAACAACAAATCAATATTTCTTAAAAAGTAGTATAATCGAATTTAAGCACTCTTTACATGATACTTATTGAAAAATTGATGTAAAAAATTGCTTTAACAATAGACCAGCATGTACGAGACGATGCATGAATGTGATTTGTCAAGCTTGAAGAATGTGGTGTTTGGTTCTCTCTACCTACCCCGTGATGAAGATTGGATGATAATATCTAGAAGTAGATGAATCTTATTACATTGATAATAGTCGAGAATAAAAAAATAAACTTATTAATAATTGTGTAGAAACACATATAATCGATAACTCAATTTTCCCACACAGAGTCTATTTTACATCACCTGTAAAATACATTTTTCATACACATATACATATTCACACTTAATACTACAGATAAATTTTTTTCTTTAAAGGTTGATATCCGTTAATGTGCTGTTGAAGAGTATATTTGTATTGTATCAAAAATTCAAATAAAATCTCGATTTTCCAGACCACAGTGAGAACATTTTGACAGATGAAATCATATACAAAGAATAAAGAATATCTATGGTAAACTTATCAGTTCTAGGTCTATGTACATTGCACATTCATATGATGTAAATATGAAGTGGATCGGACTTATCGGCTGCGAGGTAGGGCGTATAAAAATAATCTCTTATTGAGCGCAAATGTTATTTCCGAACAATCTCTCTTTCTTTGACTTTTCAACATTCTCTTTGACTCCCTGAGTTATGTGAGTTTTATTTTGTATGTGATTTAAATGCCAATTATACACAATTTGACTGATTTACCAAAAAAAATATATATACTCAGTCAATTTATTAAATTTATGTCATAAATGAAATGAATGAGTCTCTTGAAATCAATAAATAATATTTGTGTTTGATTGTTTTCAGCTGTTTACGTGCGGTCGAAAAATGGCAAGAAATTATTATATTTTAATAAATTCACATATTATTTTACATATAGTTCTTCTACCGGTATGCAGACTTGGACATGCTCCACACACCACAATAGGGGGTGTCGTGCTTTGGCTCATGTAAAAGGCGACTATGTCAATAGCATCAAAGAAAATCATAATCACGAACCACCTAGATATTACAAATGCCCTAACGGAGAACTTGTCAAAGTTTAATAGCCAAGTTTTCATAATATATGTATTGAATTGCTGTAGGTACTTATTATGTATGTTAAACTCGAACTAGATTTATTATTTTATAATATTTTGATTATTTAGGACGATTGCTTCGCATGTAAGTATATTGTATTTTTTGTTATGTCAAATAAAATTCTTTTTCTTTTTATATACGTTTATTTGTCACAAATTAACCTTTTTTATTTATTTATTTTGTAAGTTATGACATAAACCCGCCGTGGCACAGTTTCTGTGCAGGCGTCCTGGGTTCGATTCCCATCAGAGGAGAAATTTATTTAAATTTATTTCTCACGCAAATATTGCTTCTCAGGGCTGGAAACACTGGTTAGTTGGAAGAAATTGCCACACGCCAATAAACTCGCCACTTGCGCAGGGTGCAAGGAAGTGTTCATTATTATTTTAAACATGGTGAAGTACAAAAATTAATATTATTACAGTTTTTTTTCAAATAAGTACTGTCTCAACCGTATGGAGCCCTAGTTACAATGTTTTAAAGCCAAAGCCATTTAAAGCCAACAAAAAAAGGTTTATTGCAAAAATATACCTTATATACCTAATAATACCATAAAAATATACATAATAATACCTTATTATTATTATTTTTTTAATTTTATTTTCATAAAAGTTTTACATCATAATAATTGGGATCTCACTAGCCTACAGGCTATCAGTGAGTTTCCCATACAAAAAGTAATAATTTTATTTTCATAAAAGTTTTACATCATAATAATTAGGATCTCACTAGCCTACAGTCTATCAGTGAGTTTCCCATACAAAAAGGTCAAGTACATATTACATTCCTTAAGTTACAGTATTAAAATTATAATATGGGATACATGTTTTTTATTTAATTAGGTACTACTTATAAATGGGTCAAATGTTTTTAATAATTTCAAAAATGTTTTTGATTATTTCAAAGCATTATTCGATTTCTAACTAATTTTAATAATAAGTATTCGTGACAAAAACTTCCTCTCTTTCATTAATTTTAGAATTTATATTATTTTGGATTTTTTTAATTTATAACATTAGAAACAATATACATTTTATACACATCAAAGTACAAAAAAGATAGGTACTTAAGAACTAGATGCGGAACGTAAACCCAGAATATATAATATGGTTATGTCTGATATCTTGGACTTAGTACAGCCGAGTGGGCATAATTTTGGAAAGCTGGTTACTGATTGGTTGATTCGGAGAGGGAGGGATGAGTCAGAGAGAGACTTGACGTTTGTCCAAAGATAATTTTAATATAATTTACAATCAAAATCTTTTTCATACACCCTTTTACACATATCCACACACGCAAACACACCCTCGCATTAACAAAAACACAAAGACACCTAATAAATTTTTTCATGTACCTACAATTGTATTTTATATGTACTTTTTTATATTTTTTATGACTTAAAATGTGTACTTTTTTACTTTATTATTTGTATTTTTTATATTTTTTTGTGCCTTAGATGTTAAGAATTCACGTACCTGAAATTTATGCTTACTTATTGCCTAGTATTACCTCAGAACAGGCTTTGCCTAGTGAGGTAATAAATTCCATTTATATATTTCATGAACAATATTTTGTGTTTTATTTTATATTGTATTATAGAAATTAATTAAAAAAAGGTTAAAAACCTGTTCTGAAGCAGCTTATAATTATATAAGTATATGATATGATTTAGGTGCGCGCGAGTGTGTGTTAAATTTTAATTTTATTATTCTCTAAAATTTTTTTAATTTTTTTAGTTTTGTATATTCCGTCTAAATCTGGGAAGAAATTATTGTACTTCATGAATTTTACATACTATCATCATAGCTCAGTAAACAGCGGTATTCAGAAATGGCTGTGTACGTCGAGTAGGAGTAAATTATGCAAAGCCTTTGTTAAAATACAAAATGATTCAATTATCTGTATAGATGGTGATCATAATCATCAACCACCAAACTACTACAAAACTCCAGCTGGCAGATTCGTCAAATGTTAATTTAATTTATTTAATTTTATTTATGTATTAAACAAATAATTAAAAAATATGTGTCGGTGGCAGAGTGAGTATCGCGCTGGCTCAGTAATCCAATTATGGCTAGTTCGAAACCCACCCTGCGTCGATCGATTTCATCATCTGTACAGGCATTTATTCTTAGCTTAAGGGAAGTATGAGAATACATTATATTATGTGTTCTTGTTACAATGAAATTAAAAAAAAACAACAACGAAAATATATAGAACCAGGAACTCAAGGCACCTACAGGGCTTACGACCTGTCATCGGCTGTTTGTAGGTGCCTTGAGTTCCTGGTTCTTCTATAATATCCCAACTTCGTCTCTATTGAGATGATAAAAAGTTTCTCAATAAAAATATCATTTTGACATTGGTTATATAACTTGGTGATTATTTTTGTAAATATAGCTGGGTTGTTAGTGATTAAGTTTTAACGAAAAAAAATACAGTAAATCTAGATAAATCATATATGTATATTGGTGGCAGAGGGGCTAGCGCGCTGGATTAGTAATCCAGAGGACGCGGGCTCGAAGCTTTAACGACTTCATTCATCTATAGCCCAGCATCTATTTTTAATTTTAGGAATGTATGAAGATGTGTTCAATTCTTGTTACAATGACATTTTATTTTATTTATTTTATAGAATACAACAACAAACAAGAAAATTTATACAAAAATACAATGATAATTTTTATATTGCTAATTATAGTATTCTAAAATATATGTATTACAAGACGTTAGCAATTTTGAAAAATTTTAACCATTTCAAAAACAGAATAATAAAATTAAAAAAAATAAATTCGAAAATTGTTTGGAATTGACCGATCTGATCCATTAGAATAAAAAAATATTTGTATAAATTTGTTTACTTTTATTCTTTTTGTGCATTTTTATTATTGTTATTATATCTGGCTGGCGCGGCTCCAACATTTCTGTGTAAGTGCTAAACACAAACTATCTAATCTAGCCTTTGTATTTTATCGAGTACACTGTGTTTATAGGTTTTTCGCTCTATTTTTTTTTATATGATAAGATTTTCTAAATTATGATTATTGTATCCAATTATCTTTTTATTATATACACAATATATTATAATTGATCTATGTACATGATATTATACATCAAAAGTAACTGTGACGAAAATTAAACAACTTTATTTTCAACGATACGTTGAACACTTTCTATCTAACATATGATAAATAAAAAAATAAATTATCGTTATGTAATGTAATCATAATATTTTCTGTCCTAAACTTTAATCTTAATAAATAATCTATTGATTGTTGAACTTGTTTTCTTAACTGTCCATTCAAGAAGTGTGTCAGAAAAATGTTCCATTAGATAGATCATCTAAAATTGAGATCAATTGTATCACACAATATCAATATCACATAAAACATCAAAGGCCTTGAATAGAGCCAATAAAGCGTCCTTCTACGATTTTGGTTTTAGTTTGAAACCTATCAAGAGGAATAAATTATCCTTCGACAAATATGTGGAGCGCAGTCTCAAGACTTTCATAAAAAAATTATAGACTAGGTACTTTGTTTTGCAGAGCCAATAATTTTACAAGAACGCCCTTGGAATGATCTTGTTATCATAATTTTATTTAGCAGATACAGGCAAGAATGCTTAAATATTCTGTGCATAATAGCTATAGGTAGATAAAATACGTATGGTGTGGGTAAATACTTCCTACCTACACTACACCTATCATTGTGCGGTAGGTGCAGTGTATATTATGTTATACTATGTAATTATATGTATGTAATAATCGGGGCTATATAGTTTTGACACTAACACTCGACATAAAATGACGACACTAGTGTTGATGGTGTCCACACGGTAAGTAATTTGGATATGATATTGGATACCGTAAATATCTTGTCTCCACGGCAGCGACACAGAAACTAAGCGACACCGAAATTACATATTCAACTCTGTGTCGCTACGGTGTACAATCTTGGACGATACTATACAATGAGTGTCTGGTATCGTCGTGTATTCAGGGTACTACATATTCAAGCATTGTGTTCCCGAACAAATGTTTTAATTATATTTATTTGTCCGTGTTGTAGGTCAATATATGAAGTCGAAATATGGGAAGCCATTGTTGTTGTATAAAAACTTTAAATACTATTTAAATCATAAGAACATCACTGGTGTTTATAGATGGAGATGCTTGAAAAGGGGATGTAATGCTAAGTTATGGGTTATGGACGATTCCATATTTCAGACACACGGGGAGCATCTACACGATCCACCCAATCAACCTTATGCCTTCAATGTACCTTTCCAACCGTAGTTTATTGAATTATTCAACTTGTTGCCTCGGGATAAGGTCACACCGAAGTGCTTCACTTGGTGCTAAGCTGGATGACACGGTTATCTACCAGTCACGCATAGCGTGGCGCGAAGCGTGCTGTGTTGCCATTGCGATAGTTTGTATAGTGTGCGTCGTTTCGTAATGCATGCTATCCATACACGGAATGGTATACCTGGCAGTTTTACCTGGGGGGGGGGGGTAGGTCTGGTCAAGCGGCGAAATCAAAACCCTTATTATTACCCACATCATGGATATAATTATCTTATAGAGTTTTAATGATAAATTGAAAGTTATGTGCTGACCAACTTATGCTGTATAAAATTTCAAATGGCCTTGACTCCTCATCTCTTCCATCCCAAATTAACTTTCACGCACCTTCTAGGTCAACACGGCAATCTACTCTAGAGTGATGAAGGTCAGGATGGAACTCCATGGGTGTAATTAGGTTCACGCAGCTCCCGTTTCCTAATTGTCTCTCTCCCAAAGGCCATCTCCCACCCGCCCCCTTCTTGAATTCGCAGATGTTTCTTTTTCCTACAAACTTCTTTTTTTTATATATACTTTTATTTTTATCCTTTTTGTTTATATTATGTTTCCGAATTTTGACCATTAGCTTGTTATTAATGTTTGTTAACACGTGGAAACCTATAACTGGTTTATGTTTTAATTGTTGTTTTCTTTTGTATTTTATCTTTTGTATGTACTGTTGGTTTTTCAAGGCAATAAAATAAATAAATAAAATATAGTAATTATATCCATGGGTATGGGTAATCATGCGCGTTTTAATTTCATTGTTTGAAGGGACTTACCCCCCGACAGGTAAAGCTGTAAGTTGTACATTTATGTATGTATAACTGTACAGTTTTATAACAAAGGAGTTGCCAGTGCATGGCCATCATAAATATTTTGTCACTTAGATCGTAACGTATTAGGTACTCAGCATCAAGCGAGGCATCATGTGGCCTTAGCCTAACTAATAAGATTTGTGAAATCAATGAAATATGTTTGTAAATTTACCTTTTAGACCAAAAGTTTACGATGTATAATAAATATATAAATTAACTCTTAAAAATTCCATTATAAATTTATTTTCGACCACGACCGATTTCGTGCGTTTTGAAATCTGCTTATGCTCGATTTTATCGAAAGTATTTTTATATTATATTTCAAAAATGAATTCTATCATCACAATATTTATATATTATATAAAATATATCAAAGTTAAAACACATTTTGTTGTATCAGTTTAAAAATACATGGTAATATGATTTTTTTAAATTAAAATATTAGTTTTTTTTTAATATTATAGCGTTATATTTCTGCCGATACAGAAATAATTTATACTTCCATATATATTTAGTATCATGGTTAAAATTGTTATATCATGTTATGTAAGTTTTTAGTTTAAAATATTACATAATAATTTGTTATTTTGTGATAGTATCAGCTGAAGAATTTATTTTAACATAATAAATAGTTCATAGTTTATGGCAACGACTATTGTGAGATTATATCGAAAATTATTTATTTGAATATTGCGTTATATTATTGCCAATATAAAAAAAGACAATATTTTATCGACTTCAAAAATATATTTGAAAACAAAACTGTTTTTTTTTTTCAGTTTTTAGAATGATGTTTTAAATATATTATTTTCACATTCCTTTATTCATTAACAGTTAATGTCTAGTCCAACTATCGTAGCGTACCTAATGCATTTACAACCTAACCTAATGCATTTACAACATACTTCTTATAATTTTTACTTTTTTTGTGGTTAGCTATTAGTTTTTGTTATGTATTCTCAATCATAGAAAGTAATCTGAGATTCCACTGGATATTGAACATGGGACTTATGGTTCAAGTCGCATATTATTACTAACTGAGCCAAGAAGGACGACTGTATGCGAATTCAAGACATAAAAAGTATTTTTATTCTTAGTGGTGATGGTATGAATTATTTATTTTCATTGGATGTTATTTGAAATATATACCAATATGTTTTGAATAAAAATATTTTAACAATAATAAATTCTTTCTATATTTCAATTACTTTTTTTTTATTTATGTATTTATTTTATTGGATACAACAGCTATAAAATAATTTACAATGAAAAAACAACAAAATTTGATTTACAACGCTAATTACTGTATCCATATATTAAACATAGGTAGGTATATAAGTGAAACAATAACATTGTATCTATATACAAAATCGCTGCCTTGAAGATGAAGGGAATAGACGGGAAGAATGGGGAAAGGAAAGATTTCCGCTGTCAAATAAAACCACTTGAAGGTGTCCAATGTGGATTTGTACAGGTTGTATTCATATGCGTATGTACCTATATGTTTTATTTTGTTTTGTTAGTCAGTCAGTAGTTTGTGTATGTACGTCATTAATAAATTGCAACAATATGATTGAATTTTAGTTTTGAAGTTACCCGATTTCGGATGACAATCATACGTTAAAATGCAAGTAACAAAATTTAACCAACAAAATGCCCAACCAACATTACCGGGGCTATATCTCTCGATATCGGGTGGAACGCCAAAAATTAATTAAAAAAAAAACATTACCGGGGACATACCTTTTATTAGGTTGTAGCTCCAAAATTTGAGACTACAGCCAGTCTTCTCTTAAATAAGTTCCGAATTGTACAGTTTCTATTAAAACTCTTACATACTCTGTTGATGTATGAATTTTGATGGTAATTTGTTCTCGATGACTCGATGTAGAACAAGCACGGGCCACGTCGTTCTCTGGTCGGGCAATGGAACGGCAAAACGCTCAATAGATATGCACTATCAACATTATAATTCAAAATTTTATGTAAGTAACATAGATCAATAATAATTAATCTTCGATTTTCTAGGGTACTTATTTTATAATGTCGTAGAGCTTGGTTATAATTATCAAAATGCACTCTATTCCGGTAATTGACTTGTTTTATGAACCTATTTTGTATGCGTTCAATGTCACTAATGGCAATTACTTGGCCTAGTGAAACAATACAAAGATTTGAATGGTTTCTTTATGTTGATATCTACACTGATATATATATATATATATATATATATATATATATATATATATATATATATATATATATATATATATATATATATATATATATATATATATATATATATATATATATATATATATATATATATATATATATATATATATATATATATATATATATATATATATATATATATATATATATATATATATATATATATTATGAAATATATCATGTTTGTAAATTACTTATAATATAAATAAAAAAATATTTCGACTAACTCACAAATATTCTATCACATTTTAGTGCAGTTATAATTTGTTTTTTTTTTTAACATGTCCACGTAGGGGACACCAGCTATTAGGATTTGGGTCCATTTTACTCTTCCGAAGAAGTGCACTACGTAGCGTTGGGAGGGGTTTGCAATCTAGAAAAGAGTTTATTAATTCGGATTTTAAAAATACCCGGGTTGTACGAAGGTGGAAACACAGAATTCGGAAGATCGTTCCACAGTCGGGCTGCTGTATTAATAAAAGGGTTCGAGAAGCGAGTTGTTCGTATATGTTGAAGGTCCACTGTGAATGGGTGCTGCGATTGAGTAAAGCGAGTGACTCTGTTGCGAGTGGGTGGAGGAGGGACCAATATTTTTTATATTTTGACATAATTTTTCTAAACTTTATCTTAAATGAAATAGGCAAGTTAAGCATTAAATGAAATTGAATTCTGAAATACGCGTAAAAAATAATTTAACTCTCCAATATATTTTGCTATAGGTAATTCAAAAGGACGGAGCGCATCAGTACGCCATGACAACTCTATAATAATTAAGAGTGCCTGTTCGAATAATCTTAAGAAATAAATACACAACCAAATGCATAATAACTAAAAATAAAAGAAATGAATTATATTCTATTTTATGGCTATCCACTGGTTTGCGAGTGATCTTAGATTCAGATTATGACGATTTACTAAAGTGCGCATGTTTTATTACCGGGCTGTCAAAATAATTTATTGGATTGTAGAATAATGAGAAATACTATTTTACAAGAAATATTTTGTTTCACTTGCAAGATAAAGTCTGTTTAAAGCATAACAAAAATCTGCAACGATTTGTCTAATAGTGTTTATTTCTATGATTCTAGCTGAATACGTCATGTCCAGGAATGGAAAGAAATTGTTATTTTATAAAATGTACAAATACTACTTCGAAAGACAAAACGCTTCTGGTTTGATTCGATGGCGTTGTACAAAGAAGGGATGTAATGCTGCTTTGAAAACCGTGAATAATGCCATAGTTACCCAAATCGGAATGCATTATCATGACCCGAATCTATAAATTTAAAATATAATAATTAAAATTTGAATGTTTTTTTGCTGTTATTATAAAATTGTCATTTTTTCATTGTGTTACGTTATACAGATAATACAATAAATTAAAAAAAAGTTTTTTTTTTGTGACCTGTGTATATAAACGAACCAGATTCATAATTTATCTTTTTTTTTATTTTAAAAATGAATATGTCAAATAACTACATATACATCTTCCTTCTTCTTCTTCTTCCGATGGCTCTACAGCCCATATCGAGCCTTGGCCTCCATCAATCCTCGCCTCCAACTCCTCCTGTCTCCTGCTGCTGTCCTCCAATCTGCTACTTGCAGTAATTGTTCTGCATCCTTTTTCACCTCATCCTCCCATCGCAACCTGGGCCTGCCGACCTTTCTTCTTCCACCCGGATGTCCCTCAAGGATCTCTTGGGTGCCCGTGATGACGGCATTCTCTGTACATGCCCAGCCCATCTCAGCCTGCTCAGTCTAGCATGTGCAGAGAGCCTAGGAGTCTTATAGATGCTGTATATTTCATCATTATACCTTTTACATCTTCCTACGTTCCCTAAAATAAGCATAAATGCTTGTGCTATAGATGAACGAAATCGGTCGAGGCAGGATTCGAACTCGCGACCACTGGATTACTAACCCAATGTGCTAACCGCTTTGCCATCGATCTTTATTATAAGATATGACCATCTTGAAATATAAGATATGACCATTGACCAGGTAAATCAAGGTAAACAAGGTAATATTATTTTTGTTATTTTTTTTATTTATTAAGGGCACAGCTACCAATTGAGGCGGGATTGTGCTGTACAATTTTAATCAAATATCCACAAAAAAAGCAAAAACGAAATTCGGAGAGGTCTCAGAAAAAATGTGCCTAAATCATACGTTTACAAAACAACAACAAGGTACTTTTTTTATCTTTTCTACGGACAATTCTTGGTAGAACTCCATTTCAAATTTTAAATAAATTTGGAATGGTAAAATAAAACCAAAGTTTTCAGTTCTACTAATTTAATGACACTGACTAGTTTCGGTCATCCAGTGACCATTTTCAAAGTGTGAAAAAACAAGAGGTGGTTGGTGTTTATATAATATCTGGTTAAGGGGTTTGCAACATTTTTTTCAATGAAATAATACATCATCCTAAATGAAATAATACATGAGGCAATAGCTTCATGCATCAGGCGATGTATTATTTCATTTAGGGTTTTTTACGTGAAATGAATATTTCTTTCCCAGTTTCTTTTTTTATGTTCTAATATTAACTTTTTTTTCAGCTCTGTACATTCCTTCGAGGAACGGAAAGAAGTTATTGTACCACAATTTTTTTACATACTATTTCCATAAGAAGAATATCAGCGGTATTGAGAGATGGCGTTGTTCCACTCATGTAAAAAAGGGTTGTAACGCAGCTGGATTGGTTCTGGATGGAAATTTTGTTGGTATTGCAGGCAGTCACAATCATGATCCACCCAATTTATATACTAGATCGAACAAAATTGCTCCAGTTTTAAAACTGGAAGACGAAGGCCAAGAATAGATGGCGGTGGAGGCTGATGTTAATGGCGCCAATGGAAGTTGAACAATCATTAAACGTTGTATTTTTTATATACAAAAGGATATTATTTATTATTATTACAAAGAAAATACTATTTTATTACAAAGAAAAAACAAAACTCCGTATTGATCACATTCCTAAATAATATTTATCTTTTGGTCATACTTTTTCATAATTTTAAGGTTTGATTTTTTACACATTGTATTTTTAGTTTTTGTAATACCTATTTGTCTAGTAGATATGTTTAATTGTTAAATATTTCTTGAGTTGTATAAAAAATAATTTACGTTGTGAAGTAGGTATAACTCGTTTTAGATATTATTATAGGTACTTATGAAAACAAAGCCGAGTGATTTGTTTTGGATATAAAATTAAATATAATTTTTTCATAATTTTAGTTGTTTATTGAAATGTTTTGTGCATATTTTTAAATGTAATAGAATAATCTAAATATATCAGTCGGTCTTTTGAATTTATAATTTTCATCAAGTTTATCATTAAGTGAGCATATAAGGCTAAATCTAGTGACTGGAAACATGATATATTAAAACCGCCTTATGCAAAAACCATTGTTGTTGTTCGAAAGGAAAATACTTCGCAAAATATTTGGCCCTACCTGTGAAGGAGGATCTTGGAGGATCCGGTTTAACCATGAGTTAAAAATAATGTATGGTGAACCAAACGTTGTCCAATACATCAAAACACAACGTCTACGTTGGCTTGGACACGTTTGTAGAATGGAGGATAGCCGGGTCCCAAGAAAGTATTGGACATCACATGTCCTGAAGGAAGAAGAAGCAGAGGGAGACTTTGGATGAGACCTAGGCTGGACGACATCGAGGGCAATATAAGAGCGATCGGACAGACAAATTGGAGGAGACTTGCTGTCTACAGGGTGGAATGGAGGCAGTTTCTTGAGGAGGCTAAGGTCCACATCGGGCTGTAGCGCCATTGCTGATGATGATATGCATTATGATGTTTCGTGTTAGTTTGGGGTATAACTATCGTATGCGTTAAATATTCTAACTATCCGCACTCTTATGCTGAATTTTAAAATTGTATTAAACATTTTCTTGGGAAATGTTGAAAAAAATTATGGACTTTTTTTTAGAAAAACACTGTTTAACTTGTTTGAGAAAATTAATTTCAAATTGGGATTTATATTTTATTGGAGTCTCTTAAAAATATTTTTCTATAGCACAAGCATTTATTTGCTTATTTTAGGGAACGTAGGAAGATGTATATGTACTTGTTTAGTATGTAATGTAAGTCTTGGATCATCGTTGTTTCAAATTATACTTGAACGATAAAGTCAATGTTTAAAATATTTGGTATATTCAGTAGCTGAAGTTTCCCGCGTACTCCCTGAGGCTACACTTGTATGCATCCAAGTAAAGCTTGTTCGGCACGTGGTGCACCTTGGATAACGCAATAATGGTAACAATTAATTTGCCCCAAACAAAAGGTATTTTGTAGTATGAAATAAACTTTTTCAAAAACAAGCTTCATCTTACCATACAAGTTTGCTGTGAATAAAATACAATAAGTTCACGGTTGCGGGGAAAAAACGAAATAACTTTTCGAACAACCTAGTTATTTATTTATTCAATACCACAATGCTCCACTGAGAATTAGGTAGATACCTTTTCTGTGGCTGTTGTTAAAGATCCATTATTGTTTATTTATCGTGAATATTTTGTGGGTTCTTATTTTCTTCTTTTGTTTTTTAGCTGTTTTCGTTCCTTCAAGATATGGTCGAAAGCTTGTGTTCTTCAATAATCATACATATTGTCATCAGAGAACAAGTACGCTTACTGGTGTTGCCACATGGTATTGTTGCAAACAGAGAAGCATCAAGTGTTTAGCTACTATCAGGTTGAAAGATGGTGTTATAGTTAGTGTAAATGGAGAACATAACCATGATTCTCCTATATGTTTCGTCACATCGACAGGGAAGTTTGTAAAATTATAACAAAATTATCAAAGAAAACAATTTATTGATTCAAATTATCCTGATATGTTAAATACAGTCTTCAATCTTTGAATTTTGACGGCTTCCTATTTGTAGGATTCCAATATTAATTCCTCTTACATTTTGAAAATTATTCTTGTTTTAATATTTTTTTTATAAAAATGTAATAAACATTATCTTAACAGTTCACCATTGTACAAATATACATATTTATTATGTGAGGATACTATTTCTGATTTCTTTTATTATCAATATATGTTCCATATTCTCTTTTTTTCTCATAGAATAATAAATAGATAAGTTTGGAACAAGAATGAGTGTGTTTTGGGAGACTGAATGGTGTGTTTTGGGAAATGATTTCATTTCATTTCAGTATAGATATTGTCTTGAGAACACACTGACAATTCTAGAAATTAAAATTGACGTGACTCACACACAACCAGTGTTTTGTAATTAATTAAAAAAAATCTCTTTTTCAAAAGCCTTAATATGATTTACAATAAATTATTAATATGTCTAAGTGGATATTGAAATTTTCATGATTTTCAAACAATCAACCATTTTTTTAAGTGGGTTCGGTAATGATTAAATGAAGTAGACACTGGGATAATAAGAGTAAAAATATGAATAACACTTATTATATCAACATGATTTTATCAGCATTTTGTATCATTATATTGAAATATTTTAGAGAATATAATTATTAACTTTTTTTTTTTTTTGACAGCGTTGACTATGTTGGATTCCATTACAAAAAGTAAACAGTGTTAAATTTATCCTTGTGAAGACCAGTTGAAAAGGTCTTCACAAGGCGAAACGGTCTTTCTGGATAGGAATAAAATAATTGTAGAAAAAAATTGTTTAATTTTTATAATATAAGTATTGATTATTATTTCACATAGACTCAAAACACATATTTATACAATCAAAGTATTGTTAGATTAAAAAGATTTTTCTGGGTTATTTGTGAATAAAAATGGGGCATTTTTCCGTTTACAAAAAATACATTTCATGTCTTATCTTTATTCAGGTGTGTTTATTCCTTCCAAATTTGGAAAAAAGTTATTGCTTTACAATGAGTACACATACTTTTTTAAATCCACTTACGCCGGAACTGGTTTCGAGAGATGGCTTTGTTCGTCTCACAGCACCAAGAAATGTTATGCATTCATTAGAATGCACAACCAATCGATACAGAGTGTTGAAGGATGTCACAACCATGAACCACCCAAGTATCTTCAAACGTCATGTGGAAGATATATCAAGCTTTGATTTTTACTGGGACAGTTGACCTAATAATATACATACATATGTATATACATAAATATTTATCAAGACCCAACGACTGACATGTTTACGTCATAGAATAAAGGCTCTTTTTCTGTAAAATGATACCACAGCAGATAACGATTGAATAATATATACCCTTAATAGTAGTGGTTTACGGAGATAGCAGCCTTAAAATTGTTGAAAATTGCTATTTAACACATATGAAGAATTATAGTATACACTTTGGTTTGTGGAAACATCTCTAAAAACACATTTAAAGAGACTTAAAAAATATATAAAAATTTACAGGTGTCAGTCTGTGGGGGTTTGTAAACGAAAGACGCGATTTCTAATAGTCTTCCGTAGTATATATAAAAAAATATAAAAAAATACTTCGTATTATAACTGACGTGTCATAATAGCAGTTTTCAACATTTGATGAATGTTGTCTCCGGTAGCCACCACTATTCATTGCTCATATTATCCAAACGTTGTTACCTGCCATGGTATCCTTTCGAATGAACAAAATCAATACAATACAAAATATTTTTTCATTACAAAACTTGGCATAATGACAAGGTTTAAGTAAATAATTGTAAATTGTGAATAATTAAGATAACATATTTTATTTTAACGGATAGACCTTAAAGGTCGCAGTGTACGATAAACACCCAATAAAAAAATATGATCAGGATTTGATACCGCATCCTTTATTATTTTTTTCGTCCTTCGTGGATCAGTTGGTTCGGGCTCGATTCCCGGTAGAGACACAGTTTTTATTTGTATTTTTAGTCTGGATCTGTAAGATGATTAAGTCTCTAGAATGTGGCAAATTGTTATTGGATGCGAGTCGAATTAATATTTTCTGTCGAATATTTTTTTTCGAGTAAAGGTAGAAAATTATTATATTTAAATAAATCAACTTATCATTTTCAAAAGCCATGGCTGTTGGTATCGAACGATGGTCGTGTTCCACTGATAGCAGAAAAATATGCCACGTTTTCGCGCATAATCCACCCCTTTTTTCAAACATTAAAGTTCGTAGTGTTGCTTATTTTATTAAATAAATTGAAATTATTTTTACATAAGAAGACTTCGTTTTATTTGTATAATTTTGCATAATGGTCCCAAGGAAATGTTGACACGAGCACATAATTAATAATTACAGAAGTTAGAAAAAAGTACTTCAGTATATGTATAATATTTTTTTCTGACAATATTAATGAAGTGCATAAGAAAAAGTATCGTGAAATAATACATCGATATGCAGGTATTTGTTTCTCTTTTTTTATGTTTTGGATATCAATATTTTTGCTGTTGTACATTATATTTTATTTTTACTGCTTATTGGGAAATCAATAGTTACTATGTCAAATACTAATTTATGACGCATCCAATATTAAGTTGCAACATACTTGAGACTTTTAATAATTGTCGTCTCACAGGGAATTGAACCCGGGAGTCAGATATCTTATGAACTGAGTCACGAAGGCCGAATATACTTATATTATTTTACGTTGTTATTTGTTTGGTTGTAAGAAATTGACCATTGGCAATAAGTCAGCCAGTTTACAATATTATATTTGTTTACATTATGTACAAAAAGAGAAATATATGCAACTAATAATGGTACTAAAGTATGTTTTATTCTTAATCTCTACCTTTCAACTCACATTTATTTTTTATGTTTTTTATGTCAACTGATAGAATATTTATATTGTAAAGGATGATTTTGGTTAGGTAGTCAATTATTAGTGCGATATATTATTTTAAATTAATTATGTGGATAGAATCGTGTTCGAAATCTCTCTTCCCACTCTTCTTTTCGACATGCGTAGTTTTGCCTATTACATCCGACATGATTACAACACAAGTTTTTTAAATAGTATTAATATTCATATTTTCGTCATCAGTTATAAATATTAGTAAAATATAAAAATATTGTTCAAAAATTATATTATGAATCGTATACATTTTATTTCCATAAAAAATGCGTCCGATATTAAGAGATGGATGTGTACTTCGTATGGGAAACTAAAGTGGAACGTGTTATAAATACTGGACAAGATGGTTTTCTTGTAGCTAGAGTGGTAAGTAATAACTGCGCCCCTGAAGCTTCAATTAACAGGTGATGGTCAAGTATATTTGAAATATACGTAAAAATCTAAAATCCTACGTAATTTTTTTTTATTTAAGAGTGAGTAGGTACTTACACTAAAGTCTACAATCCGAATCTACCCGTTTGCATTCTGTTTCCGGTTGGCTCTCTGATTGGTTGAGATCTCGTAGTATTAAGTCAAATGAGCTGTGATATTTTATATTAAATGCGAAAAATTAAAAGAATATTATATATTTAATTTATAATAATTTATAATTCAATTTATAAAGCAACTCGCTCACGCGAGTCGCTATTATTATTATACACAAACTTAAACCTAACCTAAGAATGCAGAAAAGAAACTCAGGGGCTAGACGCTACTGGTACTTACTACCTATGCTAAATTTAAATATTCTAAATGACTGATAATATTCCTGATGGGTCAATGGCAGAGCGGTTAGCGCATTGGGTTAGTAATCCAGTGGTCGCGAGTTCGAATCCTGCCTCGACCGATTTCGTTCACTATAGCACAAGCATGTATGCTTATTTTATATAGATGTATATGTACCAACTTGTTTAACAAGGACATATTCATTTATTTATTGTAAAAAAAGAAAAAAATGAAAGATATATAATATAACTACAAAATGCACTATAAAGTTAAATCTTAATCAAAGTAACCATCGCATAGCGAGCTCACGAAAAAAAATTATCTGATTTAAATTACTATCGGAAAATTAAAATTTGCTATTTTTAAGAACAAACCTGACTTGAAAGGAAAAAACGTTCTCGAACATTTTCACTCTTTAATCATAATAAAAAAAAATCTCTTCAACTTGGATATGAATTAAAAAAAACGCAAAAATGTGAATTTAACAAAATATAAAAATAAAATAATACAGTGAAAATTTTATGTTGATATTTTCAATTTGATTTTAACAAATATCGAAAACTGATCGATGTAAACTGGTGCCGATTGGTTGAATTATAAGAGTGATCGATGTCCAGTAAGTGTCATCACAAAGAAGACACACAGGTAGCATTATGCGGCAAATATCTTCATGACATTCATTTCCTTCTTATCCCTATCCTTCCTACCCCTCCATCACGAATCAAAATCATTTACACAATACTTTATTGTTTTATTATTTTTTTTTTAATTTGATTCGTTCTGTATCTTTTTTGTTCTATTTTATTTAATAACGTTTTTATTTTATGTTTATATTTAGTTGTTGATCATTTTTTTTATAATTTCTGGATAGTATTTTTGGGGCCTGTTCAGTTTATTTGTTTGGTATTATTTTGCTGTCGCTGTTTTCTGTTCCAAATAAATAAAACAAAAATAAATTCGCTCTTGTGGATTCAAATAATTTTGTTATTAAATTTAGAAAAATAACTTCTTCTGTGTTAACTAAAATACTTTCAACTGAATAAAATATCTTTGATTAAACAGTTATATTTTATATTATTTCGTGTCGAATAACCAAATATTTTTATTTGTTGTTTTTAGTTATATTCGTACCATCAAAAACTGGAAAGCGTTTATTGTATTTGAATGAATTCACATATTATTATGATAGGAAGTCAATCTCTGGCATCGAAAGGTGGCGTTGTTCCGTGGATAGTAAAAAGAAGTGTCATGCAGCAGTCAAATTAATGGACAACACAATTCTCAGTATCGACGGAGAACATTATCATTATCCTCCCAAATATACCTCCCGACGGCAACTGTATCCTAATTAATGTATCGAAAATTCAGTTTAGAAAGGTCGCGAATGTTATACGTTTTTCAAATTTAGTTACGATATATACTTTTATTTTAATAATCCAAAATCAGTGATGCATATCTTTCTTATACCCAATTGATTACAATGTGGAATAAATTGTTATGTCGGTACCTACTCTTCTCTGATATTAACTTCCAACGCCGATGAATTGGGTGCATCGCATAAAATTTCACACAAATACACACATTCTCAGTCTCACACAAACAGACACACACACACATATGATTGCAATTTGTAGTTTTAACTCATTTATTATTCTTTGATTCATACACTTCAAAATTAATTATGGTATACATATTAATGATGCTGGCCCTTTTTTATATTGTGTATCACCTCTTTAATTGTCCAGTTATTGTTTGTGAACTTTAAATAAAATAAAATAAAAACTATTCATATTTTTGTACTTTTTTATTATGTATGTAATCTTTTTACATTATACTTAATTGATTTTTTTATGATTTTGTTATGTAGACGTGTGGTTATCTTTTTTATTTGTAAATGCCAATTTATGCCGTAGATATATAAACATATATTTGTTGTTCAGTTTGTTGCGGTCGAAAATAAATAGTGGATATAAAAAAAATAATTCGTTAGTTTTTATGTAATATGCATAGAATTATAATAGTATAGAATACTCTTTAGTCTGCTGTAAATGAGACTGCTTTATGTTGACTAATTTGGTCAACATTTTGCTACGAGCATTCAGTAATCATTTGGCCGTCTGCGTGATATGTTCTCCAAATAGGGAATTTTTCAACTGCTTGCAAAATTATTTACGGAATAGTTAGCAAAATAGCAAAATTACTTGCTAAATTATAGCAGAGTCATACATATATTGACACGAGCCGGCCAACAAAACGGCTTTACTTTTTCAGCGAGGTATTGTATGGGAATGAGTAATCTATAGATTTATTATTATTCTATGGTAATTTGATTTAAAAATTGAATTCCATTAAATATTTTGGATTGAAAAGCTAAATGTCATATTTTTTGTTTCTTCTCGATCGATTGTTCTAACTGTCAATGTTTTCATTTCAGCTATATTTATACCTTCTAAAGGTGGCAAGAAACTTCTGATGCTGTCAAAGTATACTTATTGTTTTAAGTCCAGGTCAGTGAGGGGCACAGAGAGGTGGGTTTGCTCTACGCACATGCACAAAGGATGCATCGCCTGTGTCCACATCACCCAGCAGATAGTCACATTCGTCAAGGATTTACATAACCACGGACCACCAACATATGTCGTCACATCCAGGGGACAATATGTGAAGATAAGAAAATGAAGGAGATATGTTTTAATCAGCGACACGTGTGCGGGTGTTCATTGCCTTATAAATGGAAGCGTGACACACGCGGTGTATCACCACACACCAGTATCGCGTCTCACCCATAAGGCACGCAAATAGGTAGAGAATGGGTAGTGAACCTCGTTGCTTAACAACTATGTACCTAAGTCGTTTTTTATGCCATTTTTTTTAACATCTGAATACAGAATATGATGGAATATTATAGGAGAACCAGGAACCCAAGGCACCTAAAGGGCTAAACGCACTTTATGCGCTTGCGCAACGTTCACCCAATATTTCTATCTACTGAGATCCCTATCAATCCAATTTTTTGAAAGTTCTATATATTTTGAAAGTTCCGGATTGATAGGGATGTCTGCCAATGTTTGGAACCATATTTGATTACATTTAGTACGGCTTTTAATATACTTATAATTTTGTTTCTTATGATTATAGATTAATATTTTTTTGTCAATCGACGTGCTATCGCATGTGACTTTTAATTATTTAATTTATGTAAAAAAATCTGCCCAGAAATGGTTTTTATGACAAGTCACTCGAATGAATAATTATTTGTTAAGAATTTTATTATTTTCTCGGAATATATTAGAATGGGCACAGTTAAAATTGTTTATATGAAGAAAAAAAAAACAATTATATTCTATTAGTACTCAAAACTAATAAAATCGTCGTGACTTATTATATTTTTTGATGTTTAATCTTAGAAAGCTATGGTTCGCTGTATTATTTATCGAATTTGTTTTTAAGAAAGATTATAATTATTAAAGTAGGGATAGGTATGTGTTTAGTAATGATAAAAGTGTTTATATTCTGTTTACAGTATATTGTGATATTAGTTTGTGATTATTCCATATGAATTGAATCGTCATAATCTTACTACCTTTATATTGCCAAAGAAACTTACTTAACTTTTTCCTATGGTTTTTGACAATTTTGTCTCTCCTTAAATTATTTTATTGTACCTGTTAAGATTCATTGTATAAGTATAATATAAATAAATTGTATCTAATGTTAGTTTTGTATTATATCCTTACCCCTTTAGAAATTATTTTTATAAGGTTTCAAGAAAATATAATTGAATAATACCAAATTGATTCGATTTTGTATAAAATTTAATGGACTGAAACCTAACAATTCGTTTATTTTGAATATGGGTTATTTGTAAATGCGTTATTTTATATGCTAGTTTATAGTGATATTTATACTTTAATTGAATTTTTATGTTCACACTTTAATTAATATTAAAGGGATGATGAAACAGTAAACTTGTGTTTGTTATTTTACTAAATAATATTATGTTGTTATCTTTACTAATGGAATTTTACATCACGGATAAAGCGTTTTGGTATTTTTTTCCAATAAGGTTATATATTATGTAATGTTCATATAAGAAACAATATGAAGAGGCATAAAGATTGACGTTTCATATAATTATTAAGTGATGTATACCTATGATGATTTTGCTGTAAAATACGCACTTATCTCTATGTATGAAATTATTACAAACATAATAAAATACACGTTTTAATCCACGTATGAGTTTTTAACGATATAAGTCTGAGCGTTTTTAATTATTGCCTTCGAGGATGATAGTTTAACCGTCAAAAGCGCTCAAGTTTCTCATTTAAAACTCATACGTGGGTTAAAACTGTGTATTTTACTATATTCTTAATAATTACAAATAAAGGCAAATTTCAAAGGCAAACTTTGTGAATGAAACAATATTAAACTTTATTAAATCTCGAAGTATGATGTAAAAATAACCAACAAATCGATTTATAGATATATTACAACATTAAAGTATTATTTAAAATTTTCGCCAATTTTTTACCGACTTCCAAAAACGGAGGAGGTTATAAATTCGACGTGTACTTTTTTATGTATGTTCAGTGATTAATTTTTATCACGATGTTCGTTTTCGATGATTCTTTTGTCATTAGAAAGTGGGTATTTTCCGATTGAATCTATTTTAATTTGGTCAAGATTCGATCATGGGATCCTTGAGAAAATTATCAAACTTCAATTTTCAGTTCAGCGATAGAAATTCTTTACCGCATCATTCGATTTTTATGATTCCTTTTTTGATATGATCACACATATAAGTTTCATCGAATTCTGTTGATGGAACTCACGGAAAAAAAAATATCATAATTAATAATGAGAAAACTCCTCAATTTGCGTATTATTGTATAGACAAACTGTATGAAAGATAATATTACTACACACACACATACCATCACGCCATGTCCCTCGGGGGAGGCAGAGAGAACGCCACATTTTTTTGTATTTTGACATACACTCATTATGAAGTCGGTTTTTTATATAAAAAAAATTATCTTTTTATAGGTTTACAGTTTTCACTATCCCGAACTGGTAAAATGAACGTTTTGTATGGAAAATACAGATATACGTTGCAATATAGATCAAACAACAAAATAAGATGGAGGTGTACAAAGGGGACACCTGTTTGTTCCGCTGCTATCTTCACTATTGATGGCATGGTCGTATCTCATAGAGGACGTCACTCTCATTGAACTTATTTCATTTATCAAATCTTAGATGTTTGTAATGAAATGTTTTTGTAAGTGATAATTACATGTTTGTAATAATAATAAATGAATTTGTAAACTTTCTTGGTATTTCGACTATTTTAAGTGTGTTAAATTATTGGAATTCTGAGAAAACTTGGTTGTACAAATATCGGCAAATAACTTTCAGAAGAGAGTGGGACAGTTTGGACAGATAAAAAATCCAAGCCAAAACCTCAATTTTGCGATCTGTGAAGCCCACGTGATTTCTCAAGTTATATGGCGATAACTTAACATTTTATTAATTCTCCACTACATAATATATTTTTACTTTTAAAGCATAAATTGAAATAATTTTTTTTTAATGTATATTTTTTTTAGTATATGTATTTGGCACTTATTTTTGGCACATGATAGTAAATTTCAAATCTTCACCTGTCAATGATTCTCTAGAAATACCTAGTTTATCATTGAAAACAAATATAATATAATATCGGTTTGCCATAATCGCTTTTTTTATTTTATTAATATATTAGATACAACAGCTATAACAGTTACACAATTATAAGTAGGTACATTTCAATATTTATGGCGCCAATAACTGCATCCATCATTTTAACAATTAGAGTAGGCACATACATGTTCAGTTTTTTTTTATAAAAAATACAAAGACAAAATAAAAGATAAAAATAGGGAGGGAGTAGACGGGAAGTATGGGGAAGGGAAGAATTTAGTCGTCAAATAAAGGTTTTATGTCTGATATAAAAAAATTACACAAATATATTGTTTTTTAAAAAAAATTACACAGATTTTGACGGGCATATTCGGAATTATGAACATAGATGGTAAATTTCATCTTAATTATTTTATTTATGAGTTAATTACTTTTTTAATTGACACTACTTGATGATATTTGATATTCCATGTTAACATAAACACTAGTTTAATTCCTGAACCGGTCTGATTGGCACTTGGATGATGGTCTACGCAAGACCGATACCGGTTAGTACCTACGTGTAATAAATAATGGAAAAAATCTGAAAAAAAAAATTGTGTAGTGTTATTGCATTAGGTTTAAGTTGAATTTTTGCTAGTCATATATTTTATTTTTAAAAAATATTAATTACATTTGATAAAGACATTAATCGCAGTAACATATTTATATATTTTTCTTATTTCTAGACCTGTTGGCCTGTAGTTATCCTGCATCCATTTTCCATATGAAAAGTCGATTGCCTGCTGTCTTTTCATATTTGAGGAGGACATCCTGGATGTATGGTTTCTTGTGGGATTAGTGGCCAGGGACCATATTCCCCAAAAAAGCATATTTACTTTATTAATTTAATACTTTATATTTTATCCAAAACTTATAATCGCATCCATTTATTTCAGTCAGATTCGTAACGACTCTGAGCGGCAAAAGGCTGTTGATGGTAAATAATCACACAATGTGGCTACAGAGTTGTAATAAGGGCGGTTCCAGAAAGAAATATCGATGTTCTTTAACGAAAAGAATGAAGTGTTCAGCTTATGCCGTACTAGAAAACGACATTCTGACAGTTCTTGGTAATACACACAATCACGAAGCATCCAAGTATATTATATCGAGCAATGGTGTCTACCTGAAGTGTTAAGAAGCTAATTTGTTTAAACTTGACTTAAAAAACTAAAGCTGTGACGTTTGATATAGGCATTTACATATGTTGATAATGACGAGTATGGTAATGTTGATGAGTATGAAGGTGGATGATGGAGTGAGTGTATCAGACTTGGGTCTGAGGTTGCTTGTAAGGCTATGCTAAAAACTACGTAATAACATAGAATAAGGAATGAATAAATACGATCTGAGTATAATTTAAACAACGATATTGTTAACAGAAAACACACTTCGGTGGTTTGGTCACATCAAAAGAATGAATGAAGAACAATTGACAGATATTGCCGTTATATAGCCGTTGGCACGACTATATGAGGATACGTTCGAAGTGTAAACATAACAGGCAAGCATATATTATTATGATTTATTTGGTTCGATCAGCAGCAGAGGAGAAATATATTTAAATTCATTTCTCATGTGATTCTTGCTTCTCTGGGCTGGAAACATTGGATAGTTGGAAGAAATTGCCATATGGCAATAAACTTGCCACTTGCGCGGGGTGCAAGGAAGTGTTTGTTAATATTATTATTATTATGCATGAATGTCAGTGACGGCCAAAACGGACTATTGTAATGTCAGATGGTCATCATGAACCATAATTATCATAATATGAAATAACGATTACCATTAAACAACTTCTTCTTCTTCATGTGCCGTCTCCTCTACGAAGGTGGCGTTCATCAGGGCTATCTGCACTCTATTCTCCCTTGTATCCTTTCTTGAATTTCAAGCTGCAGAAAATGATACTTTTTGCCTTTCATTATATGTCCAAAATATTGAAATTTTCTTGTCTTTATACAGTAAAGCAGCTCAAGATTTTTTCATTCGTTGAAGAACAATCTCGTTCCGAACTCTGTCTCTCCAATTTATTTTCAGAATTTTTCTGTATATCCAAAATTCAAAATATTTGTTAGCATTTGAAATTTTAATAACGTCACATAACATTTATTCTTAAAGAACTAGTCTGGTTGATGTTTTAAGTGTTGACACTACAAGTAACATTTCTAATTAATGTAAATTTTACCTAAAGTTCTATGTCGTGTATGTAGTTCTCCGAGTATATACAATCATTTTCACATTTTATAATAATTGTAATACATACATATTATTGAATGTCAAAAACGTTTTTTATTTTATGCATAGTTATTCCCATTTTTCTGAATATGTTTATATTCTAAATTGTTAAGTATTTTTTATCGTATTATTTAAATGAATATTCCTACTGCTTCCTTCAATTCCTTCCACCCGGTCCTTTTTTTCTGAAGCTCTAACTGGGTTGATTGCCTTATGACAATAAACCCTTATTTATACACTTGCTGAATATCAATTGATAAATAAATATGCATACGATTTCACCTTATTTTACTGATTTAGGGAAAATAATACAATTTACATGGTGTTTTGTGCATGGAATGTTGGGTTGGGGGGTCATTTGATATATTTTTATCTTTAGACCTGTTCAAACTTAAGGGACTTGAAAATCCAATCTTCTGCTGAATTCGCTTGGAGCTTCTCCAGAAAATTGCTCACAAACGTTTCGATTAACTCACAAACTGGGATCAATCTTATATATAGTTTAAGAATAGATAAAAAATTAGACAAACTTGAAATATTAGAGATAAATAGAATAAATGTAACAGCAACGTTCCTTTGATTAACGCACAAATAGATTTTAATACTTCTCCATTATTACCATTAGAATAGTTAATGTCGGATTTTTCTGATGGCCATTATTCAATATAATTGCTGTCTTTTTAATATAATATTTGTATATTCATTCCTTCATTTCAATTGTATTTTATTATACCTACATACATATTTACCTTAATGTCTTTCGGGTATTTAATTTTTCTTAGAATTGCCCCCTTCCTTATCTATTATTGTTATCCTCTTTATGAATCTATATATAGATGGTCTTCATCATTATTGTTCACCATTCTGACGATGCTCAGCATAGAGCGATACCGGTGAATGGGAGTCGCGTTTGCGAAAAAATTTAAGTAGAACGTAAAATTAAATATATTTTCATAATTTTAGTTGAATCACTTTCATGTACATATCTCTTCTCCTTCTAATAACTAAACAACTAGGGCCTGTTTGCGCAGAGTTTGCTGCCTCTTGTGATGTGGACTCCCAGTTCTATTTTCACCTTTATATATATTTTATTTATTTTTCACATATTTCTTGTGCCTGTTCCAGTCAAGTTCATACAAGACCAGTATGGGAAGACTCTGTTGATGATCAATGGATTCACTTTCTCCAAGTCTCATTGCGCTAGAAATGGCAAATCTAAATGGCTCTGTTCTGGAAGGTTCAGGAAGCGATGTCCAGCTTTTGCTTACATACACCACGGAGTCGTCGTGTCAGAGAATAATAGTCATACCCATCCATTCCCAGTTTATTTTTGTTTGCCAAACGGTATTTACGTTAAACAGTCACGATAATGCCGCCATCTGCCGCCAAAACACTATACTTTTTTTTCTGAGAGAACGACTAAACCTTGCATATAGAACCACCCCTTTGAGGTGAGATGTTCACGAAAACGGCTCTATATAAATCATCAAAATTATTATTGTTGATCTTCAACAATCATTCTACAAATTCACACTCGGAGATAATAAATGTTTTTTTTTATAAAAAGAATGAATAAATCAAATGAAATTGTGCCAACCGTCGTGGCACAGTTGGTAAGCCGTTTGGTGTCTGTGCGGGCGTCCCGGGTTCGATTCCCGGCAGAGGAGAAATTTATTTATATTTATTTCTCACGCAAATATTGCTTCTCTGGGCTGGAAACACTGGTTATTTGGAAGAAATTGCCACACGGCAATAAACTCTCCACTTGCGCAGGGTGCAAGGAAGTGTTCATTATTATTATTATTATTATTAATGAATATGTCCTTTAACAAGTACATTTACATCCTAATACCTTTCCTTAACTAAGTAGTAATGCCTGTGCTATAGGTGAAAGAAATCGGTCGTGGCAGGATTCGAACTCGCGACCACTGGATAACTAGCACAGTGCGTTAACCGCTCTGCCACCACCCATCTAAATTGGTCAAGTATTATTTTAAAACATATACTAATTTATACTTACAAAGATTATTCATAGTTCGAAATTCGTCCGTAATTCAGTAAATTTTTAAGTATGAATAGTCATATATTATATTTATCATAATAATAGTCATATATTTATCAGGAGGTCCAAATTTTTCTGTCCTCTACTGCTAATACATTTTATTATTGTTTTAGTTCCTACAATTCTTATCGTTTCACAGTATGTAGTTAATTAGTTTTATTTAACTTGTTCTCTGTTTGAATTTGTTGTACTTGTTTGACATTGGCAATATCTATGAATGTAAATAATCTATGACTTGACTTGATATACCTATTTAATTTTATGTATTTGTAACAAATACCTATTATGTATAGGTATATTTCAGCTTTCTGCTGTCTTTCTCCATATAAACTTTAATTATGCCAAATATATCACTTGTCCGCAGTTTGCTTAAAAAGGGGTCCGAAGTTTTTGTTTCATGTATTTATATATATAGATTTTAAATGTAATTTATGTATAGATTGAGAAGAATAACTTTAATTAAGGGCTTAACCGGATTCGGAACTCCACAAATTGTTCAAACACAAATATCGAGAGCGTTATTATTGGTTAGAATATTTTGAGGTGGGCGTACCTACCTGCTAACAACAAATCAGGGGGGCAAGTCTGGTTCGACTGGCGAAATCAAAACCCTTACGATTACCCATATCATGGATATAATTATTATATGGAGTTCTATAATATCTTTAGATGTCATAGAACTCCATACGATAATTATATCCATGATATGGGTAATCACTAGGGTTTTGATTTCGCCTGTCGGACCCGACTTGCCCCCCTGGTTGGTTGGAAGAAGCTGCCTAACGGTAATAAGCCCGCCATTGTACATTTTATTTGTTTATGATATGTACAAAGCGATAAATTAATAAATATCATAATATGGTCATTCTCTCGGGAAAAATAGTAAAGTTGATTTTTTTTTCATTTGTTATTAAAATTAATCTTAAACAATTTAATTTATTACAATTTACTTATTCTAACCACGAATGGGTTATTTTATTCAACCGATTTAACATTCGACTGTTTCTACTTCTGGCGGGCAAGACCCGTCAAACATTGAAATCAAAACACTCTTGTTTACTATCATGGATATAATTTATTATCATATGGAGTTCTATAATATATTAAGAAATTATACAACTCTATAAGATCCATGATATGGGTAATCATTAGGGTTTTGATTTCGCCGCTTGACCAAACTTGCCCCCCAGAACAGATGACAACAAATGTTTTGAAACCAGTCAAATAAAGTAACTCATTCGTGGTTTGAATTAAGTTTATTGTAGGAAATAAAATTATGTAAAATGTGCTTCAAAATTAATTTTGAAGATCAATTTAATTTTATAATTATTGTAATTTAAGTGAAAAATTTACTTAATATTGACTGCCAAAGAAACTTATTTTGTTATTCGTTAAGTACTTACATCGTTAAGTTGTTGATTCATATTTTGTGCCATATAAGTTTTTATTGTGTATTTTGAAAATTTTATATTATTGTGTATTTTGAAAATTTTATATCGAAATAGAAATCTCAATTGATATTTGATTTATATAAATGTGTATAAATATTAAAATTCTAATAAATATGAAAAATAATAAAACTCAAACGTTGAGCCTCACTTAATTGTATATAATCCGATATGTACCTATACCTGGTTTTAGTACTGCCGAAACCAGATTAGCATCTAATAATTGTATTCAAGTGGCAAATAGCCAAATAAGACCGATTAGTAGAGACCTGAAATGACGCGAATTTTCACATTTTAGAAAAATATCATCGATTTTGGCTAACCCACCGAAAAGGCAGAATTAAAAAAAAAAATTGACTCAAATTTCTGCGGGTGAAATCTACAGTCAGTGAATTAGTGGTTAAATAAAATAAGACATGACTTTAAGAATTTATTGACATAATCAATAAAGCTCATATGGATGTTTTATTTTATTATTTTTTTTTTTTTATATAAAAAAAATGAATATGTCCTTGTTAAATAAGTATATATACATCTTCCTACGTTCCCTAAAATAAGTAAATAAATGCTTGTGCTTAGATGAACGAAATCGGTCGAAGCAGGATTCGAACTCGCGACCACTGGATTACTAGCCCAGCGCGCTAACCGCTCTGCCACCGACCCATCTATAATCCATCTATAATTTCTATCCTTATATAATATGTTTTGCAGACATCAATAGAACAATCTAAGAAGAATAGTATATACCTACCTACTGTTTAAATATAGTGTTTTATCCCAAATCACTTTTCTAAGGGTGGGTTGTCTGTCTAATATAATAAGACAACGTCTAAGTAAAAAATGGCGTTTTAAATTAAATCGAGGATTTAGGATGACAAAGTTTTATTTTTTTGTAACTTTTCAAGCAATTTTAATCATTAGTATGGAAATTATTTAAGCAGATCTAAATTATGTGTTGATTTATCTTAATTTACATACATTTCTTGTAGAAAATAATATCGAAAAAAAAAATCACCGCTTAGTTAAAAATTACACCTATTTAGTTAAAATAAAATTTTTCACTATTCTAAAATAAATAACACCCCTTTTTTAAGAAAATAACGCGAATAACATCACAGACTCAAAAATCATACAATTTTGCTACAAAAAATAGCACCCCTTTTCTAAAATGATAACGCGAATAATTCAGGTCTCTACCGATTAGGCATTATGAATTATGAATTTATTTCTATAAATACCAAAGGATCGTACTAACTACGAGAAGATACCAACGAAATATTCTGAATTAAGTAATGTGTAAAGCAACTATGTACATTTATTTTTGTTTGATGTCAAATTATTTTATTTATTTTAATTTATAAGAAATTTGTTTGTTTGCAATTGAATAATATACATTAAGCTTCTTAAATATACGATCAAAATTGCACTTTTCATTGTTTTGGTAATTATGTATTTTTATACCCCCCCCCATCCCTCCCGACGTTCACTTGGGTGAAACTCTCCCCGTGGAACAGGTAATCCACCCGCATTATCCCGGTCTATTCACAAATGTTTCGAAGGCAGGATAGCTGCTTCCTGTCGAACCCTCTGAAACCCTCATTTTTCCTCTTTATGATCAACTGTAATTATGTATATTAAGTACTTATCTTAACTGAAACGAATTGTGTTGGAAATTATGAAAAACAGCCATTGAAATAGAAGACTGGAAGAAAATGACTGGATACGCTTTCAGACCAAATCGTCCAATGTGCTTGAGAGAATAGCAATGCAATAATTGAAAATGGTCAGAACACATAGCAAAAAGACTGCTGGTGTGGAGATCGAGAGGCGATAAGAGAAAACAAGTGCGGCCAGTTAACAAATAGATGAACGACATCAAAAGATTTCTTGGACTCCAGTGGACGGGAATCGCACAGAAAATAGGAATGGGGGAGGCCTATGAAATACGGTCGCGAGGTGATATTACTAAAAAGCTTTTCTTTGGTTATAAATGTACATGTTTGCCACACGTAACATTTATTTTTTATTCTAGCATTTTACATAGCCGTGAAAGGCACTAAGTTGTTAATGGTGAATGGCTTCACTTTCTGGAACCGTCGTGAATACCCTTTGTCCAGGCGTTCGTCGTACTCTTTCAGTTGGAGGTGTTCTTCCTACTCACGGAACAACTGCAAGGTAAAAGCTATGGTCGTAACAGATGATCGCGCTGTTGTCAAAGGCGAGCACAACCACATAGCGCCTGTTTTTGCACAGACTGAAAATGGAGAGTACACAAAGATCCGGCGAAAAAAATCGGTTCCAAAAGATTAACTCTAAAATTTTGTCATTAGAGGACACCTCGTCTGATTGTGAAACGAGTTTAAGAAACTTCGTACCTACGACAGATATGATGTGATAATTTTTTTTTATTTATTAAATTATGAGAGCAATTAAATTAATTGAATATGTAATTCATTACATAAATAAAATAGATTGATGATGTAATTCATTACATATACAAAAATAACATGTATTGTCAAATCTCCAAGTAAGAGTGCCCGCTGTTTATTATTTGCTGTGTATATAACACGTTTTGTTCAACATATAATATTGCATTGTACAAATGGCGGACTTATTGCTTGGAGGCAATTTCTTCCAGTCAACCATCTGAGAAAAAAGTAACATGAACAAATTAAGTTTCAGCATAAAATGCTACATAGCAGCTTATACAATTTTTTTTATTTGCATATTTTTCAGTCCAGTATATTTCAAAATGGTATAAATAGTAAAAATATTGAAGTTTCACTATCTAACTAGGCTGAAAGCCTGTTCTGAGGCAGTACTCTTAAGCATTTAGATAAAAGTTAAATATTGAGGGTTTATTATTAAGATTACATAATTTATCAAATTTATTTATACTGGATTTGTAAGATAATTTAGATGTTCAATATATAATATGTGTGCAAATTTATCTTAAAATGTGTGTTAGTGCTGTTTCCGATCCCTGACGCTTGAAATTGTTGTGCATGGAGGAGGGTATTGTATCGTTATTTATTATATTAAATATTTTTGGAGCAAGATATCTGTAATGTCTTTGTCCGTACGAGGTACGTGTCCAAGGTGGTAGAAAGTTATGTCGATGTCTTGTGTTTTATACGTTTTGCCCCGCAGTATTACTTGTACTTGTGTCTTTTTTGAAATGTGAAACTATTGTTTATATGTATAGTTGTCTGACATCAAGTTCATTGAATTTTTGAAATAATTCTTCCGATGGGTACCTATACGGTTTCTTGCATAGTGTTCTCAATATACATTTTTTCGATATGACCAAAGGATACAATAATATTTTTCCGGCCCCACCCCCACACGATCTGTCCATATGCAAGAACACTCTGAACTAAGGCAAAATCGCCGTCAATTCAATGTGCTCCTGCCACCTCAGATAATTGTCGATGATAATACCGAGATATTTTATCGAACCGACCATATGGAGTGGTTCACACGAACAAATGCTGCTGTGGTGTTTTTCGTGAATCATTAAGGTCAAGTTGTCAATTTGCTTAGGTTGTAATCGTTTATCAATTGAAAAAGTCATATACTTTGTTTTCCTCATATTTAGTGTTAAGATATAACTACATTTTACACAAAAAAAATACATAACGAAAGGAAACGGAGAGGATAAGGAGTGATCTAAAGGGATTATGTGTGGTATGGGACGTACGTTTGTAGGCTGTTTGCTCTTATTATATTAATAAAAACAACAATGTGCATACAAAAACAATAATTTAATACTTAGTCTGGAGTGTGCTGCTGTATGGTAGTGAATCGTGGATTATCAGCCGGAGAAAATCTGTATTTCTAGCTGCCTTAGAAATGTGGTGCTACAGGTGCATGTATAGAATCCATTGGTCAGACCACATTTCAAACGACGTGGTACTGAGGAGAGTCGGATAAACGAGGCAACCATCCATCCATATATAGATAGGCATCCGGTGTCTGCTTATTACTATCGCCTACGAGGTGGGCAAAGTCAGTAAATTTGCTTAGTGTGATCGATGCTGAGGTGGACCTATAAAATTACCCCCCGGATATCTCCTCGTCAGGCACTCCTCTACTAGATGTTGGACAGTCTGGTTAATTGCTCCACAGTCACACTCTGGAGAATCTCTTTTGCCCCATTTCCACATGAGGTGATTGCAGCGCCCCTGTCCTGTGCGGATTCTGTTTTGCTGGACCCAGACTTTACGGGAAAGGTTAAAGCCCGGGACCTTCAAGGTGGGATCTTGAATGATATCTTTATTTTTATTGGATCTACGTCTTTACACCTCTCTCTCCATGTACTAGGCAGATCGAAGTTTGTCAGGTCTTCTGACCAGATGGGTTTTCTGGACCGCAAACGCTGTCTTGGAGGCTGGAAGATATCCTGGAAAGCTGGGATTTCGGGGTTTCTGCTGATCTCTACAAGTTCTCTGGCTGAGGCCTGCTTTCTGCGCAGTTCGGGAGGGCCTATGTTTGAAAGTACTGGAAGCCACAGGAGTGGGGTAGACCTCACACATCCCGTGATTGTCCTCATAGTTTTACTCAGCTCAGTATCAAGGATTCTACAATGCGCGCTTCTTGCCCATACTGGTGAGCAATATTCCGCAGCGCTGTAGACAAGAGCAATCGCTGACGTGCGCAATACCTCAGCCGTGCTTCCCCACGTTGTGCCACTGAGCTTCATGATTATGTTGTTTCTGGCCTTTACTTTGTTTCTTAGAGATTGTAGGTGGGGCCATATGTTAGAGATCTGACAAGCTTTACACCGAGATATCTAGGGTTGCTCTCATACGGCACCTTTTCGCCACACATGGAAACATTCAGTTCTTTATTTGCCTGCTGATTGTTTAAGTGCAAAGTTGTCGCTACCGTTTTCCTAGGATTTGGTTTTAGGTGCCAATAATTGAAGTAGTTTTGTAGGATCTGCAAGTCAGCGTTTAAAACGAGTTCCAGATCATCAAAACTTGTCGCCTGAGTCACAAGTGCCACATCATCTGCGTAGACAAACTTTCTAGAGGCGGTTACCGGGATGTCTGCCGTATACAGGTTAAACAGCATCGGAGACAAAACCGATCCTTGAGGCAGTCCGTTTTTGAGTATTCTTGTTCTACTTATGCTGCCTCCTAAGAAGACTCTCACCCTTCTATTGGACAAAATATTGTCCAGGAGATTGTAAAAAGATTTACTCTGTGTTATATTAAGTGTCTTCAGCAAGAGGCCTCTCCTCCATACCGTATCATAAGGCGATGTTAAATCCAGTAAGATCAGACCAGTTTTTTTCTCCTTTGAAAACCATTTTCGATGCAAGTTGTCAGTAACAGTACCTGTTCGCAGGTACTTCGTCCCACACGAAAGCCAGCTTGTTCCACCGGCAGGTGGGGTTCTACAAATGGGGACATTCTGTTCGCCAGCACTCTCTCGAACAGTTTGTACACGACCGAAAGTAGGGCCTTAGGTCTGTAGTTTTTCGGATCTTGGGCGGGTTTTCCCGGCTTTGAAATTGTTATAACCTCGGTCTCTCGCCATGATTTAGGTATCTTTCCAGTAAGTAGCACTCCAGTAAAAAAGGCGGCAATCCAACTTATAGTTCTTTCCCCCAACCGCATAAGGAACTCAGGAAGGATACCGTCCATGCCTGCTGCTTTTCCGCGCTTAAGCTTTCCTATGACTTTGGTCACTTCTTCGGATTTTACCTCACTGACTATTGGGTGGGTGTTAGTTAGCACACGTTTTTAATTTGTCTCTCCGTTTCTCTTTTAAGTGGTTTTTCTGCGTTTTCGAAGGATTAATATTGGATTTCTCAAAAATACTATTAACTATTTGGTTTGGTGTTACTGTAGGCTCTCTCTTTGTTGGCGGGGCGGCACCTAGTTTCCTCAGAAGGGACCAGATCTTTTGGCTAGAATGTGTGAAGTCTAGTTCCTCCACGCGCTCCGTCCATCTTTTACGTCTCTCCTCATCTAGCAAGCGTATGAGGTGGTAGGCCTCCGTTTCATCCCCTCTCCGCTGGTATTTCTGCATTAACTTATCACATTCCTTATTCCAGCCTGGTATGTAGGATTTTCGGTGACCTTTGGGAATAGACCTTTGCGCCGCCACTCTCAGAAGTCTTTCAAAGCGGGAATAGTTTTCTATGCCAGGTTTAATTCTGTTTACGGTATCTTCAACGCATTTGGTGTAGTTTTCCCAGTTTGCCTTTCTCAAATTCCATCTAAGCAGATATGGTTGCTCCAAAACGGGGATATGTAGGCCGGTGCACACTATTACTGGGAGGTGTTGGCTCTTGGGGAATCCCTTCTGTATAGTCTTGGTTGACATTATGGGCATGCCTTCAGTGTTTGTGGAAACAAAACATAAGTCGGGTGAAGTAGTTGTACCCCATCGAGCAGATCGGAAGGTACCCCCCTGTTTTGAATCATATAGAAGGTGTAAGTTGTTTTCAGAGGACCAGTCGCTCAGCATGTCTCCATCTGCATCATCGTCAGTGTATCCCATTGAGTACTGCGGGAATTGAAATCTCCAATGTAGATAGTTGGATGTGGGCATGTTTTAATTGCTCCTTCTGACCAGCTTCTTGAAGGGGGCTTGTAGACATTAACTATATAGAGGTTTCCAACTTTAGTAGTTATGGAGAACTCGTCTTCGTCGATGGCGTAAGCCTCAGGTACTAGTCTCCCCCAAGTCTAGCTGATTCTATGTAATTACTTGAAAAAACTCATCGACTACCTACCAACAGGGAAAAAAGACAATGAATGTCTATAATATATGTATAATCATAAAATATTCGATTTTTATTCAAGTTTTAGGTTCAGGTAAGGTTTCATTCAATTTCATAGAACCGCTTCATACATTTTTATGTGTATATTAATATTAATATGTTTGATTGCTGTTTTAGCTCAATTCATACAAATAAAGGGTGGAAAAACTTTGCTGATGTTAGAGAATTTTACATTTTCTCAAAACCATTTATCCAGTAGTGGAAATAAGTCCAAGTGGTTGTGTTCCTGTAGGGTTAGCAAGCGTTGTCAAGCGTTCGTTGTGGTCGAAAAAGGGAACGTCATTCAGACCTTCACCGATCACAATCACGAAGCTCCCAAGTTTTACAAAACGCTCGATGGAATATATGTTAAGATTTGATTGACTTTACTAAACAAAACTAGATTATACTTTAAGTTTTAGTCCATAATTTATTGTTCATTATAGACAATTATCTTGTATTTAATACATATACATCCATTCAATAAGACTTCGTGAGTTGGCAAACAAAATAAACTGGATAATTATATGGACATTTTTTTATTGACTTCCTATTATCGCAATTGAGAAATCGTTAAGATTTTTAATTCCGTAATTATTTAATTTATTTGTTCAATACTTATTAAACCATTATTATGATTATGTAAAAAAAGTGGTTGGTGCTTCTGAAAAATATAGCAGTGTCAAATACTATAATCACAACACAATATGTTTAATACAAATAAATATAATGCACACTGGCGGGCTTAGTGCCATTAGGCAATTTCTTCCAACCAACCAGATTACAGAGTGACAAAATTATACATGTACATCAACAAAAAATGAAAGCTACAAAAGAACAAAGAAAATATACATAACACCAAGATAAATAAAAAAAACGTTTATTTTTATTTCAAGTTTATATTTATTTAATAATAATTATTCATTAATAATAATTAGGATTACAAACAGTATCTAAAAATTAAATTATGTAAGATCTATTCATCCCTCAGTTGAGATCAAATCTCGTGTTCGAGGGAGGAGCACAGTCATTTGTGCGGTTCATTTATTTCAATAAATTATAATATTACTAAGATAAATTATAATATTGGTTAGGTTTTCATAAATACTTAATGTCAGAATCAATTGAATTTCCAATACCTTTTTATAACAATTATAAATCTCTTTAAAAGTTTATCTCTTTTTTTTTAATCTCTTTTTTTATAAGTTGAATTAATTTTATAAAAATTAAAATTATTTTTTTCAGTGAATTATCTTCAATTGGATAATGGAACTGTACTTTTGACAAAGGGTGGTTTCACGTACTCAAACTATACCCACAATCCCGTTGGCAAAAATAAGTGGAAGTGTTCATCTTATAAAAGGAAAAAATGTCCTGCTTTTGTGCTAATCTTTAAAAATTGCATATTATCTTGCAACGACAGTCACAATCATGAACCGCCAGATGTAATTCGTGGTCATAGATATGCAATGACACATTTGAGTAAATAAATTGACAAGTTTATAAAATTTTAATTTACTTTGTTGTGCTTTACGCAACATGACATGTATACTTTATCATTTGTACGTAATACTTACCAGAACTATTTTTATTTATTTTTTGTTTTGTTTCAATATTTTTGTGTTCACAGAGTGAAAATACAAGTTTAAATTAATAAATACAATAGTACACAGTATTTTTTTGAGATATTTGATATATTACGATTGAAAGTTTTCACCGAGGTTTTTTGAGCATCTTGGGCGTTTAGAGGACTGTCTGGTAGAAATTTATAAAAATAAAATAAAAGGCAAAAGATCGTATATTGTAAACATACTTTTATCAAGTGTATCCCAATCCTTCAAACTTAGACTCATCCACACGTAGGACATTGTAAAATCATTGTTACTCTGCTTACACATTTGGTATCGTAGTAAATATATGAAGTAATGTTGGATTAGTCTTGTTTAATTATAAGCCGAATTTAGTTTCATTTAGACCTTGATAATGCCGAGACATATCGGCGAAAATGTTCGGTCGTAAAAAATCGAATCTTTGGAAAAATACTGTGTTCTATTTTATTTGTTGATTTTAACAAGATATAAATAAAACAAGAAATAAAACTTTCGTTTTATTTGTTGAAGTTTCCATCATTTATATTTTTGTTATCTTATTGAAATATTTGTAGATTGTAAATAGGTACCCACGCTACACACTATAATAAGCATTTTAATTGTTTGCGTGTCTTGTCTTCTTTATAATAAATTATTTACATGATCAAATTTTTATTTTAATATGTATGTACTTACTTTTTATATCTTTCAAGAAATCTCTTCCCTTGTGCAATTAGTATGACGTATTGTATGTATAAACATTTCAAATAGAATGATCCAAAAACAGAAAAAAATGTTTTTATAAGTAAATAAATAAGTTTAGATCAGTAAAAAAGATATTTGCTGAAATAAAAAATAAATTTCGTTGAACCTGTGAGCACATCAAAATCAATTTCAGATATTAAATAAGTTCAAATATTGTAATTATCTATCTGTATTTTTACAGGCAATTAACATCGATTTAAAATTTTCAATTACCGCTACCTAGTCATATAAAATAACACTCAGGATACAAACTATGTTCATTTTAAAAACATATTTGATTCTGAAGGTATTTATTATCTTCTTTACCGATTTTTTATCATTTTTACAAAATTATTGTAGAACGAAATTGAGATAATTCACATATCTTTTTTTACTAACAAAAGTAGCTGTTCAATCAAGGTTTTAGAAGTGTCTACTCCTTTTTTACTATTGTGGTTTTGATTTGAACTGACGATTGGGGTAATAAAACTAATACGCAATAGGGATGGGAAAACAACAGTTATTGAGACAAAAACAAAAACTGTTGTCCTATCTATAATGCGGATTTGTTATAGCCCTGCAGGGCTACTCATGAAGTTGATTAGAGTTAAATTAAGATTAGCTTCAGACTTTAGCAATCTTTGAGGTTAAATTAATGAAATAATACTATAAATTTACACAACAATTCGTGACAATTTCCTACTAAACGTAGATATCCACAAATTTTCATGAATAAATGTAGAGAAAGATTAATATTGGATTATGATCGAGTACTGATTTATACATTTTTAAGATTAAGGCAAGCTAAGATTGTATTAAGAATGTGTCATGAGTAGCCCCCCTGGTGTCCAGATCTTATTAATACCACTATAGTACAGCTTTTTGTATTTGGGAAAATAATAAAACATTTTTTTGAGTCTGGTACTAATTTTTGTTTAAATTTTATGATTTTAGCTCAATTCATAACGACACAGAGAGGATCCAATTTATTAATGATCGACAAGTTCACATACTCTTGCGTCAACAGAGTAGCGATCGGCAAATGCTGGTGGAAGTGCTCATCTTACTGGTCCAAGAGTTGTCCAGTTCAGGCCACCACTCAACACAACCTAATGTTGGAAGTCAAAGGAATACATAATCATGAACCTCCAAAATATCGAGTGTCTCCGACCGGAATTTACATCAGAGATAAAACATAAGCTCTTGTGAGCATAAATCTAGGGCTGGAACTATTGTTTTCGGCGCCTAGCGCACTTAATTTTTATTTTGTAAATCTTAATATTTAATATGCCTAATTACAATAGGATTATTTGGTGTATAATATCACGTAATAACAATACTAATTAGGTGTTTGTTCAGGCAGCTGTGTTAGTAATGATCGTTTTATTTTCATATTTAGTTGATTTCAATGCTTACAAATGATTACTTCATTTGTCTTTCGTCCATAGAAGTTTTTAAATTTGGCTCTTGTTGTTAAATGGCACTCCCATTCCGAAGAAAATCGGTCATCGGTCAATATTTTATCATTTGTTTTGAAGATTTGTAATTTAATAATTATTTGAGGCCTCAGATATCATTGCGCCCGGCGCAAACTCGATATTTTAACTTATAGTGGATCCAGCCCTGGATAAATCATTAGCTCTTGTGAGCATACATATAATATTAGCTGAAATATATAGATACATAAAAGATAATTCATAAGTTTTTGTGAGCTTACGAATATAATTATTTTTAATTTGAGGATCTGAAATCAGTTGTATAAGATAATAAAGTTATTTTATAAAAACGTAATCGGATATTCAAATAGTTACTAAGAACGTACTCATGCAAAAATAACTCATTAGGTGTAATTTTTATTATTTTTTTTTATACATAGGTATCTAGATTATTTTTTTTCAATACCAATTAAAATAAATAATTTATTCATTGCAAAAAGATATTATCTCAAACAACTGAATTCAATTTATTTTGATTTAATTTCGGTGCTGTTTTTTTATACTGTTTATTATTAATATGATATTTTGTGTTGTATTTGCCACACTATGTAATCAACAAATAATGTAATTTTAAAGTATATGATATGTTGTATTGAAATTGTATTTTTTGATTTAATTTTCGCTTTATGTGTGTTTTTTAATTACTTTTTTTTTAGTAAAATTGACATATTTGCTATTGCATAGTAGTTAGTAATCTCACATTTTTGTGATACGTATATTGTGATCTGATTTTTTATCGTATATTTGAATTTTGTTGGAAATTAAATAGAATCAGAAAAATGACGTTTTTTATTTTCATTAGTACCTTTATGTTGATTTTTTTAACTGTTGATTTGTTCAAGATAATAAATAGCTCTTAACATAACGACATAGTATCAAGCCAAAATACGCAAAATTTCTATGACCAGGGGGCAAGTTTAGTCTAATCGGCGATATCAAAAACCATATCATGGATATAATTATTATATGGAGTTCTATAATATCTTTAGATGTCATAGAACTCCACATGATAATTATATCCATGATATGGGTAGTATAGAGGGTTTTTGATTTCGCCGGTTGGACCAGACTTGACCCTCAGGTCTATTTCATTCATGGTTTTTCAACTTCCAACTTATATATGTTCCATACATGGCTTTACTCAGAACTCGGAATAGAATATTAGTATGTCTATGTGTGTGTCCCTTATAACTTTTGATCTGCTTAATGCACAGAGCTCAAATTTTTAGAATATATAATAGTTATAGGCCAACAAAACTTTTATACTCAGTATTTTGAATTTTTGTTTCAGTTAGGGGTTATCAACTTTTGATATCATCTGACTGAAACAAATTTTGCTTAATTTTTCCATATATCTCAAAAACCATAAAAGCTAGAACGCTGAAAATTGGCATAAATATAGACAAATACAAAATCTCATTATTTTTAAAAAAGTTGATTTGAAAAAGGTAAATTTGTGTTTAACTGCCTATAATTCCGAATTTTTTGAAAAAATCGAAAAACGCCGAATTACACCAACTAGATAATTCAATTATCTACAGAAAATATGTACATTATAGTAGTACATCTCAAACTTTTTTAAATCTTTGTAAAAATTGTATTTAGTGACGACATAGTTTCTTACAATTTGTATGGCAGTATACACTACAAAAAATCTACAGGGACTCAATAGTTTGATACTTGGGGCCGTATTTATAAACCATTCTCAGTGCTTATGTCAGTACTGAGCACATCGAAATGTATGGAAATTGTCATGCTTAGCATTGAGAAAATTCTTAGAACGTTTTATAAATTAGGGCCTAATAAATCTCCAAACATACATACCATCAAGCTGTTCTCATATTCTGGTTAGGAAAAAAGAACTGACCTCCATACTATCCTATACTGACATACATATCTACATTTTTGGATGGAAAACAAAATACCTTAAAATATTCATTTTTTTGTTTAAGGATTTATGTTTTTGTACGTATTCTTTAACTATACATACTATCGTCATCGACAGTTGGATCTAATGTGTTACATGCAACTAGTTTAAATTGATGTCAAAAATGCAAAATCATATTATTATTATTTTTTGAATTAAAATGACCTATATTGAAGTAAGCTGTAAGTTCAAAAACCAAGTATGCCTAGGTACACTGTATTTTGCACGTCCAAGTTTTTTTTTAACATGTCTGCGTAGGGGACAGCAGCTATTAGGATTTGGGTCCATTTTACTCTTCCGAAGAAGCGCACTACGTAGCGTTGGGAGGGGTTTGCAATCTAGAAAAGAGTTTATTAATTTGGATTTTAAAAGACCAAGGTTGTGCGAAGGTGGAAACACAGAATTCGGAAGATCGTTCCACAGTCGGGCTGCTGTATTAATAAAGGAGTTCGAGAAGCGACTTGTTCGTTTATATTGAAGGTCTGTGAATGGGTGCTGTGATTGAGTTTGCAGGCATAAAGTAAGTACAATACCTACGTGTTTTTTTTTAACATTCACCAGTCGAACATGTGTACTATACTGCTTTTCTTCAACGGCTCCGAACAAGTGCAGGAAACTGCCTTTAATTTCAAAACACTTTACAATACTGCCCCAATTACTTTCAGTATCAGACACTTCATAAACTTTTCTCTTTATATGATATGTGTACCTGATGCGAATATTTTCTTTGATAATTTTACAAAGTAGGTAATGGTTGACACTAACTCTGTAGCTGTACTGCAGCTAGTAGTTGTTTGATGAAACATCCCGATACGCAATATCTGTAATATTATTATTGTTGCCGTTAAAAATATTGAGGTGAATTATTTATTATTTGCAGGTAAACGGAAGGTAGGTATCCACCAAATATTCAATTTAAAAAAAAATGTCTGTACCGTATCTCTTTAATTTTATATTAATTTAAATTGTTTGTTTTAGTCTCATTTATTCGCACAGTACAAGGAAAAACTCTGTTGATGGTGAATAATTTCACCTACTGTCGTATTCGTCTGATCGATGAAAGAAGTTGGTGGAAATGTTCTTCTTATTGGTCAAAAAAATGTACCTGCTCTGCTAAAATGACTGGAATAAAGCTGACTCACGTTTTACAAAATCATAATCATCCTCCACCTAATTACTACATCCTTTCCAACGGAAGTTATGATAAGTATTAAGTTCTTGACACCATAACTTTACAGACTTTGTATACCTGTACATAAATTATATAAATAAATAAATACCTTCTAGAAAAACATAGTTACATATATATGAAAATTATATAAACAAAAATTATACCTTTTTCACTAAATTATAGGTACAATGAATTTTGTTATGTTATATAGACACTAGGTAACATAAAAAAATTTTCGAGAAATACGTTAGTAACCTCCTCAGGAGTTAGTAACCTCCTCAGGAGTTAGTAACCTCCTCAGGAGTTAGTAACGTTTTGTACTAAAATTATTTATCCTTTGTTTTTATGTCCATGTTTTTGGTCTGGATCTTTTCTCCATAGATATTGTATTCAAAAATGTCAACTTGAATCACACGACATGAGTGTTACCAGTAGATGAACATTATGCTCAACAGTGATATAAAAAGTATATTATTTATTTATTTAATAATAGTATTAACAATGGTATATTAAATTACAAATTATGTTATAAACCTTTTTGATCATTTCATTTATTTTTTTCTTAATTGTTTATTATATTTTATTGTTTTTAATATTATTGTATTCGCCATTTGAATACATTTAAGGTATTTCATAACCATTTTTATGGAACTCATATTTTTTTATTTTTAATATATTTTATAATACAAATCAATATATAAATTCACTAGTAATAATATTCTTACATATTTTTCCCTGCAGTACCTCATCAAAAAGATTACAATCTTGTGCTTGATGAGGGAAGCACTTATAACAAAATAAAAAGTATCAATACAAAGCAAAGTCAACATAAAAGTAAAAGTAATTAAATAAAATCATACATGAACAAAAAAAAAATCAAATAAACATCATAAAAAGGTTGAAAATAAATGAAAAAGAAGAATACTCAAATGAGAAAACATATCAGAATACATATTCAAACCAAAAAAAAAAGAAAAACATGAAAATAATTGAAAAATGAGTAATATAGAATTATAGACGATTCAAATATATCAAAACACATATTCAAAAATAAAAAAAGAAAATACTGGAAATTGAAACAAATCACATCTTCACATCTTTCTTTTGCACATCTTCATTTCCACCTTTAACGAACCATGACGGATCCATTGCTAACTCTGCCACCGACAAAGCTAATCTTCTCGGTAAATTATTTGCAGATAACTCAACCCTTGACGACGGAGGAAAAACTCCTCAACCAGTTCCACATTGTGGTTTTAAAATGAACGAAGTAAGGATTAACTTCTCTGAGGTTTTACTCGCCATCCGAGGGTTGGATGTTAACAAAGCTAATGGACCAGATGGAATTCCCGTTCTTGTGTTAAAAAAATGCTCCGCCGAACTAGCCCCAGTTCTCACTAAACTCTTCAAACTCTCGTTTAAAACTGGTATTGTCCCATGTGACTGGAAAAAAGCGGTCATCCACCCAATTCCCAAAAAAGGTGATCGCTCCAACCCATCTAACTACCGACCCATCGCTATTACTTCTGTACTCTCCAAAATAATGGAAAGGGTACTAAACACCAAGTTGATCACATACCTCGAAGCAAACAAAATTTTAAGCGACCGCCAATATGGATTTCGTGGAAATCGATCTTGTGGCGATCTACTCGCGTATGTGACATCCGTTTGGGGTCGAGTTATGGAACGCTTTGGAGAAGCTCAAACTGTCGCCCTTGACATCTCTAAAGCTTTCGACCGGGTTTGGCACCGAGGTCTCTTAATGAAACTCCCTTCTTATGGACTACCCCAGTCTCTGTGTACTTGGATTGCGAATTTTTTAAAAGATCGCGAAGTCATAACTGTAGTGGACGGTTGCTCTTCTTCTCCCCATTCCATTAATGCGGGAGTCCCTCAAGGGTCCATTCTATCTCCAACCCTATTCCTCCTACATATCAATGACTTGCTCTTACGCGCCCCCATCCACTGTTACGCTGATGACAGCACAGTCCATGACAATTTCTCTTTTGACAAACCTCCTAAACAGAGTGAAATATCAGAAGCCCGGAAAGACCTTCATCAAAAAATAAATAGCTACCTCCACTCAATCAATACCTGGGGTGAAAGTAATCTTGTTTCATTTAACGTCTCAAAAACCCAAGCCTGTCTAATTTCTGCGAAGAGAAACCCCAATGAATTGCAAGTGTCTTTCAACGGAAGCACCCTACCTAACAGCAGCTCTATCGACCTGCTTGGAGTATCTATAACGAACCAATTACACTACAAGGGCTCCATCGAAGCTAAGGTGAAACTCGCCTCCAAAAAATTGAGCGTACTATATAGAGCGCGCAGATATTTTACTAAGACCCAGATCTGTATACTCTACAAAGCGCAAATACGCCCAATTATTGAATATGGCAGTCACCTCTGGAGTGGCGCCCCCCAATACCTACTGAATACCCTCGACGCTGTCCAAAGGCGTGCTATACGTCTGATTGATGATCCATCACTGACTGATGGATTGCAATCACTAGAACACAGACGCAGAGTCGGTATTTTAAGTTTATTCTATAGATACTACCACGGGAATTGCTCAGAAGAACTTGCATCTTTGGTCCCTCCTCCACCCACTCGCAACAGAGTCACTCGCTTCACTCAATCGCAGCATCCATTCACAGTGGACCTTCAACATATACGAACAAGTCGCTTCTCGAACTCCTTTATTAACACAGCAGCCCGACTGTGGAACGATCTTCCGAATTCTGTGTTTCCATCTTCGTACAACCCGGGTCTTTTTAAAATCCGAATTAATAAACTCTTCTCTAGATTGCAAACCCCTCCCAACGCTACGTAGTGCGCTTCTTCGGAAGAGTAAAATGGACCCAAATCCTAATAGCTGGCGTCCCCTACGTAGACATGTTAAAAAAAAAAAAAAAAAAAAAAAATCAAAACAACAAAATCGAAAACTACCATTTTAGAAAGTTAAGTGCAATTTTAGTTTATGTTTAAATTTTTTAAATTCTTTTATCTGCTTTAATTAATTTGGGAGGCAATTGAAAAATTTTATTCCCAAATAAATGTAGTTGTTTTGTAATTGTCCTGTATTACATTTGGGTATTATTTTATTATTATTATTATTTTCTTATATTATTTTAATATCTGGTTAGATGGAAGTAACTAACGAATGGATATTAGCACATCGGTATACAATAATGTTAAACATGTTTGTTAGTTAATAGTTAGTAGTTGGTAAATAGTTATTTTCACCCTTTTAACCCTTTTTACCCAAATTAATATTATTGGATAAATGACAGGGAAAATTATTTATTTTATTGATTTCAATTCACTTGTAAGTTATTAAATTCACGAGTGAGTTATTCGATACGTGTTTTTAATACTGATGAACAAAAGGTCTTTTAAGTCTTGCAATTTTGGTCTTAGTCTTGCGAGACTTGCAGGTTTTTAAAGACCGAGTGTCTTGCGAATTTGCGAACGAAAAATATTAATATTTTTTTTTTATTTAATTAAAAAATAAGCAATTAACTGTGTACTATCGACAATATCCTATGAATTGTTTTTTTTTCATTGTTATTACTAAATTGCAACTGAAAATAAAAAAAGTTGACCTGCAAGACAGGGTATACAAGACAAAGAACAATTTGATTGTAATAAATGGTTTTGTCATTGAAAACACTTTTTTAAAATACTTATTAAATAAAATACACTTTTGTTTCTTACATTTTTCTTTATTGTAGTTAAATATATAAAAACAACAAAAGGAAACACACTCCTGATGGTTAACCACTTTACATATTACCGTACTCGAGTTCACGTAGATAACAAGTGTTGGTGGAAATGTTCGTCCTATTGGTCTAAGAAGTGTCCAGCTTTTGCTTCAAGCAGACACGATACCTTGTTGTACATCAAAGGAGAACACAATCATCGAGCTCCACAGTATGTTCCAACTTCTTGCGGTTATACTAAAATATAACTTTCATCTTTTCATTTTGATTTAGAAAGCTTTTATTCTGTACAACTTCATTGTTTTGTAGATAACGAAAAATCTTAAAAAAATAACGGTTATCCTAGTATTATGAATAAAATTAGTAGGTAGGACTATTGAGAACTAGGATCATGCTGAAAATCATTTGCTGGGGGCTTGTCTTCCCACTTTTGTGCTTTGATCCTTTTAAGTTGTATAATCTTATTTTCCCTTGTGTTACGTTATGTAAACAGATCTTATTCTCAATAAATATTTTTATTTATAATAATTAAGTATTAACCTTTTTCAATTTATTATATTGCATTGACAACTAGTTTTATTCTTTCACTTACTTTTACAATTTGTCTATTAAGATCCTTATGTGCAGTAAAATATTATATTCTTACAGGTATCAGTTATTTAAATTATGTTTTTCAGTCTGATTTTGTGAATCGATCAACATCAAAGTTTTTGTGCAATGTGTGTCTACTTATTGTTTGTTATGTGCATTCAAAGATACACAAAAGGATAGATATTCTAATATTTTTCAGCTTTTGCCGAATTGGTATTCATGGTTACTATAAACATTTTATTATTCCACATGTCAAACCAATTTATTATGATTTCAACAGCATGATTTTTTAGAGTTTTTTTTGCAATTTGTAATGTAATCTTTATTGAAATGTCTTTCATAATATGTTTGTATGTTTATATTTTTATACTCAACATATATAATCAAAGACACATACAATATTACACAATATACAAAATAGCATAGCACTTTACTAGAGTACACTCTTGTGTAATACAAAATAAATAAAATAATTTTTATCTACAGAATTATTATAAGTGAATTTAATTATAATTAATTGATAATTTAAATGTTCATTTAAAAAAATATTAATGAGTTGTATTTTTATTGATTTTTTTTCATGTTCAGTAAAGGTTGATTATTATATTCCTATTATTATTATTTCACAACAATTCAAAAGGTGTTTACATGCCTATTAACTTAGTTTTGACGTGTTTCGATTTTACAGAGGATTGAATAACTTACAATAAAATATATCGAAAATATACAACCTATAGTAAACATTTGTCAATTAAGGTTTTGGGTGACACGAAGTATTTTTTTTATTTATTACTTATTTCTTTATTATTCTAATTTCTTGTTTTATTGTTGTTTCATAGTTCAATTTATCAAAACTGTGAATGGAAAGACATTGTTAATGGTGAATCACTTTACATACTTTCGAAACGCATCTTACGCGGACGGCAAAAGTTGGTGGAAATGCTCCTCATATCGTGCCATGAAGTGTCCAGCAAACGCTTCTACCATACACGATACTCTGTTGTACATCAAAGAAAGTCATAATCATCATGCTCCACATTACGTGCCCACTTCTGATGGATATATCAAAATATAAATTTATGATATATAAAAAATGGACAGTGTTAATAGTATGTATTTATACGAAAATTGCAATGTTAACGGATATAAAGAGGAATTACTGAATACTATGACAATTTAAAGCCTCTCATGTTATTGAGAGAATGTCAAAAAGTATTGATTGGCGGGAAATATTACAAAAATTAAGTTAATTATTGCAAGATTATAAACGAAAATACTTCTGGAGTTGAGATCACAAAGGTGGTCACCAAACAGATCGATGGATGACATAACGAAATTCATTGGACTCCATTTGTACATGTTGCAAGAATAGAGGGAAAGGCTATGTTGTGCAGTGGGCACAAAACATTTATTTTATTTGCTAAATAAACAGGGTAAACCTAGACATATTTTACACACTCAAAATTTAGAATAATTTATTGATGATGATGATAGAATTAGTAAATCAAACAAAAAAAGACAGGTGAAGTTAAAGAAAAGGGTGTAATTAATGTATTAAAATGTATTGTTTAGAATATTTATTTCACACTTATTAAAAGTATATTCTTATTGTATGTAGTGCTACACTCTGTTATATCTGTCGTTTATCTTTGTTTTGTGTCTATTTTATCTTTATTTTTATTTTTTCAAACATTAACCGAGTATTTATTCAGCATATAAAATAATAATATAAAAATTTATGGTGTTCATATTGTTTATTTTTAATACAATAAAATATTATTTTGTTTAATTTATTTTTTAATTTTTAGTATTATATTTACCCCATAATATTTATTTTTTAATAGAATAAAATATTTATTCGTTTGCCAAGTCCTGTTGGATGACTAGGTACACAATTTCAATATAAATTGAACATTAATGATTCCAAAGTTTTTGTGTTAACAAAGTGGAAGTCTATTTTAAAATTAATGAACAAATACGTGTATATACCAAAGTATTTAAATATCCACAAAATTTTATTACAATGGTCGAATTTTTCGCCGAGGGGACTCGGCACTATTAAGGTCTAAAATGAAACAAACCAATTTTAACAAAATCATCCACATATTTGGCAATATTGTAAAATCAGTTACTCAACCCAATCAGGTGGCAACGCTGTAAATGTAGTGTAGAAATTGGTTAGTTTCATAATGCCGAGTCACCTCGGTGAAATCGTTCGGTCATTCTGATCGAATTTTGTGGAAATATACTTTGGTATATTTGTGCATTAATTTTAAACTTAATATTGATATTTAAATATAAAAATTCTTCCGCGAGAACTACTATTTTGAATTACTATCCAAATGAAACATTTTGCTCCAACCATCGCCATGCTTTATTTTCATTCTAATGTTACTTCAAATCTATAATTCATTCATTCATACCATCACGGCATAACCCACAATGTGGGGTAACCAGCTACAGGTATGCGGGTTTGCATCACCGTATAAAAGGAAACGCGACACATGCGTGTATACCCACTTACCAGTATTGTCTCACCTTAAATGGCACTACATTCAGAATGGGTGGTAGTGTACTTTATTGCTGAATTACGGGACATTCTAAAACAATAATAGAAAATGTTGGAAGCACTATTCTAAGCCGGTGCCTCACAGTTACATTCTCATCTAATATATTTTTCCTTATCCTATCATAAATTGTTTCGTCTAAGGGACGTTTGATGATGTTATAAGTACCTACATATGTAGTAAAGTGATATTATAATTTGTGTTTTTGCAGTACAGTATATTCGATTACCTAGTGGTGGACACTTATTGATAGTGAACGGTTACACTTTTAGCAGAAAACGTGTCTATAACAATAAATGTTGGTGGAAGTGCTCATCTTATGCCTCAAGGAATTGCTCAATATCCATATCCACAGTGAATGGCATCATAACTTCTTTCAACGGAAAACACAATCACTGACATACGATGTGTATCTTGACTGATTTAAGGTTGTTGAAATTTGAAGCATTACAAAATTTTTGTTTGTTTAAATACTTTTTTTCCAATACTTTAAACTATCACTTCTTGAACGAATTCCATAATAACGTAAAAACATGATGAAAATATTAGTTATATAGCTTTTCGTTCTATTAATTTTAGACCGCAAACTCTATATTATGCAATTAATAGAATGAAAAACATTATATATCATAATTTTATGTATATACCTTGTTCTATTTTTCCCTAGCTATCTTTATCCCAACTCATTGTCTGTGCAGGCTGATGGACTAAACCAGAGGTTCCCAAACTTTATATCGCAGAATACTTTAAAAAATTTACTGGTTTCGGTAAACCCCCTGAGGCTAGAATTCTGCAATATTCCCAAAACTCGCCAAAAAATGTGAAGATTACGTCTGACGGTGGAAATTTGCGTCGCGGCTGAGTTCCAATCCTAAATCCAGTGCGATAAAAATAAATCGAAAATTAAGGGAGTTTAAAAAAAAAAATCTGAAATTAGATAAATGTTCAAGAATTTAATGTGAAAAAATCACCGAAAAATTTGGATTATTTTTTGCTCCCTTAATTTTTTAAGTTGTGTATTATCTGCCGAAGTTGATAAATAAAGCAAAGCCAAAGTTTTTATACTTTATTATCGAAACCAGATAAATTTTCGTATCCTCGACTGGGGTCCACGCCAACGTGGACCCCAGTCGAGTCTTCCGTGGACCACTTTGGGAATCACTGGACTAAACTCTTCTTGTCCAGATTTTGTATTGTAGACGAGCATCGGCAGAATGGTGCTCGTCTAAAAGAAAAAGGGAGTCGCGTTTGCTAACTAAAATTAAAAGAACGAAAAAAACATTCTTTTATGTAATTAAATCTTGTTCTATTTTTCTCTGGCTACATCCCAACTCATTGTATGTGCAGGATGTTATGCTAAAATCTCCTTGTCCTGGGTTTTTATTTTCCTTTTTCCGTACCATCACGGCATATCATAAAATGTGGGTATCCAGCGACAGGTTTTCGAGTGTACATAAAGAAAAGGAATAGTTTTCTTTTGTTTTGTTAAATGCCGCCCAGGCCACGTCTTCGCATCTGGTTGCGTCTTTTTACTGTCCAAGAACTCTAATATGTCTTTTGAATGCTAGTCGAGGACGATACATGGAGATTCACAGTATGATATTATAATGTAATCGTTACTAATTCAATTCTTACTATATATTATTTAAAAGCCATATCAAATTTCTTCTCTCGACGTACCTACTTTTACTTGTTTTTTCTTTATTTTATGCATATTTTAGTACTTGTTTTTTCTATATTTTATGCATATTTTAGTACTTGTTTTTTCTTTATTTTATGCATATTTTAGTACTTGTTTTTTCTATATTTTATGCATATTTTAGTACTTGTTTTTTCTTTATTTTATGCATATTTTAGTACTTGTTTTTTCTTTATTTTATGCATATTTTAGTAAATTTATATTTTTTGGTAACTTTTAATTGTTAATTATTTTATTTTCGTGTAGATTTCGTTTTCATTTAAAATTATTATTTCTTTATGAATAAAAATATATTTTCGCAAAATTGCAGTTCGTTATTTTTAAAAAGACTAAAGCCGTTATATCTCTCCAATAACTCTTGATTAACACTTCTTCTCCGTCCTCTCTCCTTCCACAAGCTCCTTCTCTCTTCCTCTTTTCTTTGTTGCTGTGATTTACATTTTTGTTACGTGTTTGTCTTTCTGTTTGCTTTTATTAAAAAAAAATGTATGTACCCCTCACCACACTATGGCATTTCGTTGCATTGGTAGGTTAGAAGAAATTACTTTATAGCAATAAACCCGTTATTGTACATATTAGTGTACATGAAGTAAAATAAATAAGTTAATTAAAATAAAACCACGAGTCTATTTAGTTAAAAATATTTGAAGGTTTACCTAATGTAACTTATACAATTCACATTATTTTTTTAAATTGTAAAAAAATTAAAACAATTGATTATGTATTACTTCTTTCATATATTTTATTTATGATTTTACGTTACGTTATGCGCAACGACATTTTAAAGCTATCAAGTATAATATCCATTAAGTGTAAGGTAATAAAAAATAATGAAACAATCATGGCACTCCCGAGCGAGCGCACTCCTGTACATATTGAGACGTAACGGTATGGTTCTGGGAATCGAATCGAAATAATAAATAATAAATAAATAAATAAATTCGATAGATGGCGCTGGTGTTTCCAGCTTATTCATTTCAAACGATATATATTTTCGTTGTTGCATATTATATAAAATTTTCAAAATTTGGATACTTAAGGGAAGGCAATAAAAATGCATAATGGGTGAACGTGATCACATATACCAGCCGATGACAGGTTGTAAGCCCCGTAGGTGCCTGATTTCACAGTCCTCCTATATAAATATATGTGTTCCCGTTTTGCCTATATTGAGATATTAAAAAATGACATAAAATATTGTTTCAGTTCAATTTATCATGACAATATCGGGAAAGAAACTTCTGATGGTAAATAAGTATACATTTGGTCGCGCTAAAACCTGTGGAAAGAGCGGCAAGGTCTGGTGGAAGTGTTCTTCGTACAGAAATCAAAAGTGTCAAGCTGGAGCATCCTCATATATTGATACCTTGATACAGTGTTATGGTGATCACAATCACAAAGCTCCAGTTTGTTACGAAACTTCCAAAGGTTTTTACTTCAAAAATTAACTACGTATGTGATGGCGAATCTTATAAACTTAAAAAAAAACATTTTATTTAGTTATCCAAGACACCATACATTCAAATTATACATTTATATAATTTATTCACCATACATTTATTTATTTTACTTGTTTAACAAAGACATATTCATTTTTTATTAAAAAAAAAATAAAAAATGTTCTTATAACCATTAAATTTGTTAGATCTGTATGTTTTATGTGATTGTTTTTATTAAATCGCTTATTTGAGATAATGTGTTTTATATATGTTTTATTTGATCAATAATTTGTTTACAAATACACAAAATGTACTCCAGCATTTAAGTGATTGGATGAGACTATCAGAAAAATGTTTTCATTAGATATATATGTAAGTATAATTTATATTTTATAATAGAAAAGATTTTAAAGATCGTATAATTTAACGAATAATACATATGTACACAATTTATTAAAAAAAATATTTGCTTCTAATTAATGTAATGATTTCAGTTTAATCGTGTTTAAAAGTACATTTGTTGTTTATAACTATTATTTGTTTAATTTTTAAATTGTTATATATTTATAGGTATCAATTTCGTAACACTATATCAAATTGTATTACATATATAAATAAAATCATATTTGTTCAATTTTCATATTTTTTCATTACAATAAGTAACTTCCATGATGTCGTTCATTATACGAATGTACAATTTACACGAAACATTATTATTCGTTCAATATTACAAATAAGTTAATTGCTTTAGGAGTTCGATATAAAACCTGGACTAATTACTGTCTAGTTTTTCGTGTATAGATATATATTTTGTATTATTACTAATAAACATTATTTTTTATTCGTAGAAGTTTTTATAAATCGTTGTTATGTAAATGTCGCAGGTAGGTAATATCCCTAATTTTGGAAAACAATAATTTAAAAACTGATTACTTGTGTTAATTGTTTCGAAATGGAGGGTAAGTTCGGTCTAACGGTGAAATCAAACCCTCATTGTTATGTGCATTAGGCATATCGAATTCAGGTATAACATTTGATATTTTATTATGTGACCTATTTATTTATTTAATTTAAATTTATAATACATGGATTTTTAATTAATAGAAGGTTTGACAACAAAAATAGTGAAATAAAATAAAACTACAATTATTCAAAGCGAGGACTCGAATAATAGATAAGAATGTATGTATATAGATGGTCTTCACCACTATTGTTCACCATTCTGACGATGCTCAGCATAGAGCGATACCGGTGAATGGGAGTCGCGTTTGCGAAAAATTTAAATAGAACTTAAAATTAAATATAATTTTTTTCATATTACTAGTTGATTATGGAGTTATATCATGAAGTGACAGTTTCAAACAATGAAAAAATATAAAACATTTATTACAGAGTAGATATTAGCAACATACATCCTTACTATCTACACTCTCTTACATTTTGTTGTTAGTTAATATTTTTGCTTTACAATATGCTAGGGATAGTGGGATAGTCCCTGTGATATATTGGACGAAGTCTTTGGTTTTTGTAAGTTAAACAACATTTGGTAATCAAAAAATATCGTTTCAGTTCAGTTTATCAGGACTGTTGCGGGAAAGGAACTTCTGATGGTAAATAAATATACATATGGTCGTGTGAACACCTGTGCAAAGACCGGCAAGATCTGGTGGAAGTGTTCTTCGTACAGAAATCAAAAGTGTCAAGCTGGAGCATCCACCTTTAAGGATACCTTGATACAGTGTAAAGGTGAACACCATCATCCAGCTCCGGTTTACTATAAAACTTCCAAAGGTCTATACAGCAAACTTTAACTAAGTTCTGGCAAATCTTATCAACTTTGCTTATATAATAAAATTGGCTATCCAAGACTTCATATTATGTGTCCAAATGTTCTACCATTAAATTTGTAAGATCGGTCTGTTATTTGTGATTGTTTCTATAGTTGTATCCATCAAATGGATTATTTGAAAAAACATGTAAGTTTTATTTGATTTGTTTTCAAATCCAAAAAAATCAAATAAATAGGTACTCCAACAACTAAGTGATTTGGTAATTAGATTTTTTTTATTATTTATTAAAAAAAATATTTTTATTATTTAAAATCATATATCAGAAAATATTTTAAAGTTCAAAATAAATTAAACATTTTAAAAATATCATATTATTAAAGCAATGATTTCATTTTTATATCATTATGTCTTTTAACGATGTATTACTTATATTTATTATTGTTGTGGCGAAATTATGTCAGTCTGTTTTTCCTACCCAGAATATGAAGACAGCATGTACATATGTTTGTAGATTAAGTAGGTATCAAACTATTGAGTGAGATATTGTGTAGTGTTTACTGCCTTACAAATTGTATGAAACGAGGTCGTCATTAAATTCAATTTTTTATTAAAATTGTTAAAAAAGTTTGAGATGTACAACGACAATGTACATTTGTCTTTAAGTTTGTTTTTTTTTGTTTAATATGTTTTGTTTCTACTTTTGAATAGGCATTCGTTGATAATTGTTTTTTTCTAATTTGTAATGCTTCTAATTTTTTTATGTATTTATTTTTAATGTTATTTCTAATTTTGTTATTGTGTGCTATTTATATTTGGAATGCTATTTTTGTGTATGTTTTGTTAGTTGGCATTCACTGTTAAAAGTATAATTATTTCAAAATGCTTTAGCCCCGGCACAGGTTTTTTACCTAGTGGGGCATTGCAGTTTATATTATTTGTCAGTTATGTATATGTATGAATAAATAAATAATATAAATAATGTTCATATTTTCTATAGAGAATCAAATTATCTAGTTTGGGTGTTTCAATATTTTTAAAAACATTGGAAATATAGGCAGTTAAACAAAAAATTTTCATAAATAAATGTTTTTCTTAATAAAACATGTTTGAAAAACTCTGGAATTAATAAAAGCACAAATTTGAGATTTTGTATTCGTCTATTTTGTATTTTCAGCTTTCTAGCTTTTGTGGTTTTTGAAATATATGAAAAATTAAAGTAAAATTTCAATAGCTGATTACCCATGACTGAAATAAAATTTCAAAATTCTAAGTATATAAAAGTTTTGTAGGCTTATAAATTTCAGATCAGAAGTTGTAAGAGTAGGGACACACACAGGTACACTATATTTTCTACTCCGAATTCTGAGTAAGTCCATATATATATAGAACATATATGCTGCGAAGCCTCTAAGTGTTTTTTTAATTCAAAGCTGAAAAACGACGTGAAAAATATAGACCCTGCATACAGATCTTGCGTATCTTGGCTTGGTACTTTGTCGATATGTTAAGAGAAATAAATTCTCTTGAACAAATCGATATGTTAAGAGAAATAAATTCTCTTGAACAAATCGACAGTTGGAATAGGACAATGTTAGTAGTTCTCAGATTCGTTTGAGGAGTGCTTACGTGAGAATTCTCAGTCACTATTTGAGAATTGTTTATAAATTAGGCCCTTAGTGTGAACGTTATATTTCTTGTAAATATATATGATGAATTTGTAATGTGTCTGACCCTTGTTAAAAATTGCAACTGACTCGAAAAATAAATGAATGTTTCTTTTTTTAATGTCGGGCCTCTTGGAACGTAATCGCCAGGATACGGCCCTGGATATCTATACGGTCCCCCTGAAGTTTCTCTTGAATGCTAGACCACCTAGTTGCCGTGTATAAATTGGGAATTTTGTAATAATACATTTTTACTAAATTAATAAGGTCTATCGTGAAATTAAGCTGATCATGATATGTGACGTCATTCATCAGGAGCATTTGAAGCAACGCGTAGAGAATAACTATAATATTATGCAATGTGTGTAAAAATACAGTACTTTCTAAAAAAAAACGAACGTGGTAGGTACTATTTTGTAATTACCTTGTTATGGAGTTGACATAAGCTATATTTGTTGTGTATGCAGACGTGGTGGTTCCCATATGTGTTCTTTCAAATTATTATTTGGTGCAGCACTGAAAAAAAAAATCGTTTTCTAGTTTTTTTTTTATTTTCTCATCTCGCTTACTAAATTGTTTAACTAATTTGTTGTTATTTCGTATTTAGTTTTGTTTATTTTATTTGTTAATACTTTTTGTACCAAGCATAAAATATGTAATAATATATTTCACGCGTCAATTCATAATGCATTTTTATTTTAAGAGATTATTTGCACAATATTATGTTATTTATTCTGTGAATTTACCAACAATCAAAACAAAAACGTCTTAAAAAAAGCGTCTAAAGTTTAATTGGTATAATAGTGTGAGAAATAAATCGATAAAAAATACAATAAAGAAGTAAGAAAAAAATACTAAGAGTAACATTTATAGTTTGATATTCTTATCAAACTTTTGTAATCTACAATCAATGTTTAGCTATAATAATATAACTAAAACAGGTAGTAGACTCGATATGTTCTGTGTGTTATATGGAGTGCTATCTTGAATTGTCGACCATCATTGTCGGTTGTCGGTTTTATAACAATTTTATTATTTTCAGAGCATGTCAAATTCATAAAAACTGTCCTCGGCAAGACTCTTTTGTCTATAAATGATTTCACGTATAGCAAGATTGGCACCAGCGCTCGGGATGGTAAAATTTGGTGGAAGTGTTCATCCTACAAAAGTAAGAAATGTAAGGGATCAGCAACTACACTAGGCAGCGTCTTGTTTCACATAACCGAGGACCACAACCATCCTCCTCCTGTATTCGTTATAACTTCAGGCGGTTTATATAGCAAAATAAATTGTTAAATTTTAACATACATAGATATTCTCTGGCTGTCGTTGTTTTTTATTCATTTCTAAAATGTTGCAATAAACGTATACGTACAGTATTGGATTTTATTTTAAACACTCAGTGGTTATAACACACTCAAATTATTAATTTATAATTCTAAAGTGTATGTGTTTGACAGTGGAAATCCATTTATTTCATTCCATTTTCCACATGTTCGTTTTATTATTTTTCATTCATACCACAATGTGGGGTAACCAGCGAAAGGTGTGCGGGTGTGCATTGCCTTATAAAAGGGAGAACAACACATCTATGTATTCCCACACACCAGTCTCGTTTCACCAAAAAAGGCACTACATTCAGAATGGGTGGTGAACCTCATTGCTGAACTATGTGAGATGTTATTGTTGCCTGTTGTATTTTCGATTACCCGGCTCTTACGGGCCACTCGAAAACAATGATTTAAAAGAATGGAAGCACTATTCGAAGCCAGTGCCTCAAAGCTAGTGAGTTCGTTTTATTCTGACTGAAAGTATCAAGGTTCAACTGAAATTTTATATGGCAAGACCATTCAAACACTAACTCAATATTTATAAGGTTGCCAGGCGTGTAGGCGGAATTAGTGATTTTTTCAGTTTGACCTAAATAGTGCCGAGTCATGTCGTTGAAAACGGCAAAAACGGACGAAATTGTGGAAGCATTCTTGTATAAATAAATAAAATAAATTTCTAATTTTATGGGAATCAAACTTAGGGCTTTGACACGTGAAGAAAATGATTTACCAGGTAGTAATAGTGGTTGACCCATACAATACATACTTTGGAACACTATTGTATGATTGAATTATTATATTACGTGTTTCGTTAGTAAAAGTAATGTGAAATTTGTTTTTGTTTTTCAGAACCAACTCGTTTTGTCAAGACAATACACGGTGCGACACTAATAATGATAGGAGACTACACATTTGGTCGAACCTCAAATCGTTCAAACGAATACAAAGCTTGGTGGAAATGTTCGTCATATAGACGTATGAAATGTCCGGCATCAGTGACAACTGTGAACAATTTTATTGTATACGTGAATAACAAACATAATCACGATGCATCGCAGTACACTTTTACATCAACTGGACTCTACACCAAAGTTGTTTAAGATTAAGAGGGCATTTAAACCTCAACACCCGAATTTGAAATAATTTCTCAAATGTATTAAACAGTGTATATCTTAATAATATATAAAAATCTCGTGTACGTTCACGTTAATCTCCGAAACCGCCCAACCAATTTCAATGAACTTTTTATTGACAAACATTTTTTTTCAACATGTCAATAGAGACGAAGTTGAGATATTGTAGAAGAACCAGAAACTCGAGGCACCTACAGGGCTTACGACCTGCCATAGGCTGGTTTACGTGATCACTTTATGCGATTGCGCAACGTTCACCAATTTTGCCTTCTTATTGAGTTCCCTTATCGATGTAATTTTTGAAAGTTCTATATATTTGAATGGTGTGTAACATTTTACCTGAAAATAATGCATTATTACGATTGCCATCTGTGGAGTAACGGAGAAACCTTTTTGTAACGCCATCCATCGAGAAATTAATTTTTATTTGTAAACAATGAAAGCAACAGTACTTATAAATGAGATGACGGTGTAACACACAGATGTCACCCCTGAACTGCGCCAGAAATATTATTTCATTTTTGGCTTGTTTACCTACTTGTACCAATGTGTATGTTAGACTCCCGAAAGGGAAAAAATCCAATGTTTGCGTATATGCAATTAAAAAAGAATATTCGATTAAAATTTCAATTAAGTTTTCTCAATTTAACAACTTGAAGGTTTTTTCGTTGACACAGTGGAAGTTCATAATTATAAATTGTAAATAAAAACACTTATAAATAGAAACACAGTTAGATTTCACAATGAGTATAGTATATAGTGTGCCTCTGAGGATGCCAGCTGTGACTGGCGAAAGCGCTTAGGCAAATAAAAATACTCATTGTGTAATCTAACTGTGTTTCTATTTATAAGTGTTTTTTTTACAATTTATAATATTCTAAATTTGTTTGGTCGGTTCCGGTTTGAAAGAAAGGATAGTTTTGGACCCAATAGGTGACGCTGTTATCAAATTCACAAAAACAAAAAAAAAATAACAATTTTTTTACATTTCTCATCCAAGAACATATATAACGACAAATCATGATTTTTCTACACTCCCCCAATATTTTTTGAAAGGAAAAAAGGGTCGTAATTCATTTTTAAGTTGTGTTATGATGGCGGTGTGAACAAATCTTTTGACATTGCCGACCTTCGTGGCTCAGTTGGTTAGGTATCTGACTGCTGATACAAGGGTTCTGGGTTCGATACCCGATAGAGACACTGTTTTTTATTGTGTTTTCAGTGAGACGATTGCTGGATCTGTGAGACGTTTAATAATATATTAAGTCTCCAAAATGTGGCAACTTGTTATTGGATGCGTGTCAAATTAATGTAAGACATAATAGGTACCTATATGTTGTCCGAGAAGTAAGATAAGATAAGATTATTATACCTTTTGAGAACGAAAAATTTATTTTCATCTATCTTATGATATCTATTTCAATCATATAACCTCTTCTAATATCTTCAGTTTATACATCGTTATATCACATACATCGTAGTGACCTCATTTCAACCGTGTCCCCGTAGGTATTGTGTATTCTGTCATGCAAATTGTATGAAGCAATGTCGTCAACAAATTCAATATTTACAAAAAGTGTTAAGAAAAGTTTGAGATGTAGCTATAATGTCTTTGTTTTTTATAGAAAATTAAATTATCTAGTTGGGGTGTTTCGATATTTTAAAAAATATAAATATAGGTAGTTAAACACATTAAATACTCTTAAAAAATATGAAATATACAGAACATTCTACTTTTGGGACGGGGGTGACGTTTGCTCGTCAGGGGTGGGGGGGTAGAGTTGTAGGTAAATTTTTCAACTTCTCAACCTAACAAACATATTACGATCAAAAACAGAAATCCATTATTTTTGCAATTTTTTCCATACATTGAAATCTGAAATGCTTGAACTACTATTACAGTACCTACTCAGTTTCAGACCCTTGCTGTCATCATTATGGGCTTTTATGCAGAAATCAAAGTATAGGTTAGAGGTCCGAATGCAGAGTCCTACCTAAATACTAAATTCTAAATACTTACCATGTTAGTTTTCATTGCACAGTCGCTCACTTAAGTTAGGATATCACGTGGCTTCCTAACTGGAGGATGCTACGACGTTTTTCTATGAGAATTGCATTGCAAAGACATATCTGAATACTTAGCGAATGCGCATCGGCGTAAACAAACATTTGCGAATTGTCAAAAAGTAAGGTTTTATAGCGAGGAGCCTTATGAGTGGTTTAATACTAAAATACGAGATGTTTTCGGTGGATGATGATTTTATCGTCTTCGTTGAATATGTATTTGGTAATTTTGTCAAATCAAATACCAAACAGAATATTCTGCGATTCATACGAAATGCCGAAAATATGGTGGAATTTCAAAAAAATGGTGACATCGAGCTGTCAGTGTGAAGTTGGTTACATAATGTTTGTGTTGTTATATCAAAAAATAACATTTTAAACGTCAAGCAAGCCCATAGAAAGCTATCTATCTCTTTTCTTCATACACAATAATGTGCCAATTCTACGACATCGACCTTAAGTTTGGCGTAGTATTTAGTATTTAATTAAGGATGTCTCTGCAACGCAATTGCTAACTTGAATACTAAATATTCCAGTGAGGCTAGGAGTTAGTATTTACGTACCTAGGACTGTGCATTCGGGTCAAAGAGTTATACTGTAAATATTGTTTTTTTAAAATAACAATATATTTAGTACAAAGAGTTTATTGGTTTTTATTTGTTAATTTTATTTATTGCTGTCGGATGTAACTTGTTTTATTTTTATATAGCCTGAATGTAATACTGAAGTCTAATCGATTAAATTGCATATATTTTTCATGGTTGATGTGTTTCATTAATCAATATTTTTTCATTTTAATGTATTCACGTTTTTAAAACATGAATTTTAAGTAATCAATTTATCAACATAATTTTAATACGAAAAATTTTTTTGTCGTTTTATTTTGATATCTATATTTATTTATCCTCAATCATTTATTGATTGTAATACATAATAATTTTGCCATCTTTATTTTATTTTAATTTTAGCAAACATAAATTACACAACGTATAACGGAGTACGTTTCCTGATAATTGATGGTTTTACGTTTAGCCGAATGCATGCCACTTCATACAAAACGTGGTGGAAGTGCTCTTTCTATAGAAAGCACAAGTGTCCGGCATCTGCAACTACAATACAGGACGTTGTAGTCACCCTTAAGAACGTTCACAATCATGTTCAAAGGACTCTGTAATGGACATATTTGGTTAAAAATGGCTGAAAAACCCACGAATAACTAAGTACCTATCTACAATTTATTATTAAATTTCTGTAACTTCTCAACCATAAAATACACGTTTTCTTACGATCTCGTTTACATCGAAGCACTTTCTTATACCATTATTGTATTTTATTTATGTGTGGAAAGCGTTCCCAAGCACTAAACAAAACAATGTTGTGTTGTCCCAAGGCTTTGCTGAAAACCAGCAGCACTCCAGGGATATCTGGTAATGCGCAGCTGAGCAATAACCTTTTTGTTGTCTATTGTAGTTCAAAATTGTATATTTTCTTTTTTGTTTTGATGTGATGTAAGAATAATGGCAACAAATAAACGGTTTATTATTTATTTATTATTTGTCAAATTAAGGATAAGAAAGATTTTAAGTTATTCGATATAATTTTTCAATTCCTAGTTTAATATTATACTGACAATGTACATATGATATTTTTTATATCAAAATAATTAGGGACCGAATTTATAAAGCGTACTAACTCAATGCCTAGCATGATAAAAAATATTCGTTTTGGTGTGCTAAGAATCGACTAAATACAGTCCTAGGTGTTTTTACTACAGAAAATACCTACATTAAATGATTATTTGCTACTCCTTGTTTACCACTATAGTTTTGTTTAAAAAAGGTCTATGTCCATTATCTATTGAAGGGGAATAATAAATGTTGTAAATAAATACATACATTTCGGATGATCTCATTTATTATGATTATGTTACCTACATTTTTTTAAAAATATGTTTTAGCGTTAGCTTGTACAATTAATTTGTATAATATGATGACAACAATAAGTTGAAGAAGTGTCTTCCGTGACATTTATTTATCGTACCTACTGAAGTGATTCCTAACTATTCTAGTTGTAAACATAAATTCTATGTTTCTTAAGGCCCCCATTCACGATCGTGCCATGCTTCCAAATGGCTTGCCATCTCTCCAAAATGCGCTCGTGAATGTCAAATCCCGCGCAGCCCAATTGGCCTGACACACCACAATGGAATTCCAAACGATCGAAACTCTGTACCTAGTACCGCGAAAACGGCGCGGCATGCTCGTGAGAGTGAAAACCAGCGGTACATTGCGCCATCTCATTGCGCCGAACTGTTTGACACTCTCGTGAATGCGAAAATACGACATTTTCTCTTTGTTTTTTTTCTATTTATATATAAACAAACCGCTAAATAGCAGTTGTATAAAACTCATCATCAGAATTATAACTCATTTTTACTTGAAAATCCAAAAAAAAAGAACTTATTAATGCGAAAGCGCCGACTGCTTGCGTATACTAATTTTGATGCCTCGATGACTCGATGGCGCGCCCGTGAGTGTGATGAAAATTTTACAATGCTCCAAATGGAGCCGGTCCATATGGAATGACGCCGAATGACACGATCATGAATGGGCTGCTTTAGAGTACGTTTTATTTACTTAATTTAGGAAATGGTATATATTTATGTATATTTGTTTTAATGCTGAATAAATAACATGCATATTTAACATTTGTCTTTTATTAAATGATTTTTATTGCGATACGCGATAGCCTTTTTTTTTATTTTATGAGAGCGCATTTGGAGTTATGATTAAAATGCCTAAACATCGCCTTTTTTATATAACTTACTAGCGGACCCGACAGACGTTGTCCTGGCCGAACATTGGATAGCCTGTTATTATGTGATTGCAAAAAAGATTATTTATAATTTCTCGATGAAATCCCATTTTTAATGATATTATGAATTAACAACGAAAAAGTTTGTCAATAAATATATTTTTTTCTGTATATTTATGCGATCATATATTCTAAATATTTAAGCTTTGTAAAGATAATAATACCGGTCTACTTATCTTACAGGTAACTACCGTTTCATGCAAACCTTGAACGGTATAAATATACTTATAATTGATGATTTCACATTCTCTAGGACGAGATACAATGAACATAAGGTTTGGTGGAAATGCTCTTGTTACAGAAAAATAAAGTGTCAAGCTTCGGCGACAACGGAAAATAATATTCTGTTAAATTTCAAAAGTTGTCACAATCATTCGCCACCAAAAATCCTCATAACAAACGACCGACTTGTACATACAGATTATTCTCATTTGTGGTAGTGGTTTAATTTAATTTATTTGTTATGGTTATGAAAGCATATAATCTCCACAAGTATATTATATATCTTCGATGGATAGCACATCTAGAGATAATTACAGAAAAAAATGTATTTAGATATATAAGAGAATTATTCGACTTGAATACGTTGAAAATGATATACTATGCTCTTGGTACAACGTAAGTCTCTTATGGGATTGTGGGTTGGGGTGGTTTAGCTAAGACATACATACCTATTTCCCATTTCAACAGTGCAAAAATCATTACTCCGGGTCATCTGTTGAAAACCTTACAGAAATCCGTCAAGCCAGCTGTTTTCGGAATTGAAGGTCCTGGATTTTAGACAACTCTATATTAAAGCATCATGCAATTACGTAAAAATCCAGCAAAATGTAAACCACAGTATACCCTGACTATCAATACACGAAATATACATTTGCTGCAACCGTCACATACAGAGACTACTTTTGACCAGAGACACAATACATTATTATATTGTATTCTATTATGAAAAATAAAATATATTTTACCAATTGGATTTCTCTGCCTATTTCACGTGAGACATGACGTGATTGTAAATATGTTCATTGTTCATGTATATTTTGAATATACTTGTACCCCCATCTTGCGAGGTTCGACCCAACCTCAGCAACACCCAACCCATAGATAGTCACTCCCAATCAAATGGCACACCAAATGCTGATGAATGGGAAATCGGGAAAGAGGATCCCAAGGGAGCGAATCATCAGAGATAAGCTAAATAAAAATTTCTTCTTAGAGGAAGATTTCACTCTGACTGAAATCGAAAGAGCAGCACTGGAGACTCTGAAGCCGAATAAAGCAGCTGGATTGGACAACATACGTACAGGACAAATTAAGCACTTTGGGAATGACGTTGTCGACTGGCTATTAAAAATGATGAACTTTTATAATATAATATATACTAAGATGTATTCAATTTTTGTTTGAATGAATATATAAGGAACCTTGTATAATAAACTGTTTTTTAATATTATTAATATTTTTATTATTTTTTTTAATCATCCGATAATTTATACAGCATAGCTCCTTTGAATACTTCTGAAATAATTCAGCGTTTTGAAAGTACAAATCAACAAAACATTTGGTGAGTGGTAAGTTCTATGCAAAATGGCAATCAAATCGCCAAATTTTTCTATTTTGTATATTTATTTTTTGATTCACTGTCTTAAAGACGCATGTACTTATGATATGTTTTGACTTTTTTTGTAGTAAAATCTATCCAGTTGTGGAACGGCAGAAGAAGTCTGATGATCAACAACTACACCTTCACTAAAACTCTAACCTCCAGCAATAAATTTTGGTGGAAGTGTTCCTGTTATTGGTCCAGGAGATGTCCAGCATCTGCAACAACTCAGGATGGTGTCCTTGTCAAATTTATCCACGAACATAACCACCCGCCTCCGAAATATGCCATTAGCCGATGTGGATTATATACTAAAATTTAGAAGGCCATTAATGTATTTATTAATCTTTTAATACAAAATACATACAAATGTTGTACACTGAGTGGCAAACACTAGGTCTAGGTCACTATTTCTTTTAAAAGTACGATTGTTTTGCGTTTTGACATCACAATTAATTAAATTAGAAATAGGTATATAAAAATTCATGTACTCATTAATCTTGTTTCATTTTTACTTATAAATATAATTTAGAAAATATACTAGGGAGCGTCCTCGCAGGGATTTCCTTTAAGATTTGTGCGACGATATAGGCTGCAGCTACATAACAATCGATATAGGCTGCAGCTACATAACAATCGATATAGGCTGCAGCTACATAACAATCGATATAGGCTGCAGCTACATAACAATCGATATAGGCTGCAGCTACATAACAATCGATATAGGCTGCAGCTACATAACAATCGATATAGGCTGCAGCTACATAACAATCGATATAGGCTGCAGCTACATAACAATCGATATAGGCTGCAGCTACATAACAATCGATATAGGCTGCAGCTACATAACAATCGATATAGGCTGCAGCTACATAACAATCCTTGAGGTGGAAACGAGAAGGAGAGAAAGGTAAAGATTTTATAGAGTTTAACAATATAAAAATGGAAATAAAGTTGGCAAAGATACATTCAAATTGAAGCAGTGGAAAGATGGCTGAAATACGAAATAAAAGCGTTAAAGCTGACTCAATTACTAAAATAAAATGTTTTTATGAAATATCTTTATACGTCATAGCTATACTTTTGTGGCACATTTTAACTAATAAAATAAAATTACAAATTACTTTGTTTACACCAAAATATACAATTTACCCTTGAAATAGATAATAATTATACTTTGAATTTTCTTGATTTAACATTAACTTTGAAGAATAACATAATCGATTTTAGTATTTACCGTAAACCTACATATACCGACACAGTTATACATAATTTATCTAATCATCCTACATCACATAAGTTATCTGCTTTTATTCAATGTTATATCGGTTATTAAATGTTCCTATGACAAATGAGAATTTTAACAAAGAATTAAAAACTATTAAACAAATCGCATTAAACAATGGATATGATATAGAAATTATAGATAATATTATGAATTAAATACAAAAAAAGGAAACTAGAGTTAAGTATCTATACAATGGTAGGGAAGTCAATAATGTAGATGAACAAAAATGGCGTCGAATGTTACACGTTAATGATACATTAAACTCCTTGATAGCTAAAGATTTACCGTCAGACATAAAACCGGCGTATTATACAAATAATTATGTGGGTAGATTCTTGGGTAACAACAAAGATAAAAATAAAATATTGAGTAATTCTGGTGTGTATAAATTGAATTGTAGTGATTGTCCGGCCTTTTACATTGGTAAAACTGGCCGAAACTTTGAAATAAGAATTAAAGAACACATGAGGTGTCTAAAAAGTGATAATTTTTTCGAGTTCGCCAATCACTTAATAAACAGTAGCCATTCATTTGACAAAGAAACGGGTGTTAAAATCTTACATATAAATAAGGAGGGTCCAAGACTTGACAACTTGGAGGCTTTGGAGATACAAAAATCGATTAATAAAAAAGAAGCAATAATTAATAATCAAATAAATTTAAACCGGACGCCCCTGTTCAATATCTTTCCACTACCACCCACACGCACTTATAACTCCTCCCCCTAACTGCAATAACACTACACACGTTCGTTACATAGTTTTAAGTTTTAGTATTAGTTTGTTCTGATGAGGGAGCGGGTCAGCTCCGCAACTAGTTAACTATATCTAAATACTCACTAGTGGTGTAAACAAAGTAATTTGTAATTTTATTTTATTGTTTTTATGAACATTATACACTTTTGATATACCGTACACTTTTGATATACCGTACACTTTTGATATCCATACCTACAGTTTATGTTGTTTTACAGTGTTTTTCTTTAAAAATCATTTTTATTGTTTTGTTATATTTCTAGTCTAATCAAAAATGTCCGATATTTATGCCTAAAAAGAACATTTATGAACACTAAACAAAGAAAATGCTAAAAACTGACAAAATATAACTTAATATTTTTTGAAAACATACCGACCTAATATCTGTTGATAGCTATAATATATGAATATCCGATTATGTCATTTTTTTAAAATCAATGTGCAAGTACATATAAATTTGATATAGTTTTATCGTTCTCTATTAACATTTCGACTACCTACCAAATCGGGTAATATACCTATGAGTGACTTGAGCCATCTTTGTGCTTATAAAACCTTATGTTATGTTGTTTTTGCCTTCTTCAATGTTATTTTTGCCTTTTATTTATTTATTTTATATTCCTACTCGGGCAACTAACAGGTACTATGTCAAATATTAATTTAACACGCACCCAATAACAAGTTGTCACATTCTGGAGACTTACGATATTAGTCGTCTCACAGATTCAGACTGAAAACACAATTAAAAACTGCGTCTCCACCGGGAATCGAACCCGGGATATTTGGATCAGTAGTCAGATACCTAACCAACTGAGCCACGAAGGCCGACTTAAATGATGTTTTTGCCTTCAATGTTGTTTTATAATTTCAGTGAAGTTTATTCAAACATCATCTGGCAAAACTACCCTGATGATCAACGATTACACCTTCACGAAGCTTTTGAATTCAAAAGACAAGTTTTGGTGGAAGTGTTCTTCTTATTGGTCCAGGAAATGTCCCGTGTCTGCCACAACTAAGAATGGTACCCTTATCAGACTAAACCAAGAACACAATCATCCTCCGCCAACATATGTTATTACCCAATTTGGATTATATACTAAAATTAACTCATAATGTCGCTTCTTTGATCTTGTGGATTGCCAAATGGTCATAAACTCGTTTCTTACGTAGGGTGCAAAGAAGTGTTAATTATTTTTATTTATCTTTTTAATAAATATAGGATGGTGTGTGTAAGTAGGTATAATATTAATAAATAATCTTTTCATTGAGTTTTGTATTATATTTTTTATATTTGTATACATAAATTTATATTTTTATAATTATTTTAAATAGTTTTTAATTTATTAAAAGTTTGTTATATAATATAGATATTTTCTTTTTTATAATAAACGATCATCACATTTTTCGTGATGTTCAATTATATTATTGTGTGTTTGTTTTAATACTTATTAAACTGCTTTGACATTTTGAATGTTTTCACAAATTAAAATCATTAAAAATAACTATAAATACCTCACGTGGTAAATGTGATTAAATCGTGAGCAGATGAAGAAATTTATTTAAATTCATTTCTTAAGCAAATATTTTGTTCTCTGAGCTGGAAACACTGGTTTGTTTGAAGAAATTGTCATATGGCAATAAACTAGCCACTTGCGCAGGGTAAAAAGAAGTGTTGTTTATTATTATTTTCTTTAAATGCAATTCTTAATGGTTACGCTTTTTCCTAACGCAAATTTACCAAAGGTGAATTTTAACGTTGGGATGTACCTACATAGATTCATTATTCGGTAATTTTGTACAAATATGAATGTTTCCTTATATAGATGTATAAAAATGTATTTTGAAATAAATTTGTATTGAAAATTTGTGTTCATAATATATTTGTTATTTTTGTAGAAAGTATTAACTTTGTTGAAACCGTTCACGGGAAAATGCTACTCATGATTGGAGAATATACATACAGCCGGAAGAAAGTTTGCCATTTGAAGACTTGGTGGAAATGTTCGTGCTACATTTCCAAAAAGTGCCAAGCGTCTGCTACGTTAGTAGAAGATAAATTGATACATTTAATAACGTTCATAACCATTTACCACCATCGTTCAATCGTCTCCGGCAAGCATGAAAGGCCACATGTCATTTAATTTCATTTGACCAGCAAGTGTGAAAAGCCTCTTAGAAAATTACTGTAACTGGCAGGTTTAAGATGCTCGACGATTGGTGTCGATTCCGGGATTATCAGATGGCGCATAATCCAAAACGTACAATGATAGCAAACACGATTTTTCAAAAGATTCAATAGCAATCAACTCTCCTGTTGTAATGGCATCCGGACTCAATTAAAGAATACTGGAATGACGAAGTCAATGACGTAAGATTTATAAAAAAATATTTTTAACTCTATGTCGAAAACTTTTTAAGAAATGTATATAAATAAACATATTCTTTAAGAAGAAATACAAGAAGTGCCTATTCTCCATATGTTTTGAGCCGTGAAGGTGACACCTACTCGATATAACATAAACGGTTGAAACCACAAACCTCTCCGCTCTCGAGGAACCTGAAATCTCAGTATGGCTATCAACGAGCTGCAGTAATTTGTTAATCAGATTCTTCAGCCATTTCGATCAAAATAATTGAAGATGATTGATAAAAGCTAATCATCACTGGTAAATTTGGAGTTGGTCGAGAAAAAGTGAGGTTGCCTAGATTGAACCTAATTGGCCTCTTTTTTAACGCCATAAAAACATAGGAACGGAGACAAGGAGTAATGCATAGAGGTCGAGATGTGACTGAGGAATTGCTAAGGTAATTTTAATGCCCACATTATTTCACATTGAACTCCTAGAAAATTAATTTTCAGCCTTAATTTTGTAAAAATATTCATGGCTAATTTTAATGAGTGACCAACATCGGTGGCTTTACTCTTAACACTCATTCCTAATTATATACGCTTAAAACATACCTAGATGTCATGTTATTCTAACAGTACGTTTCAATAAATCAGTATAACCCAATCATAGAATTATAAAAACTATTCTATAAACCCAATAAATTTGTATAGCTTTAATATAAATTTGTAAAGATTTTATTTTGTAAATATTGATCGATTATCTGTTATTCTCAGGAATTGATTTCTAATAGACTAATTGGCTAATAGATCTGAGGAAATTCGTCCCTACTTATTATTTATGAGATGTGTTTAGATTTATTTACATACAAAGCATTAAATGAGTTGTATCGAGCCTTATTAACAGTCTACCTCCACTGTCAATGATACTGTAAAATTTTCTAAATATATTTTTGTTTATATTTATATTTATTTTTTTATTAATCCCCTTCTATCCTTATTTAATGAATGTTTTTTACAAGTTTGTTTTTACAAGGGTATTATTGTATTCATCTGTTATAATCAATAAATATCATATTTGTATGAAAAATGTATATAACACAAATAAAATAGCTTCTCTATGGGAAAATTGAGTGAAATTGAGTGAGAACTTCATATTGATATTGTATGTGTCTCTAATAGACAAGTGTATTTTTTACTCTCCACTTCTATCTTCCTCAAGGAGTAGGCAGTGAGAACAAGACACCGCATTCTTCTATCTTGACACAAACATCGCCTCATCAACAATGATTTACTGTCTCATACATGCTCATCTTGATAGTAATGCAATTTTACTTAAAATTTCTCAACAGGTATCTTGTAGAAAATACATACAATGAGTTTCGTGACAATGTTTTTGTGTGTTTGGTGTATTGTGAAAATTTTTGTCCTCTGGGAATCTTATATTTGTTTCTGAATCTAATAGAAATGTACGTCATAAAAATGCATTTAGAGATTGTAAACCTTTCAAGAAGAAAAAATGAACAGTATGGTGTGGAGAGTTTAGTTTTGGCTACAACCCACTCGTTTTTACTTATGTGATTATTTCACAGGTTTCAACTGGTCGCAAAAAAATATTTTAATTTGACTTATACAAGAAACAAAAACATGGAATAAATAAATATGCATGTAATCTGTTACTTTTGTGTCACTTGTATGTATAGACTTTGCTAACGTTTCCGGAAATAACCTCGTCAGGCTAGTTTACAGCTGAGTTATAAGTAATAAGATTGTTATATAGATTATCAGATTGATATAATTATTTATATGCGTTATTGTTATTGTGAGCATCGTGGCATAAGTGGTAAAGCAGTTTCACTTCTGTTCCGGTGTCCCGTGTTGTATTTCCGACAGAGGAATATTTTATTGAAAAATGTTTCGACGCAAATCTCGCTACTGAGGATAGGAAACACTGATTTGTTGGATAAGATATCACCTGGCTCGCCAAATCGCCAATGCAGGATCCAAATAATTGTTTACTATTGTTCTTCTACTTTTTATACACCCTTTTATTTTATATTGGTTACAATCGATTAACTAAATAATCGAACTAACTTCCCGATAAGTTAAAATTTTGAAACTTTCAGAATTAGTGTATAGTCGATGACGATGCCAGCTTGATTCATTTGATATTTTGTTATAATTGAACAATTTCGTATTTCTGAACTAGAATTGTGACTTTCATAGTAACATAGTTATTTTATTTATTTATCTTCTTGTACATAAAATAACAAAAATATAATGTACACTGGCGAGCTTATTGCCATTAGGCAATTTCTTCAAACCAACCAGATTACAAATACAAAATTGTATATGTACATCAACAAAAGAAATAAAGCTAAAAAAAAAAACAAAGAAAATATACATTATACTAACATACATACATATTAAAGACAAAAAAAACATCATACCAAAAAAGAATTGGGAATGAACAAGGAGGGGAAATCGGGATCAGGTGTTAAGGGATAAATATTCCTTCTTTAGTTTTTTCTTCAAGTGATCCATGATTGGATAAACAAGTGAATTTGTTTTTAACGTACATACAGCGGCAAGTTTGGATTAATGAATATTGTACAATAGGGACAGAATGTGTATATTGCGCCGCCGGCGTTTTTTTGTTCAACAAAGAAGATTGCGGTAAGATGATATTAAGCTAGATTTATTTTACAACGGAATGGAAAGAAGTTTTTAAGTTTATTAGGTGAATATAGGATTAAGAAAATAATTTTGCTGACATACTATACCTGTTCATGCCACGAAAGGCCATCATTGATGAAGATTCTAAGGTCTTTTACAACCCTGGTATATAAGGAATGCATTGGATATTGATATACAGCAGTGGGAGTTGCAAATTTCTTATAGATGACAGCAGACGAGGACTACCGATTATAATTGCCTGGGACTTATAAGAAGACCATGGTCGGATTAATAAAAAGACCAGGATCCGATGACCAAGAAGAGATTATTATACTCGTAATAATTTCATTATGAACTTTCACTATGTGAACTAAACAACGATAAACTTAATTCAGGCGTTATTTATATCGTTATAACATCGACCTCAGTTTTCTTTAACTTCAATTGTTCTTCATTTCAACGTGAAGTAAACATTGAAAAGGGAGTCCTCGGTTCATCAACTTGTTTTAGGATGTAGACTAATTTTCATTTTTTTTTATTTCCAGCTAAGATAAATTTTGTGAAAACGATCCAAGGGTCAATACTTTTGATGGTGGGGAAGAACACATACAATAGAAACAAGATCCAGGGCAAGACAGTTTGGTGGCGGTGTTCTTCGTATTCATCCAAGAAGTGCAGGGCAAGAGCTAAAACATTCGACGATAGTTTAGTCCATCTGAATGATGTTCACTGTCACAAACCACCGTCATTCTACTTCAATAAAGAAGGACTGTATACCAAAATACACGATTAATGACAATATTGTGATATCTGGTTCTGGTGAACTGATTGTTAAAAAAAAGCTAATCACGTTTTATAAAGACGATAGTCGTATCACATCAGGTATTCTTCCTCGTATAGTAGAACAATGATCTGTTAAACATCCTTTACTTTGGTGGTCTTCCAAACAGATATTGACTAAGGTCGTATTACGGGAGTTGTTAAAGAAAAATGAAAGAACAAGTTGAGGTGTTGTTAGCAGTATTCTCGCAGTACGGGACCTTACCTTTTTATTATATTTTTATTAAACAACTCCCGTAATACGACCCTTACACATCAGGATAAGTTTGCGAAATAATATTTTTATTCTCTCTCCTTCAACCTTTTTCCGTCCACTCCCTGAACATAGGTGTTTTACACAATTAAATTCATAGGTATAATAAACACTGATTTTATTACAAATCAATAGTTTCAGTTATATACAATATCTTCTTCTTCTTCTTTCTCAGCCATCTCTCCACTGCTGGATGTAGGCCTCTTCTAAGAGCTTCCACTTGTCTTTTTTTGGGCTTTTTGAACCCATCTGCTTCCAGCGACAGGGACAATATCATCGGCCCACCTTTTCTGGGGCCGGCCTATTCCCCTTTTCATATCCCATGGTCTCCAATTTAGAATTCTGGGTGCCCATCTGTCGGTACCCTATCTGGCAACATGACCTGCCCATTGCCATTTAAGTTTTGCAAATCGATCCATGACATCAACAACTTTTGTCTGGCGTCTGATTTCTTCATTTCTAATTTTGTCTCTTAGACTTACGCCTATCATTTGTCTTTCCATGGATCTCTGAGTGCATTTTAGCTTATGTATGGTCCTCGCTGTTAGCGTGATAGTTTCCAGATCATACGTAAGCACAGGCAGGATACATGTTTCAAACACTTTTCTTTTCAGACATGTGGGAATATCTCTGTTTTTTAGGACATGTTTAAGTTTCCCAAAGGCTGCCCAACCTAGTCCGATCCTTCTGTGTATTTATGCTGTCTGGTTATACAATATATTATATTTTAATATATTGCACTCTAACATTATATACCTACAATAACACGATGCTGACGATACGAGCCGTTATTACAGAATGAGTACGATGGCGTTAGTATGACTTCGGCCAATCCTGTGTTTCACTAAGACATCCGACTGTCTCCGAGGATATACATAACCACGTGTATAGGTGCTAGGCAAAACCATATACCACAATAGGTCTTCTCCGTCTTCATTCATGTTCTACTCTCACAGTCTTCACGTTATCTATCCTGGGTCTTTCGTTTTTTTTTTTGCATACTATCAAACGAGACGTTTCGTCAATTTATCATCAGTGCTGCGGATAATATGACTAGCCCAACGCCATTTTAGTGTAATATGTAACTTTTTCAATGTTGTCCAAAACTCATCTTGTAATCATAATGATTGTATTCCTTATAATAATAATCTATAAATTAATAGCCATCACTGCAAGGGCGCTTACGGTAGGCTCTACGAAAAAATGTAGAATTTTGTAATTATTCGAAACTAAAATCTTTGAACTCCACGTAGTTCAGGAGAATGTAATTTTTTCACAGTGAACTTGCGATCTGCGATCTTAGTAAGTCACTTTATTGATTTTGTAAAATCATTTTCAACAGATCGGATGATCTCAATGTAAGTGTTCTTCTGATGGCACATTCATTTGATACAGTTCTTGAATGAAATATGGAGCCAGGTCATTCGGAGCTTTAAAGGCCATCAAACATACCTAATCGAAATCTCTAAGACTAATCATCCTTAACATTGCTTTTTCCAAGGCTCTCTAACGAGTCTCTGCTTTTTAGCGCTTTTTTAAGATATCGAGTTATTTTTTATGTCTGCTTCATTATTTACAGATATCTTCGATAAAGTCACCTCCTAATACCACATTATTAATTTTTGACTCAGTACACCGAAAAAAAATGTTACCTCATTTAAGTTAAACAAAGTGATAACTTTAAATTAAATCTTTTCACATTATGTTTTGTTTACATTTTTTTAATTATTAAGGTACCTTTAAAAATTGTACGTACCTAATATATTTAATAGATAGGTTAATTTGTAATAAACACTTTTCAATTCAGTAAAAATCATTTTAAATTGATGATAATAATTAAATGAATAAAATTGTTAGCACGTAATATGTAATTATTCAAGAAATATCTTTTAAAAATGATAGGTAAATAAAATTCAAATATTTTCCATAAAATAGTGTTGTATTTAAGAAAAATGATTTTTATCCACATTCCTATATATTTTTGATATTCATTATTGTAATATTTTTTGTTTTATTTCTTACTTGATATTTTTCTTTAGTAATAGGTATACCTACTGTTGTTTAAGTTTAATTTTTGAATTATCAAAATTAAATTCTTTTTTAAAAATGCTTATGTTTTAATAGTCTTTTCTTAAAAAAAACTTCTTTAGCCTTAGAAATGTGGTGCTAAGGTTGATATGTAGGATCCATTGATCACACCACATTCACAATGTTGTGCAGCTGCATGGGTAGGATCCAATGGTCACACCACATTCACAATATTGTGCTACAGTTGGGCCATTGTAATGAAAGGGATAGTGCATGTGCGTAAATGAAGCTACATTTATTAAAAATTGCCCATACACACCTTCATTCACCAACTAGCTTAGCGTAAGACAAGGAGACTACATATTTTATATAAAGATTTGAGAACCTCAATGCGTGTAATCACACAATGTATATAACTTAAAGACAATAAAATAAACAAAAATGAAATAAATCTTATAATTTGTTAAGCGTAGAGGGTACTGATATAATTAGATGGGTCGATGGCAGAGCGGTTAGCGCGCTGGGCTAGTAATCCAGAGTTCGAATCCTGCCTCGACCGATTTCGTTCACCTATAGCACAAGCATTTATTTGCTTATTTTAGGGAACGTAGGAAGATGTATATGTACTTGTTTAACAAGGCCATATTCATTTTTTTTTAAATCTGTATTGTGAGGATGGGTAGGATCCATTGGTAACACCACATTCACAATGTAGTGCTACAGTCGCATGGGTAGGATCCATTGGCCACACTACATTCACAATGTAGTGCTACAGTCGCATGGGTAGGATCCATTGGTCACACTACATTCACAATGTTGTGCTACAGTCGCATGGGTAGGATCCATTGGTCATACCACATTCACAATGTTGTGCTACAGTCGCATAGGTAGGACCCATTGGTCACACCACATTCACAAGTAGGATCAAATAGTCAGACCACATTCCAAGTAGGCATGGGTAGGATCAAATAGTCAGACCACATTCCAAACGACATGATTCTGAGGAGTAACTAGGCAACTCATAAAGAGGGACAAAGAGCATCCTAACTCAATTGAGAATTTGCAGTTGGTAGGACTTGCGGAGCAGCTGCACATGTGTGCGGTGGTCTGATGCTCAATTGAGAATTTGCAGTTGGTAGGACTTGCGGGGCAGCTGCATATGTGTGCGGTGGTCTAATGCTCAATTGAGAATTTGCAGTTGGTAGGACTTGCGGGGCAGCTGCACACATGTGCGGTGGTCTGCTGCTCAGTTGAGAATTTGCGGTTTGCACATGGGTATACCTACTAACCCAGCAAAAAAAAAAACGCGCATTGTTTGGAGCCCACGTGATTTCTCAATTTATTTGCCGACAATTTGACGGCCATGTGCCTTCTTTAGGATGAAAGTTTAATTTAATAAATTTTAATTTTGATTTTTTTTCTCTCTTTTTTCATATATATGTATCAGGAGCAATAAAGTTTAACGTTGTTTCGTTAACCAGTGGATGTTCATCCTAATGAAATTGTTATAATGACACAGTTTTAATTCACGTATGAGAACGTGGATTAAACCTGTGTCATTATACCTACTAACCCAGCAAAAAACACAGCAAAGACACAGTTTTAATTCACGTATGAGAACGTGGATTAAACCTGTGTCATTATACTTGTAATAATTTCATTATTCATTTATAAAGTTCTACGCTCATGAGAGCATTTACAAAAAATTGTAAAACAAGAAAAAAATAAACATGTGCATTACCAAAATATAGCCAAATTAAAATTAATTATAAAGTAAAAAAAATACTAAAAATACTCAAAAACCAACACATGAATTATTTTTTAAATAATAAATTAAATTTTCAGAACAAAATTTAAAAATTAATACGTTCCTAAAAAGTTTCAAGATCAAACAGTAAAACATAACAAGTTAAAAATATAGTAGTAAAATAAATACATAAATGAAAATACACTGACAAAAAATACAAAAAATAAACATAAAAAAATAAAATAATATAATGAAAGCAAAGAATAAGACAGTAATTAAAAAAGTTACATGTTATTAAAAAGAGTTCTGTGCATGTCCCTCTTACAAAAACCAATACCAACATTAAACGAGTGGGCTGTGGCCAGCACTAAACTCTCCACACCATAGTAAGCGTTTATTTTTTCTTCTTCAAATGTTGAAAATCTCAATATGGTAAAATATGCTTATATTATATGAAATATTTTATTCATTCTAAATTTGACTACCAGGGATATAAATTTTCTAACGATAGTACCTTTATTTTTATATTAAGATAGACAAACTATTAATGCAGTATGCTGAAGAATGCTTATGTTGCATGAAATATTTTAATAAAAGCAGATAAATTTTGTTTCAAAGGGCGTTAGAGCATTTTGTCAATTTTGACACTTGATATCATATGAAGAAATTTTATGATATCTATGAAAAGCTAATCAGTTCTAAGTTCAAGCTATTAATATTCTTATATCAATATGAAGTCAAAGAACTGAACATTGCCAAACATAAAAAAATTCTCTTGTTACATATAAGTTTCATACAAAAATCCATTAAATAAAATATAATTTTTGAAACCGTTGAATATTTTTCTTTTAACATTGACCAACTTTGAATACAATTTTATGAAGATTCTTGGTGTTGTATAAATAGTTGAAACCAAATTAAAATATCTCTAATTTCCAGGTCGTGAGAGCATTTTTTCAGTTTTCATAGGTGAAATCATAAATAAACATTGAGAAAAAATGAACCGTTGTCTATGAAAAACTAATCAGCTCTAAGTTTATGGACTTAACACATATGATATCAATATGAAGTCAATCGGACTTATAGTTTGGGCTGCAGAGAGGACACAAAAAAATAACGTAAATGATGAATTCATAGAGAAGAAATCAAAAGTTGTCTATGGAAAACTAATCAGCTCAGGTCTATGCACTTTACACATATGATGTTATTATGAAGTCGATCGGACTTATAGTTTGGGCTGTAGAGAGGACACAAAAAGGATTTTCCGTACGCCGTACGCCATACATACAAACACATCATGACGAAACTCACAGTGTGCACTCTCTACATGATACCCGTTGAAAAATTGATGTAAAAAAAAATACCCTTAAAAATTGTGAAATCATGTCTCTCCCCTATTCCATAGTGTGGAGAATAAAAAGTCTATACTTGAGGAATACTCGTTACTTAGACGTTGCATGCGAACCAGCGCCGAATTTTGCTGTGCGTTTGTAAGATAATTGTCGCAATAAAAAACAGTTGGTGCACTGTTACTTCTACCAGGTACATGAATATTAACTAGTTGTAACAACGCAGGGCTGTCAATTTTATTAGTTAATATTTTTAGAAGATTCGTAATGTCAAAAAATTTTCCGACAACTTTAATAAATTGCGATATTTCCAAATAAATGTGTAATTCAAATTTTCTCTCTGAATGCCCATTTTAAAATTAATGAACCTCAAAAACTTATTTTGGACTCTATCTTTTGAGTCAGAATGAGTTTTGTAATAAGGCGACCCGAGTCAAATTACTCAAGCATACTTCGTACTAAAGATGTGTATAAAATTTTAAAAGTATAAAAATCACAAATGTCATTAGAAATGCTAAGAACGAAACCCAACATCCGCATCGCCTTACTACATATATTATTGATGTGATGTGATTATACAAACATTTAAAATCTCCAATGCACCAATGTTAGGCGATAACACTAATTTTCTCTTATGTAACTATCATTCAATTCATCTGTCTTTGGTCTCTATAAAAAACTGTTGTTTTGAAATAAATAATTAAATAGTAATGTTGTAGTAGTTATATCAAAGTTGTTGTAATAAATTAATAATTTCTGATATTATTCATTGCAGAAAGTATCCGGTTTGTCAAAACAGTATTCGGTACTACCCTACTGATGATAGGCGATCACACATTCAGTAAAAAGAGTACTCAGAGCGAACACAAAATTTGGTGGAAATGTTCTTCTTATTCGTCAAAGAAATGTAATGTTTCAGCGACTACTTTTCATGGAATCCTGGCACGTTACACAGGCGAACACAACCACGCGCATTCAAATTATATCATAGACCCACAAGGATTTTATTTCAAAGTGTAACGGATCGCTACTGGTGACGTGGTATAATTTTGTTGTTTTAAAGGAACCCTATTTGCGATGAAATATCTCACTCATTTTATTTTAAGACTATAAATATATTCGTTTTTCTCGTGCCTCGATCATAATGTATTCCAGTTAGACTAAGGTCCGACAGTCCGACATAAATGGTAAATTCTAATTACTGACCACGTTTTCATTACACAGTCGCTCACTTAAGTTAGCAGATTCCGTGGCTTCCTAACTAGAGGATACTACGAAGTTTTTATATGAGAATTGCATTGCAGAGACAATGCACTGTAATTTTTATTGTAGATCATGGTTATTATTGTTGACCTTTATTATTGTATATTTCTTCTTTTTTTTGATGAATTTTATTTTGCTTTGTCGTTTTATTTGTTATTGTAAAGTACCTTTCTCATCATGCGATTCAATTCTAGTGAGGAAGGCATTAACAATATTCAGCGATCCATAGGAGATGGAATTTGGAATTTCAGAAAAATTGTGAGCAAGTTTTCTTCGACCACTACCCTTTGTGCTTGAGCACTGTACTTATAGTGCCAAATATTTATGTATCTCCGGACTCGTTAAGTAAGTCCCAAACAGAGCTTATTATGAGGTAACAGTTGGTTCACCGTTCACTGAAAGTGAAGATAAGTGTGAATCATATTTTCGTCAAAATGTCATGAAAGCCCTAAGTTGCTCTTCTTGGCTACAAGGTCCGCATGTCCAATGGGTCCAAAAAAGTTCCCTCGGACATCGCTGTAGAGTTCTCGTCGGAATGTTAAAACGGAAAAGTTAGTGCATAGGTAGTCTGTGCATATCATATGTACTCTTTTGAGGTCAAGATTGAAATGAATGCCGAGAATACGAATTGAATGTTAATGCAATGTTTAGTTTTCGGTCGATTCTAAACAGCTGATTCTAACCGAAATATTAAGGAACCATGAGTTTTGATTAAGTTTATCTAAGTACTGTACCATACTAAATGTAAACAACTTTTTTGAAATTAAAATAAATACAGTACATTTTACTTAAAATATTTTGGGTTTTTTATTTAAAGAAATGACTACTTACAAACTTATATTCCATTACCATCCGATTATCTGGATATTAGGTAATCCGGATTAGGTGCAGTCCCAATTGATTCGGATTATTGAAGTTCTATAGTGATTTGCTTAGTTTTTCGACTGATTAAATATTACACATTTCAAATGTTGATGTAAAGTTAAGTAGATCGATCGTTTTATAATGCATATTTCAAATGTTAATAAGTAAATTTTGAATATGCGTCACGGACATTTATGTTTTTAATTTTACTATTAATTTTTATAACGTATCCTCCTATGTTATGATTTTGCGTTTTACCGCCCATGTTGAAGAAATTGCAGTAATTGCATATCGGTGCATCCCACTGATTATTATCAAAACACCAATAAGGTATCCTAAAATCGTGGATTTACCTGACTCTTTCGTGTATTTTCATATAAATAATATGAAAATTAGATCAAAAATATCATAAATCGTATTATTAATAAAAAGGGAAATACGTCCATTAAAATTATGATCACAGAAACAACGGACGCCATCTATCAAAGGAAACTTCAAACTTTTAACAAAAATTGATTGGCTATTCTCAGTCCCTTTATCAATCAACAATAACATTGTACATTTTTGTAAGGTAGTAAAAGCGGGTGTAAATGACCTGGGCATAAACCAAAACCTATCTTGGCGGGAACAGGTTGTTGAAGTGAGCAGAAAATTCCATTACACGCTTCACTCTTTAAAAATATTGCAAAATTTCTTACCTTCATCCGTCAAAATATATTTATGGCAATCAATATTTTTCCTTTTCCTTGATTAACCTGATATATGTTATTTAGACGAAAATGAAGAACTCTTAGATAAATTGGAGCGATTTCAAAATACATGAGTTGGATATATTTTTAAACTGAAAAAAAAAATATCGGAATACCGAATACATTTGAGGTGGTTGACAATCAGGCAGCTTAGGAACCTACATACCCTCACACAGTTCTAAACAAGGTCTTAAATAACCCCAACGCTCCAGTTTATCTATGAAATCAATTTCACTTTCTCTGAGAACACGGGTTGCTTCTTCGTTCAAATACTGAAAGAATTTTCAGTATCCCAGTATACAATACTTTCTTTTTCATCACATCTTTCTCCGTACAAGTTACCTGACTTTGGAATCACATCATATCGCAACTTCGAGATTTATTAACACTTCGCACTTTCAAAAGAAATCTGAGGAATCATTTTCTTATACACAATACCTAATATTTGTCTCCTTAATTGTCCCGTCCTTTTCTGTCCCTTCCGTCTTTTTATTGTTTTTTGTTTTATTTGTTTATAAAACAAAAAACAATAAAAAGACGGAATTTAAATCAATATGGTTGGTTGGAAGATTAAATGTGCAAAATGGAGGGCTAGAAGCCTCTATTGTGCACTTATTGTTAATGTATTTAAAATATTTAAAAAAAAAAAAATAAGGAAACAAGAATACAAGGTAGACACAATTGAAATATAAAAACTACCTTCATATGATGTAACGCATTAAATCGAGAAGGGAACGGTTTGCGCATTTTCCAACCAAGCAAAGAACACGAAATTTGTGTTCTGCGCTGCTTAGGTTACATTTCAAGATGTTCACTGATGGTTCTAAGTGCTTATTGATAATAATAAAGGTATTATTTTGCTTCCAGTAAAATTCATTAAGATGTCAAATGGGAAAAAGCCACTGATGATCAACAACTTTACATTCACGAAGAATTGCTCCAAGGGAGAAAAAGCTTGGTGGAAGTGTTCTTCTTATGGGGCCAAACATTGTCCTGGATACGCCACAATTTACGAAGACGTTATAATATGTCTCAAAGAACAACACAATCACCCACCACCGAAATTTATTGTGGATCAGGATGGATTATATACTCGAGTATAATGATTTTTAGATTGAATTTGAATAAAAATAGAGACCTGGGAGTAGTCATGGACAGAAAACTTTTGTTAAGGGTCCATCATTCGGAAGGCATACAGAATGTTAGGTTTTATACTGAGGATTGGTAAACCTTTTAAGTAGCCTTCGACTATGACTGCTCTGTATTATTCGTTGGTATGAAGTCAGTTGGAGTTATCATCGGTCGTATGGAATCCCCAATGTTGCATATATAAAATAGAAATGAGGGATTGCAGAGGTGATTCGTGAGATATCTGGACTTTCTGACGAGCCAAAATTTTGAAACTGATAAGCTTACTGCTCGACTCTATGGAATAACCACACTTGTGAATAGAAGAACGGAGACTGATATGGTTTATTTGTTTAAGATAAATATTTGTTTAAATGGAGATGTTAATTCTGCGAATTTGCTCGAGCAGGTTTTTTTTTTTTTCACTTTTCAACTGCCCGCAGCGCGTCACTCGCATTAATCACTTGTTCAGGCTGCCCCACTGGACCACTAACTATAATCGTTGTTTGATGTATAACACGCAGTTGTTTGATGTATAACACGTTATTCGGTGGCTTGGAGATATTTCTATTGAATAAGGGAGAGTTTAGGAGAGGTGTGTGTGATTTATTGGAATCATCCGATCCCTAATCACGGAACATAAGTATTGTATAGTGTTCGTTTCATGATTACTTCACTTAATTTAATTTATATTGTTATTTGTTTAATTGAGTATTTGTTCATATATGAATAACTGAAGTCTAGCATGGAAATCTTAAATGTGTGAGATTACTGTTGACTGTTGTAGCTGTTGCATGCAGATTCTAGATTTTCATAAAACTTGTGAACTATAAACCGGCGTGAATCAGGCTGTTTTTAATTAAAAAAAAATGAAATAGTTTAGTACGAAAGGATAAATCGTTTGTTTTTTTTTATTTAATTACATCGCTGACAAGATTTTTTTTGGGATTTGTGATTGAAATTCTCAATAGATTATACTTTAGTAAAAATGTCCTATTTAACTTTGTTCTACAAATACTTTTAGATGAAGCAATGTTTGTCAACACGACGACGGGAAAGACTCTTCTCATGATTAACAGCCACACGTTTGGTAAAACGAATTCAAACCCTAAAGAAAACAAAATATATTGGAGATGTTCTTCGTACAGATCTAAAAAGTGTCCTGGATCCGCTATAACTGTAGAAAATAAGATTGTTTCCCAAAAAGGTGTTCATTGTCATCAACCACCTAGATGCTATTTTACACATACAGGTCTTTGTTACAAGTCTTATTGCAATTAAAGTCTTGTTTATTTCCCTAGCCTTTGTTCCATTTATTTGGGGTTTGCTCTCCTAGTTCTCATCTTCCAATTTCTTGTGTCCTCCGCGTCTTTCGAATGAAGCCTTACCTTTGATCTATGGTTACTATGGACATCTAAATGGTCTACCTAGTCAGTCTTCTGGGCCCCTTCTCTTAGTCTTATTGCGATTAACTAAAATCTTAAGTTGTATAATTTAATTTAATAATAAAGTCTCTAACCTTGATTTTAAATATGTGATTCACTTCATATAGTTGAAAATTTTTATTTATCTGAAAACGCCTGATTCCGAAGTTCCTTTCGTTTCACGTTCCTTTCACTTTCGTTATCCTTTTATTGATGTGAACTTATTACTTATTGGTATTTTTTTTCTTAATGTTTTTTTTCACATCTTGTTTTCATTATCAATATTTTCGCTGTTGTAATATTTAAACTTTGTTTTCTTTCTTTCTTATCTGGTTGGTTGGAAGAAATTGTCAATTGGCAATGTACGATATTTATATGTATAATGTACAAAAAAATACTATAATGCGCCTTTTATGTAGGTGAGCTCTCCTGAAAACGGTTTATAAATAATCCAAGATTTGTTAAAAAACTGTGGTCTAATTTGCTATTTGGCGAAAATAAACTGTTTTGAAATTTAATATTTTGTTTTATTTTTAACATTCACCCGTTATTGTAATTAAGGTTCGTAATACAACAGATAGTCGCAGTGCAAGGACAATCAAGGACACTCCTGGTTCAGTAATTTTTAGAAACTAGATAATATTTAAAAAGTTATTGTTGATGATCCCTAAATTGTTTTCATTTTTGAAGGGCAAATATTTTATTCTATTTAATTCACAGCAGACATCAACAGTGAACATTTTACCCTGTGGTTTTTTTGCGGCATGCTCACACATATGGGGTCTTTAAAGATGGTGAAGTAACAACGAAAAATATAAGAGCGTGAATGAGAGAATGGATGGACACGAATGAAACTAGAAATGTATGTTAAGAAATGAATCTGGCGTTTGCTTCTCCCTGCCAACACCAAGTAGGGAACTAGAGCGATGGGATGGTATGATATGTAATCATCAATATTTCTTTTAATATCAAGTAAATAAAGATTCTTTTTAGTATATTAAATAATGTAAGTTATTATTCTTGACTAAATATTATGAGAATACTTAAAAAACGCACGGTTCTGCTTCCACTATTTTTTTTTATAAAATTTGCAATGTTTTCTGACTTACATATTTCTTCAACAACGTTATCACTTGAAAACTTATATTGATTTTATGTGATTTTATTTTCAGTCAACTTTCTTAGGATGTCAAATGGTAAAACGTCCCTAATGATAAATAGCTTTACATTTGTGAGAATAAGCTCCAACGCAGAAAAATGTTGGTATAAGTGTTCTTCGTATTGGTCCAAAAGTTGTCCAGTGTCAGCTACCACCGTGGAAGATGTTCTGATTTCCCTCAAAGAGGAACACAATCATCTACCGCCAAAATTTGCTGTGGATCAGAATGGATTGTATACTCTTTTGAGGTCAAGAATGAAATGATTGCCGAGAATAATACGAATTGAATGTTAATTCAATGTTTAGTTTTTGGTCGTTTCTAAACAGTCTAAACAGCTGATTCTAACCGAAATATTAAGGGAACCATGAGTTTTGATTAAGTTTATCTAAGCACTGTACCATACGAAATGTAAACTTTTTTGTTATTAAAATAAATAGAGTACATTTTGCTCAAATGTTTTGGGTTTTTTATTTAAAGAAATGACTACTTACAAACTTATATTCCATTACTATCCAATTATCTGGATATTAGGTTAACCGGATCAGATGCAGTGCCAATCGATTCGGATTATTGAAGTTCTATAGTGATTATTCTTGGTTTTTCGACTGATTCGATATTACACATTTCAAATGTTGATGCAAAATTAAGTTGTTCGATCGTTTTATAATACATATTTCGAATGTTAATAAGTAAATTTTGAATATGCGTCACGGACATTTATGTTTTTAATTTTACTATTAATTTTTATAATAACGTATATTCCTATGTCATCATTTTGCGTTTTACCACCCATGTTGAAGAAATTCCAGGAATTTCATATCGGTGCATCCCACTGATTATTATCAAAACACCAATAAGGTATCCTAAAATTGTGGGTTTACCTGACTCTTTCGTGTATTTTCATATAAATAATATGAAAATTAGATAAAATGGGGAGAATGAATGAGGAGCGCCTGACAAAGAAAATATACAGAGCGGAAAGGAATGGAATGAGAGGTCGGGGACGCCCAAGAAAGGGATGGCACGACCATGTGAACGAAATTTTGAAAGACGGAAATGTTAGAAGTGTGAGCAATAGACGAACATGTATGAGACGATGCATGAATGTGGACGAGGCGAGGGATTCGTGCCAGGATAGAAAAATGTGGCGTTCGGTTCTCTCTGCCTACCCCGCAAGGGACATGGCGTGATGGTATGTATGTATGTATGTAAAATTAGATAAAAAATATCATGAATTTTACAATAGTGTTGTTAATCAAAATGGAAATACGTCCATTAAGATTGTGATCACAGAAACAACGGAAGCCATCCATCAAAGTAAACTTCAAACTTTAAACGGTTTGCGCATTTGCCAACCAAGCAAAGAACACAAAATTTGTGTTCTGCGCAGCTTAGGTTACATTTCAAGATGTTCACTGATGGCTCTAAGTGTTTATTGATTATAATAAAGGTATTATTTTGCTTCCAGTAAAGTTCATTCAGATGTCAAATGGGAAAAAGTCACTGATGATCAACAACTTTACATTCACGAAGAATTGCTCCAAGGCAGAAAAAGCTTGGTGGAAGTGTTCTTCTTACTGGGCCAAACATTGTCCTGGATACGCCACAACTTACGAAGACGTTATAATATATCTCAAAGAACAACACAATCACCCACCACCGAAATTTATTGTGGATCAGGATGGATTATATACTCGAGTATAATGATTTTTAGAATGAATTTGAATAAAAATAAATATATTCGTGTTTTAAGATATTTTGTTTTACCGATTATAACTTATTAATACTAATATATATTGTGTCTATCTCTGACGGGCGTATTGCCATCACGAAATTTTTCCCAACCAACCAAATTACAAAGAAGACAACTTAGTGTTATGCATTACAGCAAATTAATAGCGGAAATAACGAATTTATTTCTCGACATCTATCAAACCAAGATACGCGAGAATTGTATAACAGGTCTATATTTTTCATGGTTTTTTCAACATTGAAGCTAAAAAACACAAACTTAGAGGCTTCGCAGCATATATGTTACATTCGCAGTATATGGATTTACATAGAATCAACTCTTATAACTTTTGATCCGCTCAATGCACAGAGCCTAAAATATCAGAATATATATCTAGTAATTTATATGCATACAAAACTTTTATACTTAGAATTTTGAAATTTTGTTTCAGTCAAGGGTTTTAATCTTTTGAATTTTTACTTAATTTTTCCATATATCTAAAAACCATAAAGGCCAGAACACTAAAAATCAGTAAAGATTAATATGCTTTATTTAAATAGGTTCCAGAGTTTTTAAAACATTTTTTATTAAGAAAAAACATTTTTTTTAAGATAAATTTGTGTTTAACTGCCTATGTTTCCAAAGTTTTTAAAAATATCGAATAAAGCCGAAACACCCCTATCAAATAATTTAATTTTTTATATAAAATATGAACATTGTAGTAGTAGGTACATCTCAAACTTTTTTTAACAATTTTTATAAAAATTTAATTTATTGACGACATCATTTCATACAATTTGTAAGGCAGTATACACTACACAATATCTACAAACATACATATGTAGGTACATACATACTATCAAGCTGATCTCCATACTATCCTATCCTGACATACATACCTCAATGTTTTATATAGAAAACAAAATATCTCAAAATTTTTATTAATTTGTGTTTAAGTGTTTATAGTTTGGTATTATTGGTATTCTTCAATTGCACATAATTATTGGTATTCTTCAATTGTACATAATTATTGGTATTCTTCAATTGTACATAATTATTGGTATTCTTCAATTGTACATACAATAGTCATCGATAGTATATAATAAAGTTATACAGTTGAAAAAGAAATACGCCTTTAAGAATGTTTTACTAAATTAATTATATTGATATATTCACTTAATTTCTCTATAAAAACACATCTATCCGGTGAAAGGGTGCAGAGAATTAGAATAAGGATTTTGTTTAGAAACCAGGAAATAAACTAATAGGACTCATTTTTTTTTTTTAATTTCTTAAGGAACCAGGAAATGAACTAGTAACGGCAGACATACGATTGTTTTCTCTAACCGATCTCTATAGTTTCATTAAGGATATGCTTAACAGGGATCATATATCGGGGGTCATATATTTATATCTCTATAGTTTCATTAAGGATATGCTTAAATTGACTGTATGATTGAAAACATGATATTATATTATAGTAATATGGCTATAATTAGCTCATATTAGATGGGTCGATGGCAGAGCGGGAAGCGCGCTGGGCTAGTAATCCAGTGGTCGCGAGTTCGAATCCTGCCTCGACCGATTTCGTTCACCTATAGCACAAGCATTTATTTGCTTATTTTAGGGAACGTAGGAAGATGTATATGTACTTGTTTAACAATTATTATAATAAGCTCGTGTGAATGTGTGCTCTTGTATGAGAAACCGTCTTATTAATATAATGTTTTTTTGTAATTTTTCAGCAGAATTGATCAAACTTCACAACGGCAGATTCTTGTTGAGGGTAAACAGTTATACATTCTCTCGCAAGTCAACATTGACCGACGGCACAGTGTGGTGGAAGTGTTCATCATACAACTCGGCAAAGTGCGCTGTCTTTGTCTCAACCAAGAATGATTCGTTGACGAGAATCAAAGGGGTACACTATCATAAACCACCCAAGATTTTGTCCCTAAGCAATGGATCATATGCGAAGATAAATAAACAATAATTCATTTGTTGCATCAAAAATAACAAGCAATTAGTTATATACATTTTGAACTATTTTACAACAAATAGGCTATTGCTCAGCTGTACACCCGTGGAGACCCACAGTGCAGCTGGTGTTCAGCAATGCCTTGGACGATCACAAAATATATATTTAGATACATACAGATAATAATACAAAAATAAAATAACATAAAATTATATACGAAAACATTTATACGTGAAAAAAAAATACCAGGCTTCGTTCAGAAGACAGTAATGACAGTTCGCTAGGTTTCTACTCTAAATGATAACACATATTAGTTTGAATATTCCTCAATAGATGGCAACCACATAGAAGTGTTATTTCCTAATGATATGTTTCTGTCAAAGTTTAATATATACATCTTTCAAAATTTACAAACCTGTTCAAGGAGTTCTACTCTAAAGACATTCAATGGTGAACGCTACGCTAGCACGTAAAGTGATCACTAAAACCAGCCGATGGCAGGTCGTAAGCCCTTTAGGAATGTCTTTGAGCTCCATCCATACCACCTTTTATCTCTACTGAGATGCAGTATAAATGATTCCCGGACAATTGACCGTAGCCGATTGACCGTGGACAATTTACCGTACGCCCTTTTTACCGTATGGACAATTTACCGTATGGACAGTTGACCGTCGGGACAATTTACCGTACGGACAATTGACCGTGAGGACAATTTATCGTATGGACAAATGACCGTATGGACAATGGACAATTCACAGTGCGGAAACTATTTTTAGTATCAGAAAAAAATCTTTTCCTTTTATCGTTTGAGTTGAATAGATTGCGTGAATAAAAAAATGTTTATGGCGTCGGACCGATTGCCTAATTTTTTTTATTTCAAAATACTACGATAAATCCAATATGTCGACAGTGAGTAAAACGAAATTTTACAAAATAAGCGGTCATTGTGTAGTTGTTATTTACTACATTTTGAGAATTAAGAAGACGTCTGTTCTTAAACTTCTTCTTGTTCTTTTTTTCATTTTTCGAGATGGATATCGATTTATACTTATTAGAAGGTGTGGATTTCGAAATAATTGAAGATTCTTTGTTTTATTTTGAAATTATGAGAAAACAAAATGGCGGCCGTGATTTAAAGATGAATTTTTCAAAATGAATGATTATGTCGAGTTTATCGAGTTATAATTTGCTAAATTTTGAGGTTTAAGAAGACGTCTGTTCTAAAAATTCTTCTTGTTCTTTTTTGAATTTTCAAGGCGGATATCGATTTATACTAATTAGAAGGTGTAGATTTCGACATAATTGAAACTTCTTTGTTTTCTTTTGAAATTATGAGAAACCAATATGGCGGCCGTGATTTGAATATGAGTTTTTCAAAATGAATGATTATGTTGTGTTTATCGAGTTATAATTTGCTAAATTTTGAGATTTAAGAAGACGTCTGTTCTAAAACGTATTGTTCTTTTTTTGAATTTCCAAGGCGGATATCGATTTATACTAATAAGAAGGTGTAGATTTCGAAATAATTGAAACTTCTTTGTTTTCTTTTGAAATTATAATAAACCAATATGGCGACCGTGATTTGAATATGAGTTTTTCAAAATGAATGATTATGTTGTGATTATCGAGTTATAATTTGCTACAATTTTGAGATTTAAGAAGACGTCTGTTCTTAAACTTCTTCTTGTTTTTTTTTATTTTTGAGATGGATCAATTCATACTAATTAGAAGGTGTAGATTTCGAAATAATTGAAACTTCTTTGTTTTCTTTTGAAATTATGAGAAACCAATTAATTTCTCTATAAAAACATATCTATCCGGTGAAAGGGTTCAGAGAATAAGAATATGGATTTTGTTTAGAAACCAAGAAATGAACTTTCTTACAAGAAATTTCTTAAGGAAATGAACTAGTAACGGCAGACATAGGATGGTTTTTTCTAATCGATATCTGTAGTTTTATTAAGGATATGCTTAACAGGGCATGTAACGCTTATTTAAATTGACTGTATAATATCATGATTGAAAACATGATATTATATTAAAACCACCATATGCACTATGATGTGTTAAGGGTATGTATCGTGTGGTCATGAAAAGAATTTGTCAATTTTGAGAATTTACCTGAATTTAAATCTGACCTTTGAACATTCATTTTGATTTTATGCATACTCAAAACAATATAATTAAATATATATAATTAAAAATATAATTAGAGAAATTAAAAATAAAACTTTAATACTGGTGTTTTGAAAAGGTTTTTTTAATAAAGAATATTTTCAATATACTGATAATATTTTTTTCGAAACACACTGTTTCACTTATTTGATTTCAAAATATTCCCATAATAATGAAAATATTTGTGCAATGTTTAGAGTTCTATGCCCTTATAAATGATTGTCAATAAATGTAAAATGTTAAATGTAGGACGAGGGTTACGATTAATCCAACTGTCGATTTGTTCAAAAGAACTTAGTTCTCTTAACATATCGACAAAGTACTAAACCAAGACCCGCGTATAAGGAATACTAGGAACATTTTGTATGGCGTAGTGGACTTTTTGCATGCTGAAAACTTAGAGGCGTCGCAGCATATATGTTCCCATACATGGATTTACTCAGAATTCGGAGTAGAACATTTTATGTGTCTGTGTGTGTGTCAGTCCGTCCCCCCTTTAACTTTTGATCCGCTGGATTCACAGAGCCCAAAATTTCAGAATATATAAACAGTTATAGGCTTACAAAACTTTTATACTCAGAATTGTGAATTTTTATTTCATCGGGGGTTATCAACTTTTGAATTTTTGGTTAATTTTTCAATATATCTCAGAAACCATAAAAGCTAGACCATAAAGCTTGGTATAAACATGGACAAATACAAAATCTCAAATTGTTTTTTTTTTTTTTTTTTTAAATTCCAGGGTTTCTCAAACATTTTTTATTAAGAAAAATATTTTTTTTATGATAAATGTATGAGTTTAACTGCCTATATTACCAAATTTTTTAAAAATATCGAAAAATGCCGAAACACCCCAACTAGATAATTTAATTTAAGTAGAAGTACATCTCAATTTTTTTTTAACAATTTTTATAAAAATCGAATTTAGTGACGACATCGCTTCATACAATTTGTATGGCAGTCGCCTATACACAATAGGTATGTAAGAAGACTTAATAGTTTGATACTTAATCTCCAAACATACATACATAACCATCATGCTGTTTTTATATTCCGGGTAGGAACTGACCTCCATACTGTCCAATCTTGACATACATACCAACATGTGAAAATTTTCAATAATTTGGATTTATGGTTTTATATTTTGATTCTTATTCTTCAACTATACATACTATCGCTATCGACAGTTGGATCTCATGTGTTACATGCAACTAGTATTGTAGTTACAGCTGCGGTTGATTGAGTTATTTTGATTATAATTAGCTCGTGTGAATGTGTGCTCTTGTATGAGAAACCGTCTTATTAATATAATTTTTTTTGTAATTTTAAAGCAGAAATGATCAAACTTCACAACGGCAAATACTTGTTGATGGTAAACAGTTATACATTCTCTCGCAAGTCAACATTGACCGACGGCACAGTGTGGTGGAAGTGTTCATCATACAACTCGGCAAAGTGCGCTGTCTTTGTCTCAACCAAGAATGGTTCGTTGACCGGAATCAAAGGGGTACACTATCATAAACCACCCAAGTATTTATCTCTAAGCAATGGATCATATACGAAGATATAATTATTATTTTTTTAACAGACTTCAAATTTATGCCATGGCTTACACAATTTAATTTGCTTGTTTCAATTGTATTGTTTTTTTTTCAATATTCTTTCTAAAATTTGAATAACATCTATCAAATTTCTTATAGAGTTAAGGTATTCTGTATATTACTATGTTTGCGGATGTACATATTATAATATTGACAATCGAATAAAGAATGTCGGTGGATAATTTTGGAATTTCTGTTTTATTTAGACAACCTTGAGGTCTTATTTTTTATTTTATAATGCCAAAATTGCCGTACATAATGCAAAAGTATTGCCTACTTTGATGTATGCCAGTGATACATGGACGTGGCAAAAGACGTATGAAAGTAGAATAAATGCTGTGGAAATGAGATCACTAAGAAGAGTATGTAATAGAACGATATATGATAGAATAAAAATGCAAGATAAAGAATGATATTATAAGAAAAATCATAGTGAATATTCTGATATGGTTTGGGCATATTGAAAGAATGAACGATGAACGGTTGACCAAAATGTTTTCATGCGTGTAAGAGATGGAGTGAATAGCAGGGGCCGCCCTAGAAAGGGATGGCATGACCATGTGAATGATATTTTGAAAGAAGGAAATATAAGAATCTTGGAAAATCGAAGAGCATGTATGAGACTATGCAAGGATGTAAAGGAAGCTAGGAATGTGTGAAAAATAGAGGAGTATGGCACTCGGTTCTCTCTGCTTACCCCGTAAGGGATATGGCGTGATGGTATGTATCAGAGGCGTGCCTAGAACTTTTGGACTAGGCAAACCCTGGAAAAAATTGGGAAATATCGAAAATTTTATGTTTTTTTAGCATCGTTGTTCATTTAAGTGGCCATTAAAATATTTTTAAATCACATGTCAAAATAATATTTACATTTGTAGCCCTGTCAAGCATCGTATCTACATAGGGTTCAATTTGTAATCTTGTAGTATGGTTTCAATAAAACCGACAAAAAATATTAGGTCTTGAATTTCTTAACTTAATATTTATAGGCAAGCCAAGATTTTCGGCTTCTATAAGCAATTCCGCTTCTGGTATGTATGTATTATTGAAATGATTAATACATATCTTACACTGGTGGACTTATTGCTATTTGTCAATTTCTTCCAGCCAACGCCAGCAGGAATGAAATTAAATCAGCAAAATTTTTAATCGTTTTATCTTAAATTATTCAGCTTTTAGCATAAATTTTATTCAGCGTTACGTAAGTAATTCTGATAAAAAAAAAATTATGCGCTGTTACGACTTTTTTTCACGTCAACATAACTACCATTTAATCAAATATTCAGTTTTTTTATTATGAAGGACATTATTGAATACGACTCACCGTATTCTTTTACGTTTTATAGTATTTTACAGTTTAAAGTTTTAATTTTTATTATTTAATGTTTTTGAAATTCATCGTCATTTTTTATTGTTCGTCGTATTTTTGTAGTTTCATATTTGAAATTCACCGTCTTTTTTTAGTTTGTAGGATATTTGTGAATACGACAATTACTTGCATCACAATACTTAGATATTATTCACATATAAGAGAAATCTCTTATACTAGCCTTACTGGAAGACATCAGAGACGTAAATGATAATATAATGAATATTTTGTAATTATTTACATGAGTAAATTTATAGTAATATAATTGTTTCAATGCCATAATATAGGTACCTATATTTTATTTGTGTTGAGAAATGAAAAGTTGTTATACACTGTTTAATTTTAAATATAAATTCACGGGTTAGCCTAAACATAATTTATTATAAATGATATTTCTATAAATAAACGAATTATTTAAGGAAACTCACTCCTCACGCTTACATATTATATGAATGTGTTATTGTTTTCTGTACATTTATAATTATTTAGTTAAATAAACATTTTAAAAGCATTAAATAATTTTTTTTATTTGATAGTTGAAATTCTTATTGTTTTCTTGACATTGTACCTAATTATAAATAAATTTTAGGTTTATTAAGTTATTTAGATGGGTCGATGGCAGAGCGGTTAGCGCGCTGGGCTAGTAATCCAGTGGTCGCGAGTTCGAATCCTGCCTCGACCGATTTCGTTCACCTATAGCACAAGCATTTATATGCTTATTTTAGGGAACGTAGGAAGATGCATATATACTTGTTCAACAAGGACATATTCATTTTTTTGTAAAAAAAAAATTATATTTTCATGAGCAAGACTGAGAACAAAATAAGACTGAACAAAATTTTAACAAATAAATATATATTGTACAAGCTGCAATACTTGCAATACCTATATTAGGTATGCAAGATCAAGACCATGACTCGATCGAGTATGCAAGACCAAGAACACCCTGGTCATGCATTCGCTCATCACTAGGAAGGAGGTAATTGAAGGACGCAGAAGGTATATTCAGGAAATATTTGATATATGAAAACATTTTTATATTGTATGGAATGAGACGACTTCATATTTCGTTTTACTGATTTGTATCTTATGTAGGTACTGATATTTTTATATTGTATGGAATGAGACGACTTCATATTTCGTTTTGCTGATTTGTATCTTATGTACTGATATTTTTATATTGTATGGAATGAGACGACTTCATATTACGTTTTGCTGGTTTGTATCTTATGTACTGATATTTTTAAATTGTATGGAATGAGACAACTTTATATTTCGTTTTGCTGATTTGTATCTTATGTACTGATATTTTTATATTGTATGGAATGAGACGACTTCATATTTCGTTTTACTGATTTGTATCTTATGTACTGATATTTTTATATTGTATGGAATGAGACGACTTCATATTTCGTTTTACTGATTTGTATCTTATGTAGGTACTGATATTTTAATATTGTATGGAATGAGACAACTTCATATTTCGTTTTGCTGATTTGTATCTTATGTATGTAGGTACTGATATTTTAATATTGTATGGAATGAGACAACTTCATATTTCGTTTTGCTGATTTGTATCTTATGTATGTAGGTACTGATATTTTAATATTGTATGGAATGAGACAACTTCATATTTCGTTTTGCTGATTTGTATCTTATGTATGTAGGTACTGATATTTTAATATTGTATGGAATGAGACAACTTCATATTTCGTTTTGCTGATTTGTATCTTATGTATGTAGGTACTGATATTTTAATATTGTATGGAATGAGACAACTTCATATTTCGTTTTGCTGATTTGTATATTATGTACTGATATTTTTTATGACTTTTACAAATGTTATTTTTTCAGTTAAATATATTCGCCTGATTAATGGGAAGACAAATTTGATGATAAACAAATATACTTTCACAAAAACATGTCATTCAACAGAGAAAGCTTGGTGGAAATGCTCCTCATATCGATCATTATCTTGTCCGGGATCTGCTACAGTAATGAACAACGTTGTTATCTTTCACAAAGATGTACATAATCATAAACCTCCAAAATACTTTGTGACGGAGAAAGGATTATATGGTAAAATTGATGGGTAGAACTCACCAAGTCAAAGAATGCGGGAGACGTTGCCTGTTCATAAACCAATTTTAGTGCAGGGATGGTTTGAATACATACAAACCATCACGCCATGTCCGTTGCGGGGTAGGCAGAGAGAACCGAACGCCACATTTTTTCTGTCCTGGCACGCATCCCTCGCATCGTCCACATTCATGCATCGTCTCATACATGCTCGTCTATTGCTCACACTTCTAAATTTTCCGTCTTTCAGAATATCGTTCACATGGTCGTGCCATCCATTTCTTGGGCGTCATCAATAAAATCAGTTGACGTTCGAAGTTGTGTAGCGAATTGCATGTTACTTTTGCCCTGACTTTGTAACTATATGTTTGTAACAATGCTGAATGAAACTGTCACCCGCATTCTCTTTCTTGTCGAGCTCTAACTTTTTGTCGTCTATCGTGGTACATTTTATGTTCCGAATTCTGTATTTCCGCCTTCAACGCGGGTCTTTTTGAGACCCGAGCTAATATTTTCTTAAGCAGATTGCAAACCCTCCCCAGCGCTACGTACCTGACACCATGTTTTGGTGGGAAGTAAAAAGTGAACACCAAGTTTTATTGAACCTTTATTTATACTGTTAAACACATTGCTCATTCCAGCCAAGTGTCTATCCCTCCATAGACAATACCTTTTTATTGTCTATATAGTAAATAACAGTGCGCTTCTTCTGAAGATTATAGTGGGCCCAAATCCTAATAGCTGGTGTCTTCTACGTAGACTTGTTAAAAAAAATATTTAGATATCTGACTCATATCAACGGTTCCGGGTTCGATTCCAAAGACACAAATTTCGATTATTTCAGTCTGTATCTGTGAGACGATTGAAATCTCAAAAAGTCTCCAATGTGTCCAACCGAAAACTAATCAAATAAAATTTGAGTTATTAAGATGTAGGTGACGACAAATAATGTCGAAAATTTTCGGCAGTTGAGAACTAATTTCGCATCTACCTACCAAGCAAAAAATACAATAACATTTTTGTCGCAGCCTACGTATTTTTTTAAGAAATTTGCCGACAATTTTAACAAATGTGACAGTTTTTTTATACATTTCATTTGAATTGTAGTATTAATATAATGGAAATTTATTTTTGCTAATCTAATACAAGTACAACGTCAAAACGAATTTGACAAAATTATTTTATGGTAAACATAGAGACACTGAAAATGTATGAAATTATAAAAGTTGCCACCAATTCTCATTATAAATTTATATTATTGATAGTTATCCGAATATTGTGTGGTCACCCTGGCATTTATATCCATGTACCTTGCATTAATTGTACCAGTTGGGTGTGCCTTTTTTTTGCTGTGGAATAATATTATTGTCACAATAATGTTTAAGGTGCCCAACTGCGTATAGTAAATATTGTATTTTTGTGTGGTGGGTGCATGGATGTAGATGTAATGTATAAACATAATATTGTAAATCTCCAACCTCGAAACAGGCGTAGTCCTAGAGAGGTTGGAGATAGTATCTATAAATGATTTTATAAGTGTCGAGATGATATAAATAAATAAATAAAATAAATTGTATATTCAAGGTCGATCAGATATATGTAATTATTATATTTACAATACGAAATGAATATAAGTTTAAATATTGACTACGCACCCAAATTAGAGGGTAAATATAAATATTTTTGTAATAATAATAAGACTTGGTTAAATTCTATGATCAGAAATTTTATGACACTTTATTTATCATTTAATTTGTTATCAAGTTGACAGTATTTTTTTCATAATTATTAATAATATATTTGATTTTCAAAATAATTACGATTTTTATTTATGAGTCCTTAATACGTCTATGTTTTTTTTTCATGATGCTTTGTTAACATTTTTATTTTTCTAGTGGTAAAACTTGTACAGTACTTATTAGTTTCCATAAATTACATTTTTCTTCAAATGATATTTTTTCAACTGACTATAATATATTAACTTTTTTTTTTAAATGATAGTTTGCTTATTTTGAAAAAAAATGTAATTGTCTTGGTTAGTGGATGACCGGCTCCGAAAACATCAAACATTACGCTAAAATTCTTAATTAAATGTGCGCTAAAAAGTTATTAGTTGGTGCGTTAAGTAGTGATCCAATGGTTATGAAGTAATTTTAAACTTCTTTTCAAGAATATCCAAAAGTATATTTGTAGGTACTTGATCTATCGGTGATACTCTTTTTGGTAGAATGCCTATATAAACAGAATAACTGGTATCTGAGTAACCACGGCTGTAAGGGCAGAGGTCTGAAGTCAGGAATATCTGTAGAAGTTTTGTCAGGAAGCAACAATGGTTTTCCAATATATACCTGAGGAATGAAGAACACAACTAAGTAGAAGAATAATACGTAGGTACTTGTTTGAAAGACGGAATAAAAATTAAAACAAACAGATGTAATTTATTTCAAGAACTATTTCTCAATTAGCTTTTATGCATGTTAAGTTGTATTTCTGATCTACTATACTTATTTCTAGAATATTTCAATAAATAGTTTGCTCAGATAATATTTGGAAAAAATTTTACATTTGTTTGTTTTGTAGATAAAGGATTATCAATTCAAAAGAAGAGATGCAAATGGACCCAAGAAGCTCTTGAACAAGCTTTAGAGGCAATCAGTCAAAACTATATGTCCACTCAAAGAGCATCGATCATATTTGGTATCCCTTCTAGAACTCTACACAGGTATGTCAAGTCCAGTTTCAAAGACAAATATAAAATGGGATATTAAAAAGGATGCCAATGATAATTTGCGCTACTCAATGTGCGAAAATTATTAAATTTAAGAAATTCATTCTATTATTATCTACTAATATAATTAAATTTACATACAAGGCTTGGTTTAAAGAAGATAAAATTTCATAGTATTGTCGAATTGATATTGTAATTTTTGTTTACACATATTTTTTTATAAAATAAACTATTATCAACAGTTTTTGTGTTTTTTTTTTGTTTTACACTTTTCTGTTACATACTCATATAAATATATTTCCAGTCAGTTCAAATTGTGTTTCAAGAAAGAATTAATTCTAGAAATAAATGGCAAACTTCAGATTTGAAAAAATGAAAGTATAAGTAGAAGTTATCATAGATTATAAATACAAGTATTTTTTAGTATGCAAAATAATAATAATAATAATATACACTTCCTTGCACCCTGCGCTAGTGCCGAGTTTATTGTCCAGTGGCAATTTCTTCAAACTTTCCAGTGTTTCCAGCTCAGAGAATTAATATTTGCATGAGAAATTAATTTAAATTCCTCATCTGTTGGAAATCGAACTCAGGACGCCCGCACAGAAGGCAAACGGCTTTCCAACTGTGCCACGGCGGTCGGCAGAGTATATACTTAATATTATAGTTATTATATGACAAATATAAATTTCATATGACAAAAAAGTTAAGTAAAAAATATTCGGCTTAATTTGTTCGCAGTCTTATTATTGTCTTCGATGGACTGATATAGGTTAGTGCCATCAATAAACAAACCGTGAAACGAAAACTTGTTTTAATTTTATGTCCTTATTTAAAATAGCTCCCATTTTTTGTCTCTTGGCAAAACATCTACATATGTTTTTAGTTTTGTAGATTCGCAAGAAGATTAAAATGGTTACAATTTTTTTTTTTAAATGAATATGTCCTTGTTAAACAAGTACATATACATCTTCCTACGTTCCCTAAAATAAGCAAATAAATGCTTGTTCTATAGGTGAACGAAATCGGTCGAGGCAGGATTCGAACTCGCGACCACTGGATTACTAACCCAGCGCGCTAACCGCTCTGCCATCGACCCATCTAAACTGTGAAATATTTTGTAAAATAAATTGTAACGGGTTCATGTACAATTGTTTGGTTATAGAACCTACATGCATTATTTTAAGTTACCCACCCTTTATGCGGGTGATTTATAATATAAGTCAGTGTTTTCCACTCTTTTTTATGTCATTCCTCACCGTAGGCTTTTCAAAAGCCATTTACCCCCCGGCCTCTTTTTTAACTAGACAGTTAAATTATTATGTGTTATTATAATGCGTGTTATAATAATTTGAAATTATTATAACACATATTGAAAATGTAATTAAGTAAAATCAAATAAAGAATAAAACAATAATAAAACACAAATAGTAATCTATCTCGCATACATGCGTTCAATATTATAATCATAATAATGATCAGGACAATTTATAAAGCGCCGTTTAGTGACAACCGTGGTCACCTCAAGAGCGATTCAGTTGGCGAAAAAAATAAAATAAATTAAAATTAGGCCTATAGCTGACACATTAGAAATAGTGAAATACAAAACTTAAAAAATACGTCAAAATCTCAAATCAATAGTTACATATTATATAATCCAGATGAAATTATAATAAAAAATAGTCGATTCAAAGTAAACAGGCATAATATTAAGTAAAAGAATATAAGACGGATGAAGGACAATCTGGATACGATTTGAGGAAAAGATGAGTTTTTAATTTCTTTTTGAATTCATTGATATTTTCGGCACATCTTATATCCATTGGAAGATTAAGATAAACAAGTAGTGAGCCAATTATAATGCACTAAATTATATAAACAATTTTCATATATCTTCAAGATGAGGACATTGATCAGATTTAGGATATGGTAAGGAAACTTAAATTTTTGGCTCGGATAATGGTTGAACCATCGAAAGCGCTCAGGCTCTTATGACTCTTACGTGGAATATGACTGTGTTCTATTTAAATATATTTATTATTTATTTATTATTTATTTATTATTTTCATCAACGGCTAAATAGCCTTTTACAAGTACATACAAAATAAAATAGTATAAACACGTTTAATACATACATACAATAATATTATAAAATAAAACAAAAAGAGATGTATAAATGTACGAAATATCTACCAGAACATTTTATGCATATTATATCTAAACATTTTTTAAGAAACAAATATCAAAAACAAAAAGAAACAAAAATAGCATATATAAATTATATACCTTGGTATAAAGTAAATTCAAAAGTGTCATTAAAAAATAATGAAACATAAAAACAGTTGAAAAATAAGCCATGAAACAAAAAGAGATGTATAAATGTACGAAATATCTACCAGAACATTTTTTGCATATTATATCTAAACATTTTTTAAGAAACAAATATCAAAAACAAAAAGAAACAAAAATAGCATATATAAATTATATACCTAGGTATAAAGTAAATTCAAAAGTGTCATTAAAAAAGAATGAAACATAAAAACAGTTGAAAAATAAGCCATGAAACAAAAAATAATATTTATCATGAAACTCCAGTCTGTGAATCAAATTACATTTTATTTTTATATTATAAATATCTTCTTAAATGATCATCTTATTTTCAGCAAAATACATCACAACACGTAACGGCAATACTCTTCTTATGGTTGATAACTTCACGTTTGCTAAAAAGAGGAATTTCCTGAACGGAAACACATATTGGAGATGTTCCTCGTATCAAACAACCAAATGTTATTCATCCGCAGTCACAAATCATGATGGGTTGTTGACACTTAAAGCCATCCATAATCATAATCCTCCGAAATATTTACGTTTAAAAGATGGAAGGAACATTAAAATTTGAATTCGTCATTAGTTTGGTAGTGTGCCTCATTATTTATGTTTTAAAATTTATTACAATTTTATTTTATAATAAATTTTACCCGTGATCTCAGCTTTATTCGTATTTTTTGTACAGTTTGGTTTAATTTTTATTATAGCAAATAAAAATTGAAATGTTTAAGTATAGCAGCAGCAGTACTGTTATTTATGTGAAATTTAAAAATAGTATACTTAGGGTGACTGCTGCCTACGTACATATTTTTTCAATTTGAACGAATCATTTTGAGAAAAATAACCTAGTTAGTTTGGATATTGATAAAGAAAAAAATATACTATACTTTTTAATTAAAACTATGAAAAAAATTATATTTAATTTTAACTTTACCTTACCTTACCTTTTAGTTATGTTCTGTATATATTGTTGTAGGAAAATAATAAGCATACCTCAATTTTTGACATTTATCTTAAATTTCTAAAAAACTATAAGGTATAGAGCATTATATTTTTTTATAAATTAAAGAAGATCAAAATATCTGGAAAAATACGATGTAACGTTGCATTAGTGCATGAGGTTTAGTTAATAAACCAAATAAAGTTTTATTTCGCAATGGCGCTACTTATTTACTTTACGGGTCCGGACCTTAGACCTTGCCACTCCAATAGGTGGATTTCGCTTTGTCGTTCACTGTTTTTGAGTCATCTGTGCTACATGTCGTCTTCATTTGTGGGCATATTAGTAGATGGGCGTCATCCTGTTCCTCTCCGCAGTCGCAGCATGCATGCTCCTTCCAGAAATCCCCACCTCTGTTAGTTCCTTTTACATCTAGTCACCTCCACTCTCAGTCTGTTAATGGTCCTCCATGTTGGAAAGTCCAAACCAAACGCGCTGAATGGAAAATAAATGTTTTTTAGGTTTATTTACTAAACCTGAAGCATTAATGTAACGTCACATATTTTTCTAGATATTTTTGTCTTATTTGATTAAAAAAAACAATATGTTGAACTACGCCTTATATTTTATTAAAAATATTAGATAAACGTTGAAAATCGGGGCACGCCATTATTTTTCTACTGAATTTATACAGAACATTGTCAATAAGTAAAGATATATTTTTCTTTATAAATACCTACCGAAACTATCTAAATTATTTTTTTCAAAACGATTTGATAAGAAATAATGATGGTATATCAAATTGAAAAATAGGTACGTTGTCAGCAGTCCCCCCCTTAATTTAAGGACTCTGAACAATTGACTAAGAGTATTTTTTTGTAATGTATGTCTCGAATTTTCGACAAAATATATATAACTATTTTTATTTATAACAGCCCTGTATTCCGTTTTATTTTGTTACTCCTACAAATGGTTTTTAAACATTTTTTTACAATAATATGTTAGATTTAAAACAATACGTTCTGTTGCTCCATAATAACAAGGAAAAGTTAACTTTCGTGGCTCAGATACTTAGATACCTGACTCCCGAGCCAAAGCTTCTAGGTTCGATTCCCGGTGGAGACACAGTATTTTTTTTTCTGTCTGGGTTTGTGAGTCAATTAATAATCATTGTGGTCTTTTGCGGGACACGTTGCTAGACTTCAAGACCAGAGTTGGACAGAAGGGGTAGTGAAATGGATACCTCGCAAAATAAAAGAAGTAGAGGGAGGCCCCCCACGCGATGGTCTGATGATATAGAAAGAATGGGTGGTGATTGGATGCAGAAGGCAGAGATATATAGAGAGATATGGGGGAGGCCTACGTTCAACAGTGGACAGAAATGGGTGTATTAGTAAGTAAGTCTCCAGATTGTGGTAACTTGTTATTGGGTGCGTTATAAATGAATATTTTATCTATAGATCCTGTTAGTTGCACTAGCAGTAATGCAAAAATACAGTATCACCTAAAAAAATTTATGTGTTTTCCATATTTTTACTCGCGATGAAATATATAGAATTACCTATTGGATTATTGTATCAATGGAATTTCATTATGTCCAAAGGAAATATTATGTCCTTGTGTAACAAATCGGAAATTTGATTTGATATTTTTTTTTCTGATAAAAACAAAGTTTTTATCTACTGTTATAATATTTTTAACACTGACTCATAGTTATCGACCAATGGAGACCATCTTCTGATATTTTGTAGGGGACACCCGCTATTAGGATTTCTTTTATTTACAGTTTACAATTATACTAGTAAATAAGCGTCAAAAGTAATAATAGTAGAACTAAAAGCTAATTGTTTTATTCATTCAAAAACTTTTTTTTATTTATTTGCTATGGAGTTCCATTAATAAGGTTTTCAAGAAGTTTAATAATGTCTTATGAACTTTAAAACGGCGCATTATAAATTTGTATCATATTAATATATTTATTGTGTTTCAGTTAAACTAATTACCACACGTAATGCCAAAACTCTCCTCATGGTTAACAATTTCACTTTTGCCAGAAAGATGATGTTTGTGAATGGAAATATTTATTGGAAATGTTCATCTTATCAAACTACCAAGTGTCCTGCATCAGCTGCCACAAATGAGGGCATGCTGATTACACTCAAAGACACTCACAACCATACCCCGCCCACTTATTTGCGTTTAAAGGAAGGGACATATGTGAAGCTTTGAATTTTCATCACACCATTTATTTACCAGAAACATTCACCCAAGTCTTGAATCTTATGATGTTTTGTGAGTTGATGATAATACATTAGCGCAAAATATTTGATGTTTTATTTGCAATAACCATATCAGAGGCCCTATGAGGTTCGCTTATCAATGGCCTTCTTCTTGTCGTGTCGGTCAACACATATGAGACAAAATGCCCATCCGGGCCCATAAAGCCACAAACTTATTTGCGTTGTCCTCTTCTTTGTTGGGGAGCAAGGTAGGAACCTCCACGTGGTGCCCCTGGATAGCGAAAACAAGGAAAAAAAGGCAATCAGAGAGACCAAAAAAGGAAACAAAATTCTTTTGTTACAATTGTCGCTAACTAATCCTACCAAACACGGTCAACAAAAACGGCACTTTTCAGAGCCACACATGACAATGGTGTCAATCAACATCGAGGGCTCGACACCAGAAAAATAATCTTTATTATCAATGGCTTTTCAGAATTTGACTGCGACTACAATACAGCTTACCTTTCCTTCTTAAATTAATACTTTTTTGTTGCATTTAATTGCTAAGTCAGCACAGGCACAGAGAATTTTACTCCACTTGTATTAATGAAATAGAAGCGGTTGGTGTTGGTCCCACATCTAGACACCTAGGCAAATTTAAAAAAAGTTACAGTTTTGTCAAGCTGTAGACAGTACCTACTCTAATTTATCCCTGGCTTTAGTTTCAAGACTATCATTTTAGTATTGACGATAATTTTAGTATTTAGGAAACGCAGATGCAACTATCACATTTTAACTGAATGGTTTTTTTTGCAGTAGTATTTAGACTGAATGTTTTTTTTTTGTTAAAAAAATACTTCTTGTAATGAAATTTTTGTTTTTTTGAAAAAAATGAGTTATGTTTTATGTCTATTTTAACGAATCTTACATGTATTTATTGTACACCGAGGAGTTTATTTAAAGTCTATAGTTTGTGCATTGTTGGAAGAAATATACCATTGTTTATTGAATTATTTGTTTATAGTCCTATATAATAATAATTATAATAGAGACCTCCTCATAGCCTAATCCTTTGATATGTTAAGTATCTGGATGGGTAAATTATTCCCAATTTAAAGCTTGATGATGCGTATGTTGCATTTTATTTTGATATATTAAATAATTTACAGTTTACGCATTGATCTGCTAATTCTTTTGGGGATGTGTAGATAATGGAAATAATAATAATTGAGTGCTATTATTTTTAGTACTTAATTGTTATTAATATCATTAGTAAATTGGCCATCGCTAGTAAAAATATTCGTTTATTATGCAAAAATATTTTTAACATAATGTGGCGGACTTATTGCCCGCTGGAAATTACCACCATTCAACCACACTAGTAAGTAAAAAACAAAAAAAAAGAATAGCATGATTAAATGTAAAAGAAAACACAATTTAATAATAACAATGAATATGTACAAAAAATGTGTGGGATGCGAAAGGAAGAAGGATAAACGGGCGTGCATAAGTGTGACATCAGAAGCTTCTTGAAAACCATAAATCTTGAAAATCATTACCAAAAACAAAATAAATAAAGTTCATGTACTTAAAATAAAAATCATCCAACATCAATCAATTCACAGGAATAGAAGAATCAAACAGGATTGGTACGTTTACTAAATAGAGAAATACTGCTTATTATTTGGGCATATTTTTACATTGTATGTATTGATTAAATTAACAGAGGCAAGATAATTAATACAAAAAAAAAATAGTTGATACCTACCTACCTACAGGAATTTCGTAATACAGGATGTCCAGGTGAGGTAGGGGGCGTGAGAAACCAAAATAAAAAAAAATCGACTAATATTGTACAAAACATTTATTTTTATTATGAAAGATAAATAAATGGAAAATTATTTTGCAAAAATTATGTTGTTCAAATCTCTTCCCTCACGCTGCAAACACTCCTCCAATCGTCCACGTAAATTGTTCATAACTCGCTGACACACCGTTCTCGGAATAGCCGCCATTTCTGCGATGATGTTCTGCTTCAATTGAAGCAATGTCGTGGGCTTATTGTGGTAAACAACACTTTTTTAGTATCCCCACAAAAAATAATCCAAAGGACTTAAATCTGGACTCCTGGGAGGCCAGTTTATGCTCCCTCTTCGAGAAATGACCTTATCTGGGAACACTTCCGTCACGGTCGCAATTGATTCGTTTTATGAAGTCCGTGTCCTTCAACTAATTGGACTAATTGGATTTTGTAAGCCTCCAGATGCAATTTCTTCTTTAGAATCACATGTAATGTCGACTTTTTAATTTGGAGTTGTTGAGAGCGCTTCCTTATTGAAAGTGATGGATTGTGACGCACCGACTGTCTCACTTGTTCCACAGTTTCTTCTTTCTAACTGTCCGTAAATGGCTTTTGTTTGGGATCTGAACCGTTGAACCAGTATTCTCGAACATTTCTATCCATCTTCTGATTGTGTTCTCACTTAGAGCACTGCGCGTTCGATATTCTGCTCGAAATAAACGCTGAGCAGTAACTACAGAATTATTGTTTTGATAATATGCGCGCACGCAAAAAGCGTGATGCAGTACCAAGTACGGATTCATTGATACTAAATCTCCTAGTAGTTGTCCGCGTCTCAACCCTCTCCCCGTGCTTACACACCGCACCGTTGCAAAGTAATCGCCAGATCATACCCCTCTACCTCGCCTGGACACCCTGTACAAAATGATATTTTTACGGCGCCGGCCAACTGAATAATGATATTCATAACAATTAATTACCTTATTAAATGGAACTCGATTCAAGTGTTGCTTTTTTTTTAGATATGTTTTGGACATACAAAAAGGAGAGAGGAAGATGGAGCCAAGAAGCCCTCGAGCAAGCTGTAGATGCAATCATTAAGAAAAAACTGACAACTCCTAAAGCAGCAAAAGTGTTCGGCATCCCTCGTAGAACTCTTCACAGATATGTCACATCTAATTCCAAAGTCAAATCTAGAATGGGTCCAACCAAATCGAAAACGGGTTCATTCAAATCTAGAAAATCAAGAATGGGTTCAGCCCAACGTGAAAATTTTTTTTAGTTTTCTTGTTTGTGCTATAAGACAATACACAGCATTCACGATGTTTTTCTTAAATTTCTACACAATTTATTATTAAGATTATTTATTTACTTTAGTTTATTTTTTTCACATTCAAATAAGTTTTTTATATTCCTCTTATTTTCAAAAAATACGTAGAGAATATGGTACAATATAGGTACATTATCATTTGGTTTTCGGATTTGGGTTTTACAAAATTAAAAAAAAATCTTTATAAGTACCTAGTAAATTGCCTTATGTGTAATAAGCCTGCCTGTGTACAGTATATTTGTTTTTATTATGTACAGAAAGATAAATAAATAAATATATAAACATACTAATAATATACATACCTATTCAATTCAGCTTCTGAATCACAACAAGCATTCCGTTAATTATAAAATTACAAAATAATATCCAGGTTCACACTCGTAAAAATACACAAACATGAACAACTAGTATCGAGGTATGGGAGGGATAAGAATTTTGGAGTGCAGGTTAGGGGATATTAATTGCGTTTCCCTTAATATAATGCTTTTATAACATTTTTTCATAATGTGGCGGACTTATCTGCCTAGGCAATTTTTGACAGTCAACTGCACTAGTAAATACATTTTATAGCAAGTATATATAACATAAAAAAATTCAGTATTAAAAAATAGCAAATTTACAAAAAATAATAATAATGTCCTGAAACAATAGGATGGGATATGAAGGATAAAGGAATTATAAGAATGTCGATAGGATATTTATTTATTTATTTAATATACAGAGACACCAACAGAACACTGAACAACACAAACAAAAAAAAACATGAAACAAAAAAATAGAATCTCCAGTGCTCCAATAATAGGTATCTCCCGCATGGCTATTATGCATAGTTAGGTAGGTACAATCAACGTCTCCTGACCATTCAAATTATAAAAAAGACATTACTTTGCACAGTTAAAAGGAAAGTTTAAAATACACATATACATATATGTAGGAAAACAAAAAGAAAACACATGTTGAACTTATAAGATAAAACCCAACGGGGCCGCCCAAGGAAGGGATGGCACGACCATGTGAACGGTATTTTGAAAGACGGAAATGTTAGAAGCGTGAACAACAGACGAACATGCATAAGACGATGTATGAATGTTGTCGAGGCGATGAATGTATGTCAAGATAGAAGTAAGTGGCGTTCGGTTCTCTCTGCCTACCCCGTAAGGGACATGGCGTGATGGTATGTAAGTATAATGCGTTGGCTGTATAATATCTGACAGTATTTGTTTTAGTTAGACTAATTATTATTGTTAATTTTAGTTACATTTATTCCTTCGCGTGGTGGCAAATCCCTTCTAATGCTGGATGGCTACACCTTCTCTCAGAGATCTGGAATGGACTCAAAGGCCTGGTGGACATGCTCATCTTCACAAAGCACAGGTTGTACGGCCAAAGCTGTGACCACTCACGAATCTTTGACTCAGTATAAGGGGTTTCACAACCACGATCGACCATTCTACCTCAAGACGAAAGACGGTAATTACAGACGACTATGGGGAAAACCCATGTAAAGGTTTCAACTATTATAATTATTGAATCATGGAAGAAGTTAGCAAGATAAGATCTGAAATAATTGTGTTTTTGTTATGTCATTTGAAAGGTGTTAAAGAAAATTTATGTAAAGAAAAGAGGTTGGGGTCATCCAAAAAAATACATCCAAGAAAATACCACGATAGCGACATTTTGAAAGAGGGAAAGGTAAGGAAGTTGAAAAATATACGAATGTTTTTGAGGTGATGCATACAAATAAATTAAAATGCTCAGATGAATGAATGACTAAGAAATTTAAAATCAATTATAAAATTATATGAAAAAGAATAAGTTCACAAACAGATTGAGAATAAATGCGCCGACGTGTTTTGGCCATATTGATAGAATAAGTAAAATATACAAATTAGTAAATTTAATGTCAATTTTATTGAGTGCGCATTCATAATTTGTGAAAGTATTCAATTATCCAGTGTATTAACATATAGCATTCTTGAAATTATTTTATTTGTATAATTAGTAGTTACATTAAATAAATAAGATTTTATTACTGTCAAATATTGAATAACACCAGTTTTATCTAAAATTATTATAAAATATATTTATGTATAAAATTCTTCGAAATTCTAATGATTTTTAAATATGACAAACTAATTTGATATTCAATGTTTTTGATTACAATAAAATATTGGAAGGTCGTAATAAAAGATCAGTTTAAATTGAACGTTTAAATCTTAACGCCGTGATTAGTTTACAAATGTACTTATACCATGCGATAATATTTAAATAAGTGCGAATTTGTGTCAATTATTTGCTGCATATATACAGTGTCGAAAATTTAACTTACTATTTATCTTGCTGAGCACTTAATTCGTTAAAAAAGTGCACATTGCCAAAAGATCTAATATGTTTATTAGTAGGTATGTTCAAATAAAAAATAAATAACTTAAAAATAAATATACTTTTATTATAACTTCAAGAAAACCCTCCTTTGCCTTCGATGTATTTATTACGTATCTCCGTTGTTTATGAATAATAAATATACTATTTATTTATTACACTTTAGCTTTTGAAGTGATATAATATTATGATATAAAAAAAACATAAATTATTTTTAATTTTGTTTTATGTATGTATAGGTATACACGCATTGAAAATAAAATGCCTTTATTATATAAAAACGCCTTTTCATTCTCGTTTCATTAATATTATCAAAGTTATTTCCTGTTGGTAATACATATTTAACCCTTTTCGTATATATTTTGAATGAAAAACAGTTTTTGTTTGTTATGAACGATTGTTATGATTGTTATGAATAAATAAAACCAAATGTCAAATAAATGAGGAAATTCAGGAAACTCCTAAGTCTGGAATCCTAGGTACTCTACCTACATACATAGAATAGAAAAAATTCAGAATAGATTCCTAAAGTACCTCGATTTTCGTTCCTTCCGAACTCATCTTAGCTACTCTGATTCTGCTGAGTTCTTTAAACTTAGCACATTGGAAGACCGCAGAAATATTTCCGACGCCGTCTACTTATATAAAATCGCCAACTCCATCGTGGATTGCCCGGAACTGCTTGAACGATTAGCTCTTCGAGTTCCCACCCGAGCTACCCGATCCCACCACTCATTACACCTGCCTCACTGTAACACAAGCGCTAAACAGCATGCATTCATATATCGAGCATCACACTTCTTCAATGAGCACTTAAACGAATTTGACTTATTCAACTCCTCAATAACTAATATCAAATCAAAACTTCTCTTACAATAATTATTCATATAAACTAATCCCTCTCCTTCTGTACTCCCCCTCTTACCTCCCTATTTCCTCTGAACTCCCTCCTAACTCAATAATATTTACTTCCTACTTCTTACATAATATAATTTTATCTGCATACTTGTGGATGTTATTGGCATAGTTGTTATTATTTTATTGTTAATCCCTTATATTGTATTAAGCTGTTTGTTTCCCGAATATAAATAAATAAATAAATAAATAAATAAATAAATAAATAAAGAAATAAATAAATAAATAAATAAATAAATAAATAAATAAATAAATAAATAAATAAATGGCATAGTTACGTTTTTGTATTCTATTTTATCTCACACGTCAGCCAAAAACCATATAAGTCAATATAACATCGAAAGAACAACATCAAGTTAAAAATCGCATGTATTAGAGAAACCCCATAAGTCACTGACTAATGGGGTTTCTGTAGTAGGGGAGGGATGGGTAAAGTGGCCACCTTAAGCTTTGAATGTTTAAAAATGTTTTTCAAAAATATCAACATTTTAAAACATTAATGGCCGTGTTCACCAAGGAATATCAAATGGATCATCAACTAACTACCTGCTCGGAGCTCAAATCCTTGAGTGCATCACTCAGTGAATTTGCATTTCACCAACTAAAAACCAACATTCTTAATTGAGCCCTAGGCTCAACTCTCCTTAAATTTCCGGTGTACAGGAATACGAACTCAAGTTAAATTATATAGAAATATTTAAAAATCAAGAACACATAATTTATCTTGTTTCCTTTATTTTAATAACAATCAAATATTATTCAGTGTGTATTTCACAATTTTTACATATTTTTGAAATTGTATAAAAAAAAGTAATACTTTGATATCATCAGTAGGTATATTCGCATTAGTGTCGTGAATGGCCGCGAGCGCTGTATACCTGATACCATGTTTACAAACATATCGCATACCTGCTATTCTACCCATTCTACCCCAGCTACCTGTGTTATTGTGCATATCGCCATTATTGTTTTCGTTGACATCAGTTATGCTGTTTTAAATAAAATTCAATTTTATATCTGGATAATATAGACAAATCAAATATAACATAAAATATAACACTTATGACACAAAACAACTAACAATAAGTGCTAAAATGTAATCATTTTAGTTACAAAATACGTTGATGAATGACTTAATCCACAATAGACCGTCACTTAAGAGTTGAGTCGCCGGCGTCACTTAACGGTAGTAAGATTGTTTGGTGAAACGAAATTTTACGCTAAGTGCATCAAAAAACTGATTTTAGCGCTTAGGAACCTTGGTGAAAGTGGGGGTCAATAACTTGGATATGCTTAAAAACTAGTGTGGATTAAATGTCGCATTGTTATTTTGACTTTTATCAAAAAAGTTTGTGAATATTCTTAATTTAAAACTAAAATGGGAAATTGACCACTTTACCTACCCAGGTCGGGTTAAGTGGCCTACATAAATTAATGAAACGGGTAAAGTGGCATACTAACAACAAGTATAAAATTAAGTGCATTTATATATCATTTTTTTATTATTTTACCTACGAAATGAAATAAGATCCAATATCAGTAATATAAACAACAAATTGAGGGCAATACTCAAATAAAATATCATTTATATGAACAAAAAATTAAGGGCCAAATTCGCAAATATTATCATCCTCCTAATCACACCCAGAAAAATCTTCATGCGCCCATCGTTTACAACTAGTGCACTGAATCCAGCCATCTTCACGATTTGACTTAGACCATATCTCCTGGCAGTAAATCTTTCAGAATCACCATCTTGGTCATCATCATCGTCATCATCATCATCAGCTCTTCTACCAACCCTTCTTTATATGGACTCCTAGTTAATATTGCTGATCGACCTTTCTTTCTATTTTGTTTTAGGCAATGCTTTGGGAATTGGTAATACGTCTTTAGGGGTTACTGTGAATGATGTACTTGGTTACGGATCCAACATCGGTTGAGTCACTGTTTGTCTGCTTTCCACGATGTCTTGCGAAAATAATGTAAATTCTCTATTACAAGATGTCTCATTATATTTGTTGTTGTTGTTCTAACTTTCATCTATCTGATGTCTGATTTTCATGAATATATTCCTGTTATGATTCTCCTCTTGATGGCTTGTTGTATTTCAGACAAAGTAAGAGCCACATCTGATGTATCTGCACTGTTTGCAGTAATGAAATCATAGTCTTTGAAGACGTAACGATCTAAAAGTTCTATCCCATATTAACAAAAACCACTGATTGCGATGGATTGTTAAGCAGCGGGATTTGCCAGAGAGTTCGCTGAATTTGTATACCTACAGTAATTGTTCTACCAGGGTTGTTTGTTACTAAGATAGTTCTCTACAGCACGAATATAATATTTGTCAAGAGGCCCCATGAAAGACACGTGTAGTGGTTGAAGCCTGTGGCTACAGTGCGTGGACAACATAGTTGTGTAATTATTCTAAGCAAATTCTATAAAATCCAATTTTTTGTATGTACGTCTAAGATCATTAAAGCTCGATCGTCTTCCGTCGGCTTTGCGAATTTGAGAAAATGTCGAAACTGTAAAAATGTCAAATTGCATCCACCTTGACCAATGACAACTAAAACCTGTACCTGGAGGTGCTCCATCTTGTAGTTTTACCTTCATTCTCTATCTTGAAAAAATAATGAAAATTTTCCTCCAGCAACCATACAAATCACGACGGCACTTAATATTTCTAGCTCAGCTGAGGTGACATTACCCATCTGCTTCTAATGTTTTAAGTGCATCCTGCAAATTTATACCATAAAATCGTATTTCTATTTCTCAAATATGCTAAAACAATTCTTATTGTTATTCTGGATAAAAAGTTGATCCACGAGATCTCAGTATTTTCTTACTTTCAGGAGTTACTTTATTCGTTCCTTTAACTCGTCGTTTAAGTGTTGATCGCGGAACTTTAAATTCTTGACTAGCCCTGAGGAACCCCATTTTTTTTATCTCGTACAGCTATTATAGCTTTTTCCATCGCATCAGGGTCTATACGTTTTTAGCATGTCTAAAATGAAGTATTTTGAAAAATGACAAAAATACTACTAAAGCGGGTAAAGTGGCCTACCAGGTCACTTTACCTACACCCTAATTGGACCACTTTACCCGTAATGGAATACATACATTGAAAAAAAAAATTACCAAAAATTTCAAATGAGGTTTAACGGACTTTATTTACATTAATTTAATTAGTTCGATAGAGACACTAAACCGTTATAATATTGAACTATTTTATATTTGCATTCAGTACTGATATTGGTTTCAAAGTTTAAATAACTCACCTTCGATCAGGACCACAGAATTCACCTTTTTTGCAATATTTTTTTTCCGCGAATTGATGAACCGCGAACTATTTTTTTTTCCGCAAGCAATATATCGTCGGCTAATGAATAGTTTATATTTGTTTAAACCTATGGTGACATCTTAATTTCTGTGTAATATTCAATGAACACTTTACCTGCCTGGGCCACATTAGAGACCTTTCCAAAATGACTTATGGGGTTTCTGAATTTCCTTATTCAAAGGGATTTTTGGTATCGATTTTATGTACTATGTAAACTGATATCAATAATTTATGAAAATATTCCACTTCCCGTAAGTCAGTAAAAATATTTTTGAATTTGGAATTATCGAGAATATTTTTATAATTGTGGTTTTGTTTGGGTCATTCGTTTACTAAATTAATTTCTTTTTATAGGTGTTTACATACCGTCAAGAAGAGGCAAAAGTCTTTTTATGTACGATAAGTACACTTACAGCTATCAAAGCCATACATCGGATGGACTAATGGCATGGAGATGCTCGTCTCAGAGTTACAAGAGTTGTAAAGCTGCTCTGCAGACAGATGGAAAGAATGTGATTGGTATCAGATATGAGCATAACCACGATCCACCGCTCTATATTATTTTGCCCAATGGGAAATACGTGAGGAAGAGATATTGAAGTATTAAAGGGAATTAGTATTTTGGAATGTTTTATTTATTATTTTATTCATTTGTCAAGGTGGTCACAATAGGAGAACCTGATATGACATTCAAAAAAATAATATATGTATAGATTGCGTCTTTCCGTGGAATAATAAGAAATTATTTAATTCTTTGAGTTTCTAATAAAAGTATCAATTAAGGTGTGCATCTTCACCACAATTTTTTTGATGTCATAATAAACTTCAAACTTTCCCTTGGTACGTTTTTTACTTATTTATTAACTTCACCTGTCTGTCTGTACTGGAATTTTGCAAACGATTTTTAACTAACTTCCCGCCCAGATAGAGCCTTGATTTTTTTTTTCAGAATTTGTGTATTCCCGATGAAAATCTATTTTAAAACTTTTTTGAGTTTCATACAAAGTGAACAATATACCACGAGTATTTTTTGAAATTCTTTTTACGTGAAGAAAAAATTGAATAGGATATCCTTTTTTTTACTTTTAGACGTAGGTATATTGTTTACTGCATAGATATATTTTTAATTTCTATCATTCCATTACAAATTTTAGTAAAAAAAGTTTACGATTCAGTGTAAATAGTTTATTTCCATCAAAAGAAATAGATATGAAATTGAATATCAACATGAAAATTATTTATTTTTAAGGGTCAAATACAGTATTATAAAATATACAAATAGAATACACTATGACAGAAACAAAAAAAGACAGACCAATAACGTATGTCTACAGATGATAGTTATATAAATTTCAAATAATCATATAAGTACCTACATTAAATGCAACAAAAAATAAATGAGAATATAGTTAACAATTATTATTGTATGTTTGCCTGTAACAAGAAAGAAAGGGAAGGAAAAAAGATTGGATGTTTAAATTTTACTGCTATGAAATTTGATAAAGACAAAAAAATAAAAAAAGGTACACAAATTAAAAATATTAACAATACACAAGTTTACGCCGCTATGCAACTATGTATATAGAGAGTTTTTTTCATTATAAACATATAGAAAAGTAAAGTTATTTTTAAATTTATCAAACTCAATTTCGTCAACCTGTTTTTAGTATTTGAAGGGTCCAAAGCTATGATAGAAACCGCCTGTATCAAGCGGGTTTAATTGATGCAACCTTGATTTAACCAATGAAAAACTAAACTAATGTTTTTAGTATGGCTGATATTAGGTTTGTCATGAATTCCACCATATTATACTTGTGGTTTTTTTAACTGTTAACTATATCTTCGAAATCACGATCATAATACAGCCAATAAACATACATTATTACAGTGATTTGCGTGTCTGATACTTCTTCATCTTTCGCTAATTTACTAGAATTAACTTTGATACGGGAATATCTCAAATATAACTGTAATGCAACGTTATGGAGTTTAATTATTCTTACTTTATTTGTATGCGAGCATAACCGCTTGACTTTTGAAACATAGCGACATGATATTTTTTGAATTAAATAAAATTTCATCTTCTAGTTAAGTTTTACCTAAAATTAACCAAAAAAGTAATTTTGAATAATTTATTATTATTGTAAATAAAATAAAATAAATTAAAACAAATAACTTTGTTTACTTCTACTACTGTAAACACCTTTAATTTATGAAAGGGGTTATAACGTTTTCGAGCGTGTGCTCATCCTCAGTAACCACTTATTACTAACTTAAAACTAATGACAGACTACTTAACTATGTTGGCGGGCGGACGGAGGAAGAAGGGGGTGGTGGATGGGGGGGGGTGATAGTGGGTGTGGTTAATATTTTTATAAGGGGAGAATTTATTAGTGGGTGTTGTATATTTAAAATTTGGTTTTTGGGGGCTCTATTTATTTCGATTGATTCTAGAATATCTAATTTTTTCCCCTTATTACACCTATGTAAAATTTCTACGTCTCTGAAGTCGAATGTATGTCCTGTTAGTCTGGCGTGGTCCGCGATATCTGAGTTGATAGAAAAGTTTTTTATTGCCTTTATATGTTCAGAAATCCTGGTTTTTATTTTCCTTCCACTTTGTCCGATGTACTGGTTTTCACAATTGTGACAATTTAATTTATAGACCCCACTATTGTTCAGCACACTAATTTTTGTTTTATTGTTCAATATATATTTTTTGATACTATTATCCGTGTATAGTGCAGGTTTAATTTTCATATCTTTACATATGTTTAGTAAATTTGAAGTAAGTTTTCCTGTGTATAAAATTCTTCTCCAAGGTTTATCTTCTTGATGGTCAAATACTCGATAATACACAAATTTATTGATGGCCGACTCTTGTTCTTTTTTACGAATCTTTTTGACGATCAGTTTTTCATCAAAACCATTGTTTTTTGCGATTGTTTTGATCGTTTCTACTTCTGTGTTGTAATTTTTTGTTGTCAGGGGTAGCGATGTGAGTCTGTGGATCATCGAGTTAAACGCTGCCATTTTTTGGGATAATGGGTGGCAAGATTCTGCATGTATGATGTTGTCTGCATATGTTTCTTTTCTGTATATCTTAAATATGAATTTTCCATTTTCAATTGATATTGTTGTATCTAAGAAATTTAATGTGTTATTATCTCCTATTTCACAAGTAAATTCTATTTTGTGATGTTGGGCATTAAACAATTTTAACAAATTGGTTAATTGTCTTTTGGACCCTTTAAATGTAAAAAATACATCGTCGACATACCTCTGATAAAAATAAATGTTTTGTACCAATTGATTCGTTGATGATAGAATTTTGTTTTCAAGGTTATCCATAAATATGTCTGCGAGTAACGGGGATAATGGATTGCCCATGGGGAGTCCGTTAGTCTGTGTGTAGTATTCTTCTTTGAAGCAGAAATAATTTTGGTGAATGGATACATGTATCATAGTATATATATCGTTTTTAAGGATACTATCTTCACATTTTTCTTCTAAAATTTCTTTTAAGTATTGTAATGCTTCTTGAACTGGAACGTTTGTAAATAAACTTTTTACGTCGAACGATACAAGAGTGCTGTTTTCTGGAGGTATGTTATGTTGTAAATTGTTACAGAATTCTATTGAATTTTTAATTGCATACTTTGGTTTAAACTGAGTAACTTTTAAAAACAAATCGTTAACATATTTGGATACCAGGTATGACGGTGCATTTATGTAGGATACCACAGGTCTCATTGGATTATTTTCTTTATGAATCTTGGAAAGTCCATATAATTGTGGGGATTTTGGGTTCATTGTTATATATTTATATGATCTATGTTTGTCTATTGTTTTTGATTTCTTGAGTGTTTCTTTTATTTGTTTTTGGTATTTTTCGGTGGGGTCTTCGGGTATTTTCTCAAATGTTGTATTGTCGGTGATTATGTCGTAAATTTTATTGTTATAGTCGGATTTGTAAAGGATATTATCCTTTACAAATCCGACTATAACAATAAAATTTACGACATAATCACCGACAATACAACATTTGAGAAAATACCCGAAGACCCCACCGAAAAATACCAAAAACAAATAAAAGAAACACTCAAGAAATCAAAAACAATAGACAAACATAGATCATATAAATATATAACAATGAACCCAAAATCCCCACAATTATATGGACTTTCCAAGATTCATAAAGAAAATAATCCAATGAGACCTGTGGTATCCTACATAAATGCACCGTCATACCTGGTATCCAAATATGTTAACGATTTGTTTTTAAAAGTTACTCAGTTTAAACCAAAGTATGCAATTAAAAATTCAATAGAATTCTGTAACAATTTACAACATAACATACCTCCAGAAAACAGCACTCTTGTATCGTTCGACGTAAAAAGTTTATTTACAAACGTTCCAGTTCAAGAAGCATTACAATACTTAAAAGAAATTTTAGAAGAAAAATGTGAAGATAGTATCCTTAAAAACGATATATATACTATGATACATGTATCCATTCACCAAAATTATTTCTGCTTCAAAGAAGAATACTACACACAGACTAACGGACTCCCCATGGGCAATCCATTATCCCCGTTACTCGCAGACATATTTATGGATAACCTTGAAAACAAAATTCTATCATCAACGAATCAATTGGTACAAAACATTTATTTTTATCAGAGGTATGTCGACGATGTATTTTTTACATTTAAAGGGTCCAAAAGACAATTAACCAATTTGTTAAAATTGTTTAATGCCCAACATCACAAAATAGAATTTACTTGTGAAATAGGAGATAATAACACATTAAATTTCTTAGATACAACAATATCAATTGAAAATGGAAAATTCATATTTAAGATATACAGAAAAGAAACATATGCAGACAACATCATACATGCAGAATCTTGCCACCCATTATCCCAAAAAATGGCAGCGTTTAACTCGATGATCCACAGACTCACATCGCTACCCCTGACAACAAAAAATTACAACACAGAAGTAGAAACGATCAAAACAATCGCAAAAAACAATGGTTTTGATGAAAAACTGATCGTCAAAAAGATTCGTAAAAAAGAACAAGAGTCGGCCATCAATAAATTTGTGTATTATCGAGTATTTGACCATCAAGAAGATAAACCTTGGAGAAGAATTTTATACACAGGAAAACTTACTTCAAATTTACTAAACATATGTAAAGATATGAAAATTAAACCTGCACTATACACGGATAATAGTATCAAAAAATATATATTGAACAATAAAACAAAAATTAGTGTGCTGAACAATAGTGGGGTCTATAAATTAAATTGTCACAATTGTGAAAACCAGTACATCGGACAAAGTGGAAGGAAAATAAAAACCAGGATTTCTGAACATATAAAGGCAATAAAAAACTTTTCTATCAACTCAGATATCGCGGACCACGCCAGACTAACAGGACATACATTCGACTTCAGAGACGTAGAAATTTTACATAGGTGTAATAAGGGGAAAAAATTAGATATTCTAGAATCAATCGAAATAAATAGAGCCCCCAAAAACCAAATTTTAAATATACAACACCCACTAATAAATTCTCCCCTTATAAAAATATTAACCACACCCACTATCACCCCCCCCCATCCACCACCCCCTTCTTCCTCCGTCCGCCCGCCAACATAGTTAAGTAGTCTGTCATTAGTTTTAAGTTAGTAATAAGTGGTTACTGAGGATGAGCACACGCTCGAAAACGTTATAACCCCTTTCATAAATTAAAGGTGTTTACAGTAGTAGAAGTAAACAAAGTTATTTGTTTTAATTTATTTTATTTTATTTAAAATGAACTTCTACAAAGTTTCTCACGAAAAATTCGAAGAATTATTATTATTGATTTGCGATATTTATTTTAGAAAATTTTAGTAACAAAATGCCAAAAAATCATTAAAAATCGCAAATATCTCTCACTAGGTAAATTTTGGCTACCCATAATTTTAAATTTTAAGTTATTACAACCAAATAATTAGTTCAACTTTAGATATAAAATACATTTTTATGTTCTTATATTAATTTTCATTAGTTTAAATATAACAATTTATACGTAATAAGTTATAATGTTATAATTTACGTGTTTCGTTTAATAAAATATTAGTAATAAATTGTATGTTACTTGGTACAATGTTTTATTTAATTAATCATCTTCAGACTATTGCATGAAACTTTTGGGGGTATATGTTTAACATTTACCTTCAAATGTGACATTGCAAAAGTTTGTCAGTTTAAAATTAGATACTCATTTTACAGTGATAAAAAGTTTCATATTAAATATAACTAGCATGATCAATATTTATATATTATATCGAACAATATTACAATTGAACTAGTTAATAGTTTTGCAGTTGTTCGCGAGATTAAGGATCGTGTAACGAATTTGATAAAATTAAAATCTACGATTATCGTGACGGTATCTTTGATTTAGGCCTTCGTGGCCTTCGTGGCTCAGTTGGTTGCGTATCTAACTTCTGATCCAAAGGTCCCGGGTTCGATTCCCGGTGGAGGCACAGTTTTCAATTGTGTTTTCAGTCTGGATCTGTGAGACGATTAATATCGTAAGTCTCCAGAATGTGGCAACTTGTTATTGGGTGCGTGTTAAATAAATATTTGACATAGTACCTGTTAGTTGCCCAAGAATCAATATTAAATAATTAGGCTGTTGACGCGTGAATGGATGTTCGTGATTTTCATTTGCAGGCAGGACTACTTTCATCATTCGTTGATCCTCGGTTAACATCATTATCCCAATCCTCTCCCCACCAATAAGTACATCAAGACGGCAAATACTTATATTATGTTAGGTCGTATGACTTGTTTGTGAAGGTAGACTATTATAATTCTGGGAAGAGAAGAAGAAATAACAAAAAAAAATATTGTAGTAGGTATTCCTTTCGATGGAAAAGGAGCTGTTCTATCACTTTATTATAGAATTAAAAAAAACTGTGATAGGTCATCGATAGATAGACATCAACTTATTTGAATAAATACAAATCCCTATTACTTTTCCCCAACCCAAGGGGATATGCTGATAGTCACCTAGATGTATTATTATTATTATTTTGATATAGGCAATATGACCATTTATGGTCGATTCGTGCCATTTTACGAACTGAGAATTTATATAAATAAAAACAAAATACAGTTTAAAAAAGACAAACACCGCCTACAAAATTACCATGTTTTTCTCAATGAATTTTTTTTTTAATATCTTCTTTGTAGATTATCGGGGAAACAATATTATTGCAAGAAGTTGTCGATTGTTAGAAGAATAAGTTTAAATTTGAATTTTTATAAATCTCTTAATCTTAATTTTTCAGTGACATTTATTCCATCGGCTAAAGGGAAACTACTTGTTCTGCATGAAAAATACACGTACAGTGCCTTTCCGAGAATAAAATCAGATGGAAGTACACGGTGGGTCTGTAGTTCCTTATCATCCAAAAAATGTAGAGCTCAAATTTACACAATAGGAAATAAACTACATTCTGTGTCACCATATGTTCATAATCATGACCCTCCAGTTTATTTCAAATCAAAATTTGGACAGTTTGTTAAAATACGTTAACGGCAACTATTATATAATATTATATCATGTCAAATAATTAATATAACAACAATTTATTTACAAAAAAAAACCAATTCTCTCAATAGATGGCGTTACAACAAAAAAAAAATAAGAATGTTGTTCATAATTTCACACATAGATGGCTGTAATAAAAATTCCTTATTTTCAAGCGAAAAGAATTTCAGTATTACAATATATAGAACTTTCAAAATTGAATTGATAGGGATCTCATTAAAAAGGCATAATTGGTGAACGTTGCGCAAGCGCATAAAGTGATCACGTAAAACCAGCCGATGACAGGTCGTAAGCCCTGTAGGTGCCTTGATTTCCCGGTTCTCCTACAGTAAATATTCCAACTTCGTCTCTATTGAGATAATTAAAAATCTGTTAAAAAAACAATTTATTTGTTGTAAATATGAGATATATAATTCATATTATAAATATATATATATATATATATATATATATATATATATATATATATATATATATATATATATATATATATATATATATATATATATATATATATATATATATATATATATATATATATATATATATATATATATATATATATATATATATATATATATATATATATATATATATATATATATATATATATAAATATAAAGGATACCTATGTTATAAAAAAAGGCGATTTGCTCAGCAGATTTTTTGACTTTATTTTGAGAATCCATTATTATGAAAATTGTTATTTTATTTTGTAGATCATCGATTAATTTTTAAAAAAATTCTTTTGTAACTACTTTAATTATTTTAAAACGCTTCTTACTAGCTGTATTGTTAAATAAATAAATAAATAAATGTATTGCACATTGGCGGGCTTATTGCCATAAGATAATTCCTTTCAACCAACCAGATTACAAAGTATAACAAAATTATATATGTACACCAAGAAAATAATAAAACAAAAAACATGATACCTAAAAACAACACTCAGATAATAAAAAAAAACACAGAACGAACGTTTTCGCCGAGTTCATTATAAATGGATTCTGTGGAAATATACTGCGTTTTATTTTATTTGTTAATTTTATATGGATTTCGACTTTGTTAACACAAATACTTAAGAATTAATGTTTCGTACAAATCTTGGTTCTCTTGGCTGGGTAATTAATTTAATAAGTTTGCCGACGGACAGTTCTTGTTGAAAATTTACTTTAAAATTATTAAAACACCTTACTATGAAACTTTACCATCATATTTACAGATAAATATGTTTTTATACATTTATTATTTGCTGGAAATATAACTCAGTACGCTTACACAAATTTCAACACATGATAAGGCTTTTGGCCAAGAACGATATCGAAGAAGTGAAAACCTTTTGGGTGTATATCATTGGTTTTACTTTATTTTCTCTTGTATGAAATATATCATTTATTTATATTTTAAAAATGAAGAATGCGATTATTTTTTTTGTAAATTTAAGAAAATTCACTTGTCGTAATTCACATTAAACGAGCTATGTGTTTTAAGAATGTTTGATATTTCCATACTATGTTTTTCTCAATTGTAATTTTTCACAAGCATTTTGACATGATCGCGTATGTTATGACTTGTACATTTTGGACAACTTTTTTATGTTTAAGTTTGTTTTCAATTATATCTTAGTTAAATATTTTTTTTTTAATTATCCTAAAATCTTTGTTTTTCACAATAACACACAAAAATGATTTAATTTGAGGTTCTGAATATGAAATGTCTTAAAAATATTGTAAGTATAAATATCAATTAAATTTTTTTTAATTATAGTTTATTTTGACATATTTTGGGTATAATACAAGTGATTAACATAGTATTTTTAGGGTTTTTCAAATCAAATTTACTGATTTTTGTTCGGTATCAATTATATACTTTTTGCAAAATATTATGCAATATTTTATTTGATGAGAAAGTCATTTTTTTATCTTCATTTCCGAAAGTGGTGTAGGTAATACCTAATATTTTTACTCCTCACTAACCCAAGGGTATATAGAGGGGAGTTATGATTTCGCAATTTTTAAGGGTATTTTTATTATTACAGATTATCAATTAGTATCATGCTGAGAATGTATTCTGAAAGTTTCATCACAATGTTGTATCTGTATGTGTGCTATGTGCTGCGTGTTGTGTGCTTTGTTTCGGCGTGTTTATTTTACTTACCCTAATCTTAGTGACCCTAAGCTCAGGAATCTTAAAATTTGATATTTTAATTTTCAAATCGCTAAAAAGGCATATCACTTTCATTAAAAGGCATATCACTTTCATTGATAGCAGTCTCTGCGAGTGTATGATTAGTGATGAGACCCTGGATCATTTATTTCTTGAATGCCCCATAAACGATAGGTATCCGTCCTTTTTTACCGACCTCACAGAGATTGGAGTTCCAATGCCAACAAATGTGAGGACATTGCTACAATTCCGGGCAGGTGAACATTTTGATCAAAAAATTCATGACATTAAAATCTAACTCTGTACATTAAATTGAAATTGATTGAAGTAAAATAAATATAATAAAATAATTTAGGTTTCTCTCTATTTAGACAATTTAATATATTAACTTATATGGCTGAGAACACTCTTAACGGGCGAAGAGCAATGAAAAAAATGGCATTGAAGAGTTAATAAAATAATAATTGAACACACTCGTTTCATGAAAATGCTGAAATTTTCCATACAAAATTTGAATACCTACTTTATGGAGTGACTTGAGATTTTTGTTCTGACTTTTAGAACAAAACCACCTCACTCGCGTTGAGTTTATACCACCTCGCTCACGGAATGGAAAACCACTCTTGTTGTACCAGAAATATACATACACTTCGCGTATAAAGCTCAAAGCAGATGGTTCTACAAAATGGGTTTGCACCGCAATCAATTACAGACATTGCAGAGCTGCTTTATGTACAAATGTGTACAATAATGTTGTATCTACAAGCAGAAATCATAATCACGATCCTCCACGATATGTTAAGTCTGCTTCCGGGGACTACGTGAGGATACTTCAAAGATACTAGATTGGCAAAAGTTGCATTATTCATACTGCATTCTTCATTTTTAAAATCAGTATTGTGTCGAATATTTTTATTATTGCATATGCGCAAACATTGGATTTTTTTCCCTGTCGGGAGTCAAAGATATTTTTTAAAAATCTGTTAAAAAATCAGTATTGTGTCACATTTTAACTTTTCGCAATCGACTTTGTTTAAACCACGGATGAGTTATTTTATTCGACCGGTTACAAAACATTATTTGAATGTTTGTTCCTTCAGCAGTGATCAGAATTACATATAATAAGTTTGAAATATTTTGAAGGCGTCGAACATATCGACTCATTCGTCATTTGAACAATGTCAATTGTACCTAATAGTTAAATTTTTTAAGATTGTGTTTGAATTATAACTGTCAATTTGTAAAAATAAAAATGTATTGACTATTGATTTGTACTAAAAAACATGTTTAAAATTTTAAACCAATATATTTCTTTTTCAATCATGTAAATTGAAGCAATGACAATTATTTTATAAATTTGACATATTGTACGTGTTTTATTTTACATGTAAGTAGGTTTTGTTAACCTGTTTTGTTTTGTTAACCTGTTTTGTTTTGTTAACCTGTTTTGTTTTTTTTCCACTCCATTACTAATGGCATAGTGAAGATTATGATTTCATATATAAAAATATTTACATTCATTTCATCTCCATTACTAATGGCACAGTGAAGATTATGATTTCATATTTAAACATATTTACATCGCTTCATCTTCATCACTAATGGCATAGTGAAGATTATGATTTCATATTTAAAAATATTTACATTAATTTCATATCCATTACTAATAGCACAGTGAAGATTATGATTTCATATTTAAACATATTTTTCCATCAATTTCTAAATAAATAAGTTAGTATCATGCGTATTTGGCGTCTATTTCTTCAAAACCTTAAAAATGCTTTAATGTTCCTTAAAATTGTTTCTTTTTTTTATTATTTTAGTTCAAAAGAATGTATTCAATGGAAATATAGGTACTTCATAATGCATTCAGTGATTGTCAAATTTTCAAAAATAAAAACCACATCCACAAGGACTATTTAGTGGAGAGTACAATACACTGTTTATTTTTATTTAATTTTATTTTATAAAGCGACAGTATAACATTTGTGTGTTTTTCTTATTATTTTCAGTAACATTCATTCCGTCAACCAATGGTAAACACCTTCTCATGTATGACAAATATACATACACGTCGCGCAATGTAAAGGCTGATGGAAGTATAAAATGGTTTTGTTCCTCGTTTTCTTATAGAAACTGTAAAGCTAAGCTATACACGCTTGGGAACGAAGTGACATCTATGTGTGAAGATCATAACCACGATCCTCCTGTTTATTTTAAGAGCAAATTGGGAAAATATGTCAAATGCGTTGACAGGAAAACGAAATTCACATAATTCAAAATGTGAATTATTAAATATAATATTATGACTGAATTATTCGCAAATGCGACAACTTATTTTACGCTTTTTCGCGAATAACAAGAATATTGCACTTTTTTCTTAAATAACGCGAAAATAACACCAAAATTTGGCTCTTTTAGGACAATTTCGCTCTTTTACAAAAATAACACCATTTTTCCAAATTATAACGCGAATAGTAACACAGCTTTACTACAAAAATAACACCCTTTTTCCAAAAAAAATACGCGAATAATTCAGGTTTCTACCTATAGGTATTTATAAATTAATTTATTTACGTTCGAATTAAACTTACATTTACTTGGAAGTTTATGTTGTGCGTTTCAAAATAAAAATATTTTTAAAATAAAAATATGTTTCATACTAAAAATATTTTTAATTATACGTATTCTTTTATGACCCTTTTATATGGACCAAAAGTCAATAAATAAAGATGATATTTATTTTAATCAAATGTAATGAAGTTTTTTTTTATTAAATTATTCACTAAAATATATTTTACTTTATCTTAATCTCACTAGAATTTTACCATATCAAAAAGACATTTTGTTTGATTAAATATGGCAGAATTTATGAAATAAAAATATTATAAAAATATCCCTTACTCATACTTTAGCTATCCAATAAAGAATCGAAATATTCATTAAACAATTACCATTTCAATGATGTTTTTCAAGTTTTTCATAATCTTTTATAATTTAAAAACAGAAATATAATAGTACATCATCAGCAATGGCGCTACAGCCCGGTGCGAGCCTTGGCCTCCTCAAGAAACTGCCTCCGTCCCGCCCTGTCGACAGCAAGTCTCCTCCAGTTTGTCTGTCCGATCGCTCTTATATTGCCCTCGATGTCGTCCAGCCATCTCATCCTAGGTCTCCCTCTGCTTCTTCTTCCTTCAGGACAGGTTTCCAATACTTTCTTTGGGACCCGGTTATCCTCCATTCTACAAACGTGTCCGAGCCAACGTAGACGTTGTATTTTGATGTATTGGACAACGTTCGGTTCGCCATACATTATTTCTAGCTCGTGGTTAAACCGGATCCTCCAAGATCCTCCTTCACAGGTAGGACCAAATATTTTGCGAAGTATTTTCCTTTCGAACACCAACAATGCATTTTCGTCCTTCTTGATCAATGTCCAGCATTCTGATGCATATGTCATGACCGGTCTAAGAAGAGTTTTGTAAATGAGGGTTTTTGTTTTACGAGAGATGAGTCGTGACCTTAAGTGCTTTAGCAGGCCATAATAGCATCTATTTGCCGCGGCAAGTCTTGCCCTTATTTCCGCACTGGTGTTGTTGTCCGCTGTAACAAGAGATCCCAGGTATGTGAATGATTCAACGGCTTCTAGCTGATGGGTTCCCACTGATATTGACTCGTTTCTTACGGTGATGCTATTCAGTGATGCTTTTCTTGTTGCCATGTATTTTGTCTTTGAAGCGTTGATCTTTAGACCCATGTTATTGGCTGCAGACTCAAGTCTCAAGAAGTTATCCTTCATGCAAGGCAACGTTCTAGATATAATATCGATATCGTCTGCATATGCAAGTAATTGACTCGACTTTCTGAAAATTGTTCCTGTTGTCTCTATGCCTGAGTCTCTAACAGCTCTTTCCAGGACAATATTAAATAACAAGCATGCCAATGCATCGCCTTGTCGGAGCCCTCTATATGTTGTGAACTGTTCCGAGGTGCTACACTGTATTTTTACACTGCAGTATGTATTGGACATGGTCATTCCGACAAGGCGCACAAGTTTAGGGGGGATGGCCAACTCCATCATTGCCTCGTGGAGCTTAATTCTGTTGACACTGTCATATGCAGCCTTGAAGTCCACAAACAGGTGATGTGTTTCAACATTATGCTCCAGCGTTTTTTCGAGTATCTGCCGCAGTGTGAATATTTGGTCAATGGTTGACCTACCCGGTCGGAATCCACTCTGATATTGTCCCACCATTTCCTCCACAAATGGGAGTAATCTCGTGAATAGGATTCCAGCAAGTACTTTGTATGCTGTGCACAACAGTGTGATACCTCGGAAATTTGAGCAGTTCAGAGCATCCCCTTTCTTATGCAAGGGACAGATCAGGCCATTATCCCAGTCTCTTGGCATTAATAATAAAATAATAGTACAAGATTAATATAATAGTACAAGATTCAAGAAATAAAAAACAATGAGTATACCTACTCATATATAAAATATTTGTACCTATTTGTTAACATTTAAGCACATTAAATCGTGTATATAATTAAAAAAAATGTATTGCGTTAACATGATTTTATTTGGATCCACCTAAATAATTAATTTGTGCATTATTTAGGTACCTACATGATTTTTCAAGAAGTATAAGTATTATAAAGTCATATTTTATTTATATATTTTTTTCAAACAAAACTGAAAGTATAACTTCATGTAAGATAAAAGTAGGGAACGAATGGCTAGAACAAGGAGGAATATATATATTGAGGCAGTATGTTTCAACGGAATGGAAGACCTGACATTGAAAGAAGAGTTGTAGCAGGTAACAGAAACGGAGCACTTAGATCAGTAATGTCCGATCCAAACGTCTTAAAAGAATCTAAAATTGCCGTACATAATGAAATTGTAGTGCCTACTTTGACGTATGCGAGGGAAACATGGACGTGGCAAAATACGCATGAAAGTAGAATAAATGCTGTAGAAATGAGATCACAAAGAAGAAAGAGTATGTAATAGAAAGATATATGATAGAATAAAAATAAGAATACAAGATAAAGAAGGATATTATAAGAAAAAATGATAGTGAATGCTCTGATATGGTTTGGGCATATTGAAAGAATGAACGATGAACGGTTGACCAAAAAATATACATGGGTGTAAGATATGGAGTGAATAGCAGGGGCTGCCCCTGAAAGCGGTGGCATGACCATGTGAATGATATTTTGAAAGAAGAAAACATAAGGAGCTAGGACAATCGACGAGCATGTATGAGACGATGCATGGATGTAAAGAAACCCAGGAATGTGTGCATAAACAGAGGAAGAGAAGTATGGCGCTCGGTTCTCTCTGCTTACCCCGTAAGGGACATGGCATGATAGCATTTATGTATGTATTTTTTTTTATTAAAATAAAATTAATTTTCAAAATGTCATAATGTTTGAGAACAAACTTCTTACTTATAAGAATGTTTTCCTTTCTAATTTATGTCGGTTTATCTTTTTAGTGATGTTTTTGCCATCTACACGAGAAAACAAAAGACTGTTGATGTACAACGGCTTCACATTTAGTTTTAGAAACGTTCAAAGAGATGGATTGAGTCGTTGGATTTGTACCTCACAAAGCTACAAGCGTTGTAAAGCGATTGTTAATACAGATGGCGATATATTTTATTGCCTCAAGTATTCACATAATCATGATCCACCGAGATATTTCAAAACTAATTCTGGAAAATACATCAAATTACTGTCGTCTTAAGTTCAAATAATTCATAAATTTAATTACAAATGTATTCAATGATGGATTTGGGTCTACAGAAATATTCTAAGAAGAAAATGGAGACATATTTCGGATGTTGTTCGAGAAATGAAAAAAAGATCTTGAGTTGTTTGACGGTATAAAGACAAGAAAGTACATTGGGCGTATAATGAGAGGGAAAAAAGTACCAACCTCTTTCCCCTCATCACTATACCTGTATTTTGTAGATTTGCTACATCACTTAATTTGGATGTTTTCGCGTTAATTTCATGAATATATAATTTGCATTTTTTCAATTTGGATGCGTCACAGCATGAGTACTAATATTTTAATAAACTTTAAATGCAACGTATCTGGATGTTATTGATTTTAAGGATCTTATCACTCCATATGTATTTTTAAGATATTGTTTGTTTAGTTACTGAGTCTGAATTCTTGACTTTTTTGTAGGAACCTACATTCCTTATATTATCTTTTTAATTAATTATAGAATTATATTTAGTCTACATATTATGTATATTATTCTGTGTTAATAGAGATGCCTGGCATAGTGGTAAGTCATTAGAATAACGAACTATGCCGACGTCCTGGCTTCAATTTCCAGCAGAGGAGAAATCTATTTAAAATCATTACATACACAATTTTCATTAGGCAATTAAGACGGCAGTTGTGTTAGATACTAGGAAATGGTTGTAATTATTATTATATTTCATGTTTATAAGATTTGTTATTTAATATATATAACAGTGTTATTTATAAAAATAAATTTGGTTCAATTGAACCCGGTTCAAAGTTTTATTCTGAAATTCAAATATTCTCATACAAGAATAAATAATTCTTGTATGAGAATATTTGAATTTCAGAATAAGACTTTGAACCAGGTTCAATTGAACCAAATTTATTTTTATAAATAACACTGTAAATGTTTTTTTCTGTTTCAATAATTGTTTTGTTATTTTACTTTTTTCTTTTATTGCAATAAATTTTATGTTTTTTGAAAAGTGTATTTTTATCATATAATGCAACCAACACATTATAAAATAAAAATAAAAATATTTATTTAAAAAACAATAAGTATTTATTATTTTCTGATACAATATTTATTAAAAATCCATAAAAATAGATGAAATGAAGTGGACAGGTCACAAGTATATAGACATGTCATAAACAAAATTTCTTGGTATACACCACGTGACAAAATTTGGTGGCAATTTATATAAAATATTTGAATATTTTCGTAATGGTTCAGAAAGAAAATTGAATCGAAAAGTACATGTTGTTAACAGAGGGATTTACATGTCGAAAAGCAAATACTTTTACTGTTATACCTATGTGTAAAAGATGTCATTAATATTCGATTTATTTAAACATGAATGTGTTTGAGATACTCCCGTTTCACCTCACTTTTTGTACCATGTACAATCACCTGGTCTTAAATCGTAGTTATGTCACCTCTGTTTATATTTTTAGGCGAGTTTTTAAATGTGGTGATGTTTGCATGCCCTGATAGAACATTGTAGCGTCCTTTTCATATCCTGAAAGGGATATGGCATGATGGTGTGTATTTTACAAAACATCAACACCGTTTCAATTCGAAATTATTAACACATAAAAGCTTACAATATTCTGAAAGAATGAAACATTCTTCTTCTTCTTCAGCCTGTTATTATCCATTCTTGGACATAGGCCTCCCCCTTGATCCTCCACAACTCCCTGTTTTGGGCACACTGCATTCATCTCCCTCCGGCACATTTCTTGATGTCATCAGACCACCTTGTCTGGGGTTTGCCGACGCCTCTTCGGCTTGTTCTCAGTCGCCATTCTACGATCTTTTTAGTCCATATTGGGAAATTATCATACATTCTGAAATCCCGTAAATACTCCCATTATTTGAAAAAGAAGCTATTCGATGCATGTATTCTCCCAGTGCTCACTTATGGAATGGAGAAATCGATCATAACAAGACGAATAATGCACAATCTGTTAGTGCCACAGAGAGCTATGGTGAGAAAGTCGCTGGGTAATTCAATAAGGGACAGAATTCAGAAAGTCATGATAAGAGAAAGAACCAAAGAAGCCGATGTAGCGGAAAGGGTCGCTGGGCTGGACATATTGCCAGATGCCAGTATGAAACATTAAAAGTGTGAATAACGGGTGAACATGTATGAAACGATGTATGAAGGTGAGTGAGGCGATGATTTTATACAAAAATAGAATTGTGTGACAGTGTGACGATGATTTTATACAAAAATAGAATTGTGTGAGAGTCGCTTACCAATATAAATGGAAAATGGCTGAATGATTTGTATGTAGATATACCTACAGTGTAAAACATTTTTATTTTTGAATATTTATCATGTACCTACATTTATATAAATCTAATTAAATAATATTTTTTTAGTTTCAGTTCAGTATGTCCAATCAAAAAGAGGTTCAGTTTTGTTAAAGTATGGTGAAGACTTATTTTATAGACAACACAAATCTGGAAAGGCAAAAATAATATGGGTTTGTTCGAGACATAGGGGATGTCAAGCCAGAATACATTCCATTGAAGATACCTTGGTATTTGTTAAAAATGAACATTCTAGGATAAGAAAATTGGATTATGAACAACAATAAATTAGGTCACAACATAAACAAATATATATTTTTCAAAAAATATAATGCAATTGTTTGATTTTGAATTAAGTTATTTTTTACTATTGTCAATTTCCTTTATGTACATTCTTTAAATTTCAATTTCCTAATTTTTGAATTGACTGGAATTTGACTGACCACTGGGCATGGTAAATCATTTATACTACCTTTATACTTTGCTGCTATTGCTTTGTGGCACATTTTAACTAATATAATTAAATAAAATCTCTTAGTTTTTAACCACGTTGAGTATATTTATATGTCAACTAGTTTCGGAGACGTAACCGCTCCTTCGTCCGGACAAACTTATACTAAACTTAGATACTAGGCCCTATTCAGATTCGACTAAAAATTTTATACGGAATTTTAGTAGGTATATGAGAAATGTCAAAAAGTTGACTGCATTTATACGGGACTCATTACGTCACACCGCGCGGATAAAATACTTTTATCCACCGTTGCCCGATATTTTAGACGTCTTCGTACTCTGAAACGAATCAGAATTGGACATATTATGTACATAATGTGACCCGTGTGCCTAAATTATGTATCGGTAAGTTGATGGGCGGAGCTTACATTATTGAAAGCAGAGGTTGTCAACGGAAAAACATTAAATAATGGAGTATTGTTTAAATGTAGGTACTTGATTATTAATTATTTTTTGTTTGGTATTTAAGGCAAATCATCCTTATCACATAAGTTGTCTGCCTTCTATGCAATGTTACATCGGCTACAAATTGTTCCAATGACAGTAGAAAATTACAATATAGAATTAAATACAATTAAAAACATCGCGATTAATAATGGTTATGACTTAAATATAAAAAGTAATGTAAAAAAATAAAATACAAAAGAGACATAATATAATCAATTACTTGTACAGCGGTAAAGAATGTATAAACACAAATGATCAAAAATGGCGGAGAATGCTTTTTATAAATGATAAAATAAATTCAGTGCTAATAAAAGACTTACCACCAGATTTAAAACCAGCCTTTTATACTGGTAATAACCTAGGAACTTTTTTAAAAAATAATAAAGATAAAGACACACTATTAAGTAATTCGGGTGTCTATAGATTAAATTGTGAAGATTGCGAATATTTTTATATAGGTAAAATAGGTAGAAATTTTGCTATTAGAATTAAGGAGCATTTAAGATGTTTAAAAAGTGACAATTTCTCAGAGTTTGCCAATCATTTGATTGAAAATAACCATGCTTTTAATACTCAAACAGGCTATAAAATCTTGCACATAAATAAAGAGGGCTTAAGATTAGATACCTTAGAGGCATTAGAGATAAAAAAAGCCTTAAATACAAAACAAAAAATAATTAATAATCAAGTACATTTAAACAATACTCCATTATTTAATATTTTTCCGTTGACAACCTCTGCTTTCAATAATGTAAGCTCCGCCCATCAACTTACCGATCTATAATTTAGGCACACGGGTCATATTATGTACATAGTATCTAAGTTTAGTATAAGTTTGTCCGGACGAAGGAGCGGTTACGTCTCCGAAACTAGTTGACATATAAATATACTCAACGTGGTTAAAAACTAAGAGATTTTATTTAATTATATTAATCATTTATACGTTTATGCACATGACACATACGAAATACGAAGTCGATAGAACTATACAGGGCACAACATTAGGATACTCCGACATACAAAAATTTACCATTCAATCACGCCATGTCTCTACTAACGAAGCTACTGTACATTTTCGTAAGATTTAAATAAAACGACCTACTAATAATATGTAGGTACGATCAAACAAATATTGAAAAAATAAAGGATTTAACGAAGTCACAATAAGAGAGCATGCGTGATAAGATGTATGTATTAAAATAAATCTAAAAATGAATTCAAAGTTGGATTTTTGTATTATAATTACATAATGTTTGTTTTTTATTTTATTATGCAGTTTTTATTCCGCTCATTGAGGGTAGTTGACTGGCAGATATTGCCTCTGAGGAATAAGTCCGCCATCTTTTGGTTGAGTATTTAATGCACACCAAAAGGGAGAAAATCTTAATAAATTTATTTTTGAAGATTTTCTTTCGAAAATGGAAGGGACTATAATTTTGAATATCCTTTTCTTAGGTACTTTGTAGCCACGAAGAGCAACTTCAGATCTTCCAAAACATTTTCAAAAATTCGGTGAAATCTTATTTTAACTCACAGTTTACGGCCTTCTCTTCCTTGTAATCATCTCTTTCTAGCAGTTGATGTGCAGTGTCTGCAAGGTTTTAGAGTTCTCAGGTATCTTTTAATGTACTTCCTGTGTTTTTTTTCAGTATTATATGGGGCTGTTATTAGTCCCCATAAGCAGAACGATTGGGGGTGGGAAGAAGAGTGTCCTTTTTTATTTTGTGTTATATTAAAGTTGTTTATTTTTCCAGTTGTTCGTTATATTACATCAAGAAAAGGAAAAACGTTGATCACGTTTGGTGGAAATTCCTATTATTTCCAGTCTAAAAGTAAACTGGGAAAAAGTCGCTGGAAGTGCCTAAGATTACGTTGTTTAGCTCATATTAATGTTTATGACGATATTATTTTGAATGTACACGATATCCACAATCATGAAAATATTGATTTAAATAAATTAATTTAACTACATCATTTTTTTCCTGTGTAATATTACCTCTGAATTCGTCTTTCTAAAATATTTGATAAAATTAATGTCACGTCTACAGATGCATATTTAAGTGTGGTGTTCTATGTATGTTAAGGTGATCGGTGACATTGATTTTAAGGTGAACTCAAATCAGGTGATTTATTTGGATGCTTTTGTAGATATTGATTCGTTTATTTATATTATTAAGTTAAAAAAAATTAGTCGCATTGCTTGGCATAGTATATAAAGTTTTAAATATGAAAAATACTGACCAATAACGTTTATACTGTTGATCATTTTTTATGATGCAAAAATAAATGTGAGTACTTACATGAAATTTGTGGTTTGATTACCCCACTATATAACGTATCGAAAGAATCTTCACATCTTGATGTCCTCCTTAGTCTCAACTTCTGTAATTATACTGAATAATTCCATTACCATAATTGAGTAACTCTGGCGAACCGCAGGAACCTAATTGATATAGTATATTTTTTCAAGTTGGATAGTAATTTTCTAAATGTATTGAATAAATATTGCTTTCGTCGTCCGAGCAGGACATTATAGTCTTAAGTGTAATAAGTAATAACAACTTCACTCAGAATGCTTTTGTGTTGTGCTGTTTATTTGTTTTTTTAGACTCAGACTGGAGTCAATATGTACTCCGAGAAGTTTAGCGGCGGACTTGGGAATTATGTCGGTGTCTACGACAGAGACAGAGGTGTTGTCTATTTAGAGGGGTCGACGGCAGAGCGGTTAGCGCGCTGGGCTAGTAATCCAGTGGTCGCGAGTTCTAATCCTGCCTCGACCGATTTCGTTCACCTATAGCACAAGCATTTATGCTTATTTTAGGGAACGTAGGAAGACGTATATGTACTTGTTGTGCGGACGGCTACACGTTGCCGGCGGTGTGTAGCCGTCCGAGAAATTCGGTCTTAGTTTGATTTAATTTAAATTTATTTGAAGACATCCACCGCTCTATCTCTTCAATGCACAGACAATTCTTGTCTTTTTGAAGGCATGATTCACTCGGAGTTGAATAAAATTACAGCTGCCAGTCATCAGTGTAGCAGTGTGTAAGTAGATTATGAGATTTTACTATATTAAAAATATCCTTTGTGTAAAGTGTGAACAGTAACGGGCCAAGCACAGAACCTTGGGGAACTCCTGTCGTCATTTCACTATCGTAAATATTCAAAATGCGGCAACATGTTATTGGGTGCGTGTTAAATTAACATTAAACATAGTATCTGTTAGTTGCCCGAGAAGCAAAGTAAAATAAAAAAAATAAAAAAAAATCAATTCAATCTGACGGGATTTTTCATTTTAGAACCATAGAAAAGAGACTACTTACATAACTACTTTGGTGTAGTTGATATGAATCACATGCGTTCCAAAACAAATCAATTGAAATTAAAAAAATTTATGTGTTACTCAAAGAGCATCGCAAACGTAAAGCGGCATAGTTACAAATGCAATTAATAATTTTAATTTAAAATTTAAAATTTAATTAATTATAGTTTAAGTATGGCATAGTAACAAATGTTATTAATTATTTTTTGCTAACCGGGAATATCCATATCCAAGTAATATTGATTTTGTTTTTTTTTTATTTATAGTTCATTACTATACCTCCAAATCTGGCAAGACATTGATCGCTTTAGATGGAAACTCTTTCTACTTGCAGTCAAAAAGTAAGAGTGGAAAAAGTAGATGGAAGTGTCTTAGAAATCGTTGTTTAGCTCATATCAATATCATTGAAGACATTGTTTTGAATGTTCACGATGTTCACAATCATGAGTAGGTTGAGTGTCCATGAATTTGATTTGTACCATTTTTAGAATGTATATCTTATATATCATTAAATAAACACTATTTTTGTAAATATTACTTGTATTTTATTTTATATTAACGACGATTTGTCTAATCAGAATTATCATTTTGAGGTCAAAAAGACACATCTGGGGGGGGAAGTCTGGTTCGACCGGCGAAATCAAAACCCTAGTGATTACCCATATCACGGATATAATTATCGTATGGAGTTCTATGACATCTAAAGATATTATAGAACTCCATATAATAATTATATCCATGATATGGGTAATCACGAGCGTTTTGATTTCGCAGATTGCCCCTCTGGTCTTACTTACTATTTGCAATTTGTGATTAAGCTGATACTTACCCAGTTTTTTGTACGGCCAAAACTGACAGCATCAGATTAAACTCGTATTATAAATAGTAAGTTAGGCCCAAAATATCGAAAAAAGCCGAAAAACGCCAACTAGATTATTTAATTTTCTATAAAAAATATTAACATTATAGTAGTAGGTACATCTCAATTTTTTTTAACAATTTTTATAAAAATTGAATTTAGTGACGACATCGCTTCATACAATTTGTATGGCAGTCGCCTATACACAATATCTATGAATACTTAATAGTTTGATACTTAATCTCCAAACATAGTGGATATGTGTTATATTGTTTGACATCTAAAGATACTATCATGCTGTTTTCATATTCTGGGTAGAAAAAAGGAATGACCTCCATACTGTCCTATTTTGACATACATACATGTGTTGTATAGAAAACAAAATATCTTAAAATATTCAATAATTTGGATTTATGGTTTTATAGTTTGGTACTTATTCTTCAACTATACATACTATGGCTATCGGCAGTTGGATATCATGTGTTACATGGCTCTATTATTATTAATCCATAGATATATTAGTGAAATCAAACAAGATTCAATGTTCTACGAAAACTCATTCCTTTTAACGATTATAAGATATTTTTAGGATAGCTTGCCAGTTCTCAAAAAAAAAATATTTAGGTATGGGTCTTTGCTATATCGATAGCTGCCAATATTGCAGGTGATTTATTACTTCATTTATTTTCTTTCCTTTTTTTATTTTATTTATCTTACTAAGATGCGTCAGAGCGGTTAGCTTGCTAGTCAGTAAATCAGTGGTCGCGAGTTCGAATCCCGCAACGACCGTTTTAGTTCACCTCAAAAGCATTTAGGCTTAGTTTAGGGAATGTATGAGGATGTACATGTACTTTTTTCAGGGACATTCATTCTTTAAGAAAAATAACGTTCAGTTTTTGTATGGGACTCTTTTTGTTTTGTTAATTTTATAAGTTTATAAAAACAGATTAATAATGTCCTTGCAATATAAAAACAGATCAGATGTCCTTGAAACAAGTACATATACATCCTCATTAATTCTCTAAAATACAGAAAAATTAATTCTGTATGAAGAGATTAAATTTTCGTTTGAAATTAAATATTGCTTGATTTTTATCAGTGTAACTATTGAGTTTTACAATCCACAAAAAATCCGTTTTGGCAATTTGACTCTTGTAGCTTAGAATCATACTAAAATCATAGAAAATTCTGAAACTACATAAACAGAGTTTTGTAGTTTCAGAATTTTCAAAATTTGATCATTTGTTTGAATCGTTCTGTTTTTGTTTTTCAGTCGAGTTTACTATATCCAAACACGGAAATCCAAGTATCAAAATTGGCGAATATTCATTTGGCAGAGCCGCAGTCAGCAGTTGTGGAAAACAGAGATGGCAATGTTCATCACATAAGAGCAGAGGCTGTAAGGCTACCGTCCATACTTTTGGCAATCATGTTTTGTTTGTTAAAAATTTTCATAATCATTAAATTAATAATATTTTTGCCTCGACTTTCATGTACCTTCTCAATCAATATTCACTTAATGTTACAATGGCCCAATCGGCCTCCAAAACTGAAATTTATTCTGAATTACTTCGTAGCATTCGAATATCATTTTTTGGGGCGATAAATTTATTTCTATCCTATATAAATATTTTTAGTATATATTTGTTTATTTTTTTTAATATAATGTTGAACCATATTTTTTAAAGACATAAAATAACTAATTTTGTATCAATGTAGAAAGAGTTTGGCTTAATTGAAATGTCAGCTTTGTGAACAGCATAAAAATTACACTAATTATCATTATATAATTGAGTCAACTACATATATTTACGACAATTTTCAACAAACTAAAAAAAGGCTTTATGTTTGATTTTGTCAAATTTTTAAGGTGGTCATAAAATATTGTAATACGACTGTATGTATTTTTATACAGATTATATTTATTTTTCCATATCGCTTTATTTTATTTTATTATAAACACCTCCTAAAATCCCATACCAATTGAGAGTTTATTTTAAAAGAGAAATTGCTTCGTGTGTTTACGTTTTAGTGTGTTTGGCATATGACGTTCTATAAAATTTTGTTTTGTTTAGTGTGTTTGGCATATGATGTTCTATAAAATTTTGTTTTGTTTAGTGTGTTTGGCATATGACGTTCTATAAAATTTTGTTTTGTTTAGTGTGTTTGGCATATGACGTTCTATAAAATTTTGTTTTGTTTAGTGTGTTTGGCATATGACGTTCTATAAAATTTTGTTTTGTTTAGTGTGTTTGGCATATGACGTTCTATAAAATTTTGTTTTGTTTAGTGTGTTTGGCATATGACGTTCTATAAAATTTTGTCATGACGTTTAAGTGTGTATGGCATTTAACGTGCTAAAATTTTTTGTTTTGTTTAGTGTGTTTGGCATATGACGTTCTATAAAATTTTGTCATGACGTTTAAATGTGTATGGCATTTAACGTGCTATAAAATTTTGTTATGATATTTTGTGATTTTGGCATATGATGTTCTATAAAAGGTTTTTTTTATTTTTATTTGTTTTACCACACATTCTTCTTAGATAGCTCATTTCAACCGCGTTTATTCTACTTTCATACATCTTCTGTCTCACTCTAGCTTACATTAGAGTCGGTACGACGATACCATTGAGTACCGCGAGCTGCTTCAGAACAGATTTATTCTAGTGAGGCGGCTATCTTATATTAAAATAATGTATATGTTTATATGATCATAAAAAAAAATAATTTCTTGCGCTAATTCTATTTTCATGAATCTTCTGGCATGTCCATGTCCCAATAGCATAGATTAGTCAGTACGATGATCCCATTATATACCGCGAGCTTTGCTTGCCTCGCAATAATTGACACCTAAAAAATATAAATGTCTTCATAAAAATGCATTCAGGGATCGTCAGCCATTCAAGAAGCAAAGTGTACACTAATTATGTTGTGGAGTTAAGTGTTGGCTCACTCGTTTTAGATTTGTGTTACTACTTTGTGACATTTCTTTTTCAGTTCGTTATGTCACATCTCGACTGGGATCGGTTTTGCTGAGTGTGGGAAGCTATACATACTGTAAGCAGAAGAAGAATGAATCTGGTAAGCAGTATTGGCAATGTTCCACACATAAAAGCAGAGGATGTAATGCAACTGTCCGCACGTTGGACAATCATGTTTTCTTTATAAGACATGTACACAACCATGAACCACCATCCGTTGATAAAAAAAAATACTCTATTTAAAAATTCGAGTGAAACTAGTTTTAATTGTAACAAATAGTGTGTTAATTGAATCATTGATTGATTCATAAATTGAATCAATTTATGTTTTATACGTTTATTTAATTTTCATAAGTTACTTTAAGGTTTAGATCATCCTGTCAAAGGAAATAAATGTTTTATGGTACAAATCAAAAATTTGTTTTAATATACATAATCCTAAGATAGAGTTTTACAATTCAACAACATCAATGCCATTTATTACTTTTGGTGGAGGGACAGATAGAGGGAAGACGGAGTATGGACCGTAAAATAATATCGTGTCTTAAAAATCTCAGGCAGTGGTTCGGGATGCCGGATGTGGCGTCACTAAACATCATAATCTCAGGCAGTGGTGCGGGATGCCGGATGTGGTGTCACTAAACATCATAATCTCAGGCAGTGGTGCGGGATGCCGGATGTGGCGTCACTAAACATCATAATCTCAGGTAGTGGTTCGGGATGCCGGATGTGGCGTCACTAAACATCATAATCTCAGGCAGTGGTGCGGGATGCCGGATGTGGTGTCACTAAACATCATAATCTCAGGCAGTGGTGCGGGATGCCGGATGTGGCGTCACTAAACATCATAATCTCAGGTAGTGGTTCGGGATGCCGGATGTGGCGTCACTAAACATCATAATCTCAGGCAGTGGTGCGGGATGCCGGATGTGGCGTCACTAAACATCATAATCTCAGGCAGTGGTTCGGGATGCCGGATGTGGCGTCACTAAAAATCATAATCTCTGGCAGTGGTGCGGGATGCCGGATGTGGCGTCACTAAACATCATAATCTCAGGCAGTGGTGCGGGATAGCGGATGTGGCGTCACTAAACATCATAATCTCAGGCAGTGGTTCGGGATGCCGGATGTGGCGTCACTAAACATCATAATATTTTTAATCTCAAAAGCAGACGAATAATTATAGAAAATTTGTATCTTCACAAAATTATTCACAACCATGTAGACTCAACTTATTTACTTTCTAAATTAAACTTTTACTGACCATTACGTAATTTCAGATCTCGGTTTTTGTTCTATGTCGACCGATGTTACACAAACTACTCACAAAACAATTAGGTATACTAACAGGATTTGCTCCAACTACAAAACATAATTTAAACATTGCGGTATAATACATAAATCACGAGCAGATTTCAAATCATACATATTACAACAATTAGGTAATAATACATACCACAATCACATTCATCCATAATCTATCATACATCCAATAATACATATGTACCTATAACACATATCTACATAATACTACAATTAGGTAATAATACATACCACAATCACATTCATCCATAATCTATCATACATCCAATAATACATATGTACCTATAACACATATCTACATAATACTACAATTAGGTAATAATACATACCACAATCACATTCATCCATAATCTATCATACATCCAATAATACATATGTACCTATAACACATATCTACATAATACTACAATTAGGTAATAATACATACCACAATCACATTCATCCATAATCTATCATACATCCAATAATACATATGTACCTATAACACATATCTACATAATACTACAATTAGGTAATAATACATACCACAATCACATTCATCCATAATCTATCATACATCCAATAATACATATGTACCTATAACACATATCTACATAATACTACAATTAGGTAATAATACATACCACAATCACATTCATCCATAATCTATCATACATCCAATAATACATATGTACCTATAACACATATCTACATAATACTACAATTAGGTAATAATACATACCACAATCACATTCATCCATAATCTATCATACATCCAATAATACATATGTACCTATAACACATATCTACATAATACTACAATTAGGTAATAATACATACCACAATCACATTCATCCATAATCTATCATACATCCAATAATACATATGTACCTATAACACATATCTACATAATACTACAATTAGGTAATAATACATACCACAATCACATTCATCCATAATCTATCATACATCCAATAATACATATGTACCTATAACACATATCTACATAATACTACAATTAGGTAATAATACATACCACAATCACATTCATCCATAATCTATCATACATCCAATAATACATATGTACCTATAACACATATCTACATAATACTACAATTAGGTAATAATACATACCACAATCACATTCATCCATAATCTATCATACATCCAATAATACATATGTACCTATAACACATATCTACATTATACTACAATTAGGTAATAATACATACCACAATCACATTCATCCATAATCTATCATACATCCAATAATACATATGTACCTATAACACATATCTACATAATACTACAATTAGGTAATAATACATACCACAATCACATTCATCCATAATCTATCATACATCCAATAATACATATGTACCTATAACATATATCTACATAATACTACAATTAGGTAATAATACATACCACAATCACATTCATCCATAATCTATCATACATCCAATAATACATATGTACCTATAACACATATCTACATAATACTACAATTAGGTAATAATACATACCACAATCACATTCATCCATAATCTATCATACATCCAATAATACATATGTACCTATAACACATATCTACATAATACTACAATTAGGTAATAATACATACCACAATCACATTCATCCATAATCTATCATACATCCAATAATACATATGTACCTATAACACATATCTACATAATACTACAATTAGGTAATAATACATACCACAATCACATTCATCCATAATCTATCATACATCCAATAATACATATGTACCTATAACACATATCTACATAATACTACAATTATGTAGGTAATAATACATACCACAATCACATTCATCCATAATCTATCATACATCCAATAATACCTATGTACCTATAACACATATCTACATAATACTACAATTAGGTAATAATACATACCACAATCACATTCATCCATAATCTATCATACATCCAATAATACATATGTACCTATAACACATATCTACATAATACTACAATTAGGTAATAATACATACCACAATCACATTCATCCATAATCTATCATACATCCAATAATACATATGTACCTATAACACATATCTACATAATACTACAATTAGGTAATAATACATACCACAATCACATTCATCCATAATCTATCATACATCCAATAATACATATGTACCTATAACACATATCTACATAATACTACAATTAGGTAATAATACATACCACAATCACATTCATCCATAATCTATCATACATCCAATAATACATATGTAGCTATAACACATATCTACAAAATACTACAATTAGGTTATAATACATACCACAATCACATTCATCCATAATCTATCATACATCCAATAATACATATGTACCTATAACACATATCTACATAATACTACAATTAGGTAATAATACATACCACAATCACATTCATCCATAATCTATCATACATCCAATAATACATATGTACCTATAACACATATCTACATTATACTACAATTAGGTAATAATACATACCACAATCACATTCATCCATAATCTATCATACATCCAATAATACATATGTACCTATAACACATATCTACATAATACTACAATTAGGTAATAATACATACCACAATCACATTCATCCATAATCTATCATACATCCAATAATACATATGTACCTATAACATATATCTACATAATACTACAATTAGGTAATAATACATACCACAATCACATTCATCCATAATCTATCATACATCCAATAATACATATGTACCTATAACACATATCTACATAATACTACAATTAGGTAATAATACATACCACAATCACATTCATCCATAATCTATCATACATCCAATAATACATATGTACCTATAACACATATCTACATAATACTACAATTAGGTAATAATACATACCACAATCACATTCATCCATAATCTATCATACATCCAATAATACATATGTACCTATAACACATATCTACATAATACTACAATTAGGTAATAATACATACCACAATCACATTCATCCATAATCTATCATACATCCAATAATACATATGTACCTATAACACATATCTACATAATACTACAATTATGTAGGTAATAATACATACCACAATCACATTCATCCATAATCTATCATACATCCAATAATACCTATGTACCTATAACACATATCTACATAATACTACAATTAGGTAATAATACATACCACAATCACATTCATCCATAATCTATCATACATCCAATAATACATATGTACCTATAACACATATCTACATAATACTACAATTAGGTAATAATACATACCACAATCACATTCATCCATAATCTATCATACATCCAATAATACATATGTACCTATAACACATATCTACATAATACTACAATTAGGTAATAATACATACCACAATCACATTCATCCATAATCTATCATACATCCAATAATACATATGTACCTATAACACATATCTACATAATACTACAATTAGGTAATAATACATACCACAATCACATTCATCCATAATCTATCATACATCCAATAATACATATGTAGCTATAACACATATCTACAAAATACTACAATTAGGTAATAATACATACCACAATCACATTCATCCATAATCTATCATACATCCAATAATACATATGTACCTATAACACATATCTACATAATACTACAAAACATATACTTACATAATATTATGGTACAATATATGAAGTATTTGTCATTTTTACTCATTTTATGTGGTTTAAATTTGTTACTCTTATGTGAAAACATACTATTGGGTTGCAATAAACTAATCATACTTTTTTATATATTCTTTACATATACCATAGTACCCTGTTTGTTTCCCAAATAATATTTTTTTTTTTGAAAAATAATAAAACATAAAATATTATATATAATATAAATAATATTTCTGAGTCACGCCAAGTCTAATTTCTAGACTTGTCTGCGTGTTTTCAAGACAATATCTATGTATACTCTAATTATAATAAACAACATTACAATAAAAAAGACACACAAAGATGGTCTCCCAAACATAAATTCCTTCCTGTGTTACAAAACTTGTCTATTTATTATTCTATAAATGAAATGAAAAAAAAATCGTGTGAGATCTGTTAATTATATATAAAGTCACACCTCAATAGCCATTCCTTGACATTCTTAATAGATGCCGGCATCATATTAAGCAATTTAGGCACATAATTTTCTAACGTTCTCGTACCGTATTTATTATTATATTTTGGAACTACATATCCGTCGTTACATTTAAATCTAGTGTAATGCGTGTGTCACGGCCTGTATTTATATTCGTCCTTATAAAACTGGTCAAGGATTGTTCTTTCACCGAGATATGTTTGGTGTGATGTTCGCCAACCTCTGCTAGGAGCGGCACAGGAAGAAAAAGAATAAGGAATGCCATTTATTAAATAAAAACTAAATATTTTTTGACAAACTCAATATCTCAATAATAATAATTAATAATTAAAGACTTGTATTGAGTTAAACAACGTGGCGGACTTATTGCCCGCAGGCAATTTCTACCGGTCAACCACCAATAATGGAGACAAGAACTGGAAAATCGGGAACCTACCGGACTTGCGACCTGTCATCTGCTGATTTACCAATTACTTACTTATCAGCCATGTTCGATCCACCGCTGGATAAAGGCCTCATGGAAACTTATATCTGTCTTGAGCTGTTTGCTGCCATCCACGACCCTGGACAATGCTGGACAATGTCATCTGTTCACCTTTTCAGTAGTCTTCCTACTGCTCTTTCATTGGTCCAGGCCATCCACTTCAGGATTCTAGGTGACCATCTGACACTTCTTGCCACGCCACGTGTCCCGCCCGCTGTCATTTCAGTTCACTATAACACCTTTTTAATGACTTCCCTTATCAATTAATATTTTTGAAAATACTGTATTTGTATGTTTATTGCTAAATTTACTTAAAAATAAGCTGACAACACCATCACCATTTATCGAATGATAATGAAACTTTTTCTAACGCCATCTATCGAGGAATTGGTGGGTAAATATTTATTTATTTATTTCATTTAAGAAAACTACAGCTGTGTATATTTTGTGGTTACATAAAAGTGTTTTTGAAATAACAATAAACTAACAATGGTTTCCTAAAATTAAAAAAAAAATTAGTGATCAGTGTGTTGAGCAGTATAAGAAGAATAAGGAAATGGGGTTGAAAATATATTTATCTGTTTTCGATACCAATAAGAATTAGAAATAATACCTTTTTTTTTATATATTATTATTATTCCACTAATTTTAAGACTAAAACCGGTTGTAGGTGGTTGGATACATTTGTGGCTCAGTTGGTAAGATCTCTAACTCCTGAGCCAAGGGTCCTGGGTTTGATTCCCGATGGAGACATAGTTTTTAATTGTGTTTTCAGTCCGGATCTGTGAAACGATTAACATCGCAAGTCTCCAGAATGTGGCAACTTTTTATTGGGTGCGTGTTAAATTTATATTTGACATAGAACCTGTTAATCAACCGAGAAGCAATATAAAATAAAGAAATAAATAAAATAATATTTCTTAAAATTTTTGATATGGAATTTCAATAAATTTGGTTGTTATAGATAGGTTTTTTTGTAGGGAGTTGTGGAAAATGTCTGTATGTTTTATGTTGTCACGAATAAATAATATAATTAAATATTCGTTTAATATTTTGTCTAACACGATAGATCTGATGTTTTTTTTTAAATTTTTTTAGGGAAATTCATAAAATCACGTAGAGGAACTACCGAATTAATGATTGGTAAATTTCGTTTTAGTAGAAAGCAAACGAATGTAGCAACTGGTAAGGAATACTGGCAGTGCTCAACACATAAACGCAAAGGATGCAAAGCAATCGTTCATTCTGTAGGGAACATTATTGTTATTAAGAAAAATGATCATAATCATGAACCATCTTGAATTATCACGAGTATTTGTTTATGAAATAAAACATTTTGCTTCATTTTCGAGAGTTTTTTTTTTATAGAATTAATTTTAAAATATAAATTAGAAATACGATACGATACGTTTCGATGTTAATTATCATGACATTTAAAGAATTCTATTGTTTTATTTATTTATTTTCTACCGCCGCGCGCCGATCGCTGACAGATGGTGATTTATATTGCTATTTCCTTTTGTTTATAATTGATTTTAGGTGAATGTGTTTATATAATGAACCGATTTATATGTATAGTTCCAGTTATATTTATATTAACATAACCTTTAATATGCCTCTGAAATAAAAATCGCGTCAGAGATTGGATTTATGTCATGTACTATGGCAGAAATAAGGACCTGGTTAATCTATTTGGTGTGAGCCCATAAGTTTGTTGAGGTATTGATTGTGAGTGCAGAAAGTTGAGATAGTGTATCTACAGTGCCGAACGGGAACAATCACCTGGTTCATAATTGCATATAATTGTCAATAAAAATTGTAAACTGCTAGGCATAGAAAAGGATTTCCTCGTTGGGCAGCAGTAATCTACTTATTGTTGTCATCATAAATATAGTGTGATATAAGGTAAACAAATAAATAAAATAAAATGTCAGAAGGATATGACTAAATTTAATCAGTTACGTGTTCAATTAAAGGCTACATTTTGAATATACTGTCACAATACGATTTGACTCCATGATAAATTAAAAATTGATTATAGGATTAATAAAATGAAAAAGTAGGACTTACAGTATTGCTGCACGTCCGCCTAGTCTGAAAAGGTTGTCATGTAGCAGAGGTACGTGGTTAATTTTTAAAAATGTCTCTTATTCATATCCTATGTCTTCGATATTATGTTAAACACAATAGATCTAATGTCGTTTTATGTTTTTTTTAGCAAAATTCATAACATCACGTAGAGGAAATACCGTTTTATTGGTTGGTAAATTTCGATTTTGTAGAAAGCAATCGAATACGGCGACTGGTAAGGAATACTGGCAGTGCTCAACACATAAAGCCAAAGGATGCAATGCAATAGTTCATTCTGTTGGAAAGGTTGTTGTTATGACGAAGAATAAACACAATCATGCACCATCTTGAATTGTTACAATATTTTTTTTTTAAATAATATATAAAATTTCTTTCACGAGAGTGCTTTTTTTTACAATTTTACTTTAAAATAAAAATTTGTAAAATTGGTATCTTGGTTTCATTCTGTGTATATATATGTATAAAAATGGATGTTGGTATGTATGTTTGTATGTGGCCGAAGATCATCCATCCTATTACAATCAAACTTTGGAAATTTGTTATAGAATTAAAAAAAAAGGTTTTTGAATTTTAATCATTGAATTCCTGTCCCTTCAGTACTCTTAAGATCCTTCCGTTTCTTTAGATTCTTCAGACCTTTCCATTCCGCCAGTCCCTTCTGACTAAATAAACAAATTCATTGAATTACTTGACAATCTTGAATACTGATAAACATTCATTTTTATGTATATTTTGAAATGTAATAAAATATTTTTTTAGTCATGTTATATTATTTTTATCAAGTCATTATTATTTTGTTTTTGTATAATTAATTGCTTAACTATTTCATTTCCTCAATGTAATTTTTTTATTACTTTTTTTATTTTTTATGACCTTTTATTTCTATTGTATTATTTCGCAAATTTTCACTTGTATACATACATTGTGAATACTGTAAGGTTGCAGATAAACGATTACTTATATGTTGCTATTAGTTATACACGCATTCGTATTCTGTAACTGCTTGTATTCCTTAATGAATAAATAAATAAGTTTGTATTAAGCATCTCTTGTAATGTATCGAAATTATTAACAGTTTCCAATCAACCCAAACTACACGACATACTAGACAAGCCAACATACAGATATCTAGAACTAAGCCAATATTTGGACAAAGACATTTTCAATTCCTGGGAGTTCAATTTACTTCCATTAGAGTTGAAAAAAAATTAAATGCATTTAAAAACGGAATTATAAAAATGATAATAAATACAGACAAAACTTTAATCAATTAACAATGACGGATACACACGCGTACTAAAATCATATGCATACATAATATATACAATCAGAAACTGCTTTAAAACAGATATTTACCCAGTGAAGCAGCCTACGTTCGCATCTAGTTTTAAGTATTTATCTATACTATAAAGAATTTTAATTCAATTGTATCTTATTCTATGAAAATTGTAGTCAATGTGATTCTACAATAAAAAAATATATTTATAAAAAAGAAAACTGTAAATGGTAAGAAATAATGTATTTTTATTGAAAAATAACCAATAGAATGTGATTATATATTTTGATCTAAAGAAATGTGTTATCATTTTGTAATAAATAAGGTTGAGGAATGTGTTTGTTCTAGATTTATAAAAAAAGTTATTGAGCTAGCAGTGTAAACAAGATAGATCTAACGTTGTTTTATATTTTGTAGCAAAATACATAAGATCGCGTAAAGGAAATATCGAATTGTTGGTTGGGAAATTTCGATTTAGTAAAAAGGCAACGAATTTAACGACTGGTAAGGAATACTGGCAGTGCTCAACACACAAACCCAAAGGATGCAATGCAATAGTTCATTCTGTAGGAAACATTGTTGTTATGACGAAAAATTTTCACAATCATGAACCATCTTGAAATGTCACAGAGATTTGTTTATAAATAAAATATTAAATTTCATTTACGATGGTACTTTCATTACACAATTTTAATTTCTTGAGAATTTGACTTTTTAAAATGTTTATGTCGGTTACGATAAAATACGAATCTTATCTTTGAATTTTTCTAAAAACGTAGATTGCCAACACCATACTTTAATTTATCCAAAAAAATGTGCTAGAAGTCAACAGACTATTAGAACCCGTGTGCACGTTTGCAAGTCATGAGTCATAACTTTTCTGATATCGACTTCCATTGACGGTGAAGTTTTTTTTTTTTTTTCATTTAAAAAAAATAATATGTCCTTGTTAAAAAATACATATAAATCTTCTTATGTTCCCTAAAATAAGCATAAATGCTTGTGCTATAGGTGAACGAAATCGGTCGAGGCAGGATTCGAACTCGCGACCACTGGATTACTAGCCTGGCGCGCTAACCGCTCTGCCATCGACCCATATAAATGTTATATTTACTCTCCACTACAATGGAATAGTGGAGAGTAAATTTTGTGTGTATGCCGATGTCCGATTTCGATGATTATTTTTTTAACTAAAAAGGGCCGGCGTCCCATCTCAATTTGCTGAAGATCAGAAATAAAAAAATATCAAATCGGGATAGTTCTTTCTTAATTCCACGTCATCCGAATCCGATGATTCCTTTAATTCTGGGGTAGTTCCATCTGAATTCAGCCAATTGATGATGGGAATTATGATAAATCACGAAAATCATTAAATTTGGAAAATCATAAAAATCATTTTTCGCCATAAGTTTGGTATGTAGGCGAATTGTATGAAAGATTATATTACTGCAAACATGCATACCATTACGCCATCTCCCTCATGGTGTAGACAGAAGGAACCGAACACCACATTTTTCTTTCTTGACATACATTAATTTTGAAGTCGGTTTTTATATGAAATATCTTACGATTTGGTTTGTTTATAAATTCTTACTTGTTTATTTAAATTTTTATATACATCTATGAATATATACTATTAGCGTGTTTTCTAAATTTCCCAAAATTTTGAAGACGGGCTTCTTCTTATTAGGTAATGTATACCCGCACACCTAACGCCGGCTACCCCAAATTGTGGGATATACCGTAATTTCGGGACATTTAACAATGAATCTCCAGTACCTACTTAATGCTTTTCTTTGTCTACCTTGGTGACTCAGTTGATTAGGTATCTGACTACTGATCCAAAGGTTCCGGGTTTTATTCCCGGTGGAGACACAGTTTTTAATTGTGTTTTCAGTCTGGATCTGTGAGACAGTTAATGAGTATCATAAGTCTCTGGAATGTGGCAACTTGTTATTAGTTGCGTGTTAAATTAATATTTTACAATATACCTTATTGTTTCTCGAGAAGTACTGTAAAAGAAAGTTAATATCATAATGTTAATTTTATATTTTCCAGTGCATTTTGTGAGATCTCGCCAAGGGAATGTTCTGTTGGCTGTGGGAAATTATACTTTTAGTAGAAGAACTCAAAATAAGTTTGGTAAGGTGTGTTGGCAGTGTTCATCGCATAAACACAAGGGATGTAACGCCATCGCTCACACCTTTGAAAACGTTGTCACGTTTGTAAAGAATATTCATAATCACGAAATGTTATCATTTAAATCTCGACAAAGTATGTAGTTCTTACTCATTTTTTTATGGATTTTGAAGTCCCTCGAATATTTGTTAGAACCCCCACATACTATAATTTCCTATCGGCAGAGAGTCGGGCTCTTTAATCAGTAAGTATGTAGATGTATGCAAGTGCGCATAATATTACAACGATGTGATCTATATAATCTCCTAACTATCAGCTTATCAGCAGATAGAAAGTCTGTAGTTTGCGGGGGCTCTAACTGTATAGAATAAAATATATTTTAAATATCTGGCTTCATTTGTAAAAAAATAAGTACCTAAGGATTCTAGAATAACTTCTTTAATGATCTTGAATTTATTGATAGCAAATTGATTGACGGCGAATCAAATATTTCTTTATACCTATAAGTTTTTTTTTATTTGATGTTCACTTTTTTATACTTGAGTTTTTTCTTGGCATAGCTAATTAACAAGTGCCTTAAATTATTGAAAATGGTGACATATAAATAATTTGAATTATAAATAGTTATACTTGTTACCGTCACATTTACAAAATTGTTGATTGTTGTATACGAATATATCCAGTACTTTATACTTTGGTATAATATGTAAATCGTTTTTTTATCATTATAATTCATTTAAAAATATAATTATTCAATATTTTATATTTTTGTTTTCACTTTTGATATACAATATCCAGAAGTCAATATAGTGGTGACACGAAATTGGAGCATTTTTACTATAGTAACAAGGAACACTTCTTTGCACTATGTGCAAGTGGCGAGTTGCCAAAAAGCAAACGACAATATTTTCGATCTTTGCCCAGCAAAACAATTATTGCATGAGAATTTTTTAGTGAAATTCTACCCTACTATGCCAAACGATTAACCACTTTGCTACAACTATCGGTCACATGAATAATTTTGGATATCCTGAAATGGTGTTATGTTAAGGAGGAAAAGGTAAGTCTTTTAACTAAAGTTTTATCATTTTTCTTAAGTTCAGTTCCGGAAATAATTTTCAAGTGAATGAGGATAAACTAAATCATATTCACGATTTAATTACTTTTCATTTGATTTTGATGTAATTCCGGAAATATACATATGTATATTAGTAATATTATGTAGATTAATAAAATAAGTTTATTTTACTGTCTGTTTACACAATAAATAAAAAAAATGTTTACGCCAAGGAGAACAAATCAAGTCATATTTGTTATTTCAACGATTTTTCATTTCATATTAGTTAAGTAAAAAAAAAAGTGGCAATGGGAAGGTCATGTGGCAAGGCAGAGAGATAATAGATGGACCCCCAGAATTCTGAATTGGAGACCCTATCATTATAGAAGAAGTGTAGGGAGACCACAGAGGAGATGGACTGACGATATTGTCGAACTGGTGGGACATGGGTGGAAGCAGAGTGCCCAGGATAGAGAAATGGAAAACCCAGGAAGAGGCGTATATCCAGCAGTGGAGTGAAAGGGGCTTAAAAGAAGATTTGTTAAGTTCTGGAAACATGTTTATATGAAGATGGAAAAATGAAGTCATATTTTTAATTGAATTATTTTTTATTTGATTTTAGTCCAGTTCCGGAAATCAATTCGAGGGAACACGTTGTTGATCCTAAATGGTTTTTCATACAGCAGACGTAAAACTACCAATGTTGGCAAGGTGCTGTGGCAATGTTCAACACACAAAAATATTGGCTGCAATGCTATTGTACACACAGTTGGTCCAATTGTCGTTTGTGTTAAAAACTTTCATAACCACGAACCATCTATTTGTACAAAAAAAACGTTGTAAGAAATTGAGAACAATTTTATTGTTTGTTATTGTGCCATGTTAGGTTAGTCAAGTCGTAAGCCTTACTGTCTCGTGCCAATTTAAAGATCTGTTAGAGACACCTCACTTACTCCAGGATATTTTTCAACCACGACATCTGCTTTCGGCCTCCACATCGTCGCCCTTCGATATTTTTCTACAAAATCGGCCCCAGTATCCCTCTAATAAATTATTTGATCCGAATATATGACAGTTTTATAGTGGGGAGTTATAAATTCCCAATTTTAAAGGATATTTTTTTATTGCAGATTATCAACTAGTATCCTGCTGAGATTGTATTTATACTCGCTCAGACTCCATTAGATTTTGAAGGATATCTGAATAGTGCTTCTCATTTTTTTAACTGTCATATATTTCAAAGTGACTCTAAGCTCAGGAAACTCCAAAATTGTTTTTTTTTTATTTTAAAATTGGTTAAAAGGCACATCATTTTCATAAAATGGCATTGAAGAATTTTCAATCTTTCATAATAAAATATTTGAATCAAAAATAATTTAACAAACTCATTACATGAAAATGTTGAATATTTTCCGTACAAACTTTGAATACTCTGTAGAGTGACTTGTTAGTGAGGAGTTTGGCGTTGGCCACAACCCACTCGTTTTAATGCGAAGAAATATTTTATATGGTCGATTGATTATATCACATCTCATTAGGGATTGCATTGTAATAATTTGAACAAACATTTTTACCTTTAAAATTACTTCCAAATTGATTTAATTTATTTCTAGCCCATGATGATAATAGGCTACCTTACCATACCCGCTTATTCTTGTTCTTCTTCTTAGCCATGCTCGATCCACTGCTGGATAAGGCCCTCTTCTAAACCTTTCCTTTTAAACCTTTCGCTTATTTCGTAATAGGGAACTATTATGCAAGCATTTACCTACAATGAAACTGGCTCTTCTGCTTTTCATATCATATATAAGGAAAAACAATTTTATTATTTGCAGTTGCATATACCATCACCTTATGTCCCTTGCAGGATAGGTAGAGAGGACCTTAAAGTAAGCATCCACATTTATAGGTCTTATATTTGCTATCTTCTTAATCTGTTATTTCTTTTTATTTTCTTGTAGCTAAGTTTAAGTTATATTTTTTCTGTATGATTTTTATCTGTCCTGTTTCAAAGACCTATATACATTCTTTAAAAATATCAACATATAATTTATGTACATTGTGTAACAAATGTACGCATTGAATTCATTATAAATTATTATACGGACATGTTGATGATATTGTCCTTAATTTCAATTAAAATAATATATTTTTTGTTTGATTTTTAAGAAATCGTTGTTATATTATTATAACTGTTGTCCAAATATTAAATACATTGTTTATAAATTGTTGAAGTTATTTCTTTTATTTTGTTTCTCAAAAAACAATTACCTGGACCGGAATCACTGGTTAGTTTCAAGAAATTTCTCATGCAACTAATAAACTGGTACCTAGTACATAGGTATGTCAAACATTAATTTAATACGCATTCAATAAGGCTAAAGGCTTATTTTATTTATTTTTATTTGATTTTACAGAAGACAGCACTCAGTACATGCATACAATATTAAAAGGAAATAAACAGAAATACAAAAAAAATGACATGTACCTCATCTTACGTACTATACCTAATATCGAAATACGACAGTAAAAGAATGCGATTTACTAATGTGCGCGCATGAAATAGAGTAAAAAATTGTATGTTTGTGTGTGTGTGTGCGTGCATGCGTGCGTGCTTACGTGTGAAGGTAGGTGTGTGATGACTAATCACACGCGGCGAGGATCCAGCCTGCATCATTTACTGTCTACGTGGTGTGGTTCCTGTAAATCGCCAACACAAGTACTAAAGGGTGGAGGAGTCACCCGATATGAAAGGTGGACCATGTCCCGCTCGGCGGTAGCCCGCCATGCTGATGAGGTTGGTGTAGCCGCGACGCCGCGCTTGACGTCGATATCGAAAAACTGAAAGTACCGTGCACTGTTGGGACGGGAGACCCTCGCCATGACTGACGGACCCTCACATTTGTGGTTGGACTCTTAGTGGTAGTGGTATGAAATATGCTTGATGGTAGTTTCTTGTTTTATTCGGTGAACAGACGCTCCGGGGATGAAACGAGCTACAAGTTCTAAAACGTTCCCTATGGAGTGGGGTAGGATACTACGAAATCCTGTTAATGATGAACATATACATAGGTATTGACAGATTCAAAAGTTGAGAAGAAGAAAATATTACTAAGGGTGGTTAGAAAAAAAAACAAGTTGGTGTATGTTGTTATATGTGAGTCGAAAGATTTATCAAGTCTACATTTTTTTCATAAGTGTTAAATAAGTACATTATTCTGTTGATCGGAGCGTTTTTAAAGCATTTATTTTATAAGTTTGGTGAAGAAAAATAGTGTATGACTTGTCCGACAATATGATAGAACTGTGTCTTTACCTGGGACTCATGGCTCAGTGGTCAAATTTTTACCTAGGTGAGCCACGAAGAACTTTAAAATAATACATTATTATTTTTATTTATTTAGTAGGTATATTATATAAATCCTATTTGGTATTTCAGTCCAATTCATCCGTTCCAGCCGGGGCAATATGTGTTTATCAATTGGAAAGTTTACATACAGCAGAAAATTGAAATCTAAATCTGGCAAAGAGGTGTGGCAATGTTCCACACATAAAACTCGAGGGTGCAATGCAATCGCTCATACATTTGAAAATATTGTTATTCACACGAAAAATACCCATAATCATAATGCTGTTGATAGAAGAATCAAATATTGTATTCCTTCATTTAGTCCAATTGATTACACAGTATGAGGATAGTCCACCTTAAACACAATATCAAATAGCGTTAAAATTGGATAGGTTATGTATTGTGACACGAGCATCTATTATACAACATCTTGAAGGGAATGGCTGAGGCACCAACAATAGGGCATCCCCTCAGGGAATATCTAGAACAGATGTGCCACGACATGAAGTGTACCTCCTTCACAGAGTATAGAGGAAGAGATGCATCGCTTTTTTGACAGCCAATTCCCCCCAAGATTGAAACCAAAAAAGAAGTCCACCTTCACAAACATGTCATGTGACTGAATCCAAGACGAATAAAAGAAGAATATTAAAGTACTAATATATTTTTTTTAAATAATGGATATGTCCTTGTTCTTCATATACATCCTCATACGTCCCCTAAATTAAAGCAAATGCTTATGCAAAAGGTGAACGAAACTGGTCGTGGCAGGATTTGAACTCGCGATCACAGGATTACAAACCCAACGCGCTAACCGCTCTGCCACCACCCATCTATATAATAATAATAATAATAATACATTTATTGAGCAGAAGAAGTTACATACAAATACAAGATATAAACAATAAAATAAAAATAAATTAAAACAACCTCTCCAACTCAAAAGGACCATGCTCAGCTATGTTGCAGGAGGACAAGCCCCCTGCAGCTGATTTTCAGCATGATCCTAATGCTTACATATTTTAATTAAAATTTCAAAAATGCCCCAAAACTATAACAAAACAAAATACTTACATAAATCAAAAACGCACTCATATAATACATAATACATACACACATTGATACATATAAACCCACACACACACACACACACACATTCACAAAAACATCTTACATACTTCACACTATGATTGCGAGGCCAGAAGCATCGCTCGACATTTCTTCTTAAAAATGTGGATATTTTCCACTGCTTTTAGTGGTGGAGGCAAGTCATTCCAGCATTTAGTTGCAGCGTATTTGAAGCAACCTTCAAATGCTGCCCCTCCATGTCTAGGAATGAGCAATAAGAAGCTTCTGGCTCTCGTACCATAGTTGTGAACACTTTCAGACCATTCCAATCGTTCGAACAAGTATTCAGGTTTCTTATTTTGGACGACTTTATATATCTGACAAGAAAGGTGAAGTTTCCGCCGGTTTGCCATGTTCAATATTCCATTTTCAGCCAGATATGGTGAGACATGTGCCCTGCGGGGAATAGAGAAACAAAATCTGGCGCAAGCGTTTTGGACTCTTTGGATTATCTGTTGATGTTTGGTCAACAAACATGGTCCATACACTGTATCACAGTAATCAAGAATCGGCAGAATAATGGCTTCAGTCAACAACTTTCTCAGATTCACGTCAAGGAAGTTGCGTATTCTATATAAAATTTTAAGTCTGTAATAGCAGTATTTAGCCTTCAAACGAATATGATCTTCAAAACGAAGGTTGGCATCAAAAATTAGACCGAGATTCCTGACATTCATTTGTCTCTCTAATACAGTGTCATTGATAAGAAGTTTGAAAGATCTTGCATAAAAATTATTGAAACTTTTGACCCGCTGTATAAAGATGGTTGGTGGCAGAACGGTTAGCGCTCTGGGTTTGTTAATCCAGTGGTCGCGAATCGAATCCTACTACAACCGATTTCGTTCACTTACAGTACAGGCATTTGTGCTTTGTTTAGGAAATTTTCTAGGACATTAAAAAAATAGTTCTTAGTTCCTATTCTTCATAAATATACCCTGTTATATCCCCCAACGTTGGCGATCACTTCATCAAATCTCTCGGTCCTTCGCTGCTCGAAACATCTCCTCCGCGTTCCAGATGCCGGTCCACTCCTTCACGTTGCGTAGCCTCCACACAGCTTAATTGTAGTTTTATGTGTTAAGTGAAACGTTTTTTTAATCGGTATTTTTGTTTTTATTATTTTGTTATATAAAATATTTAATAAAAAACTCACTAATGTATTTTAATTTTTATTTGATGTGTTGGATATTTTTACTCATTCTGAATTTACATTATAACAGATAAATAATTTCTCATGTTTACCTTCCCGAGCAACGCCGGGTATTTAAAAAACTAGTAAAAAAATAAGACACCAAAAAAAATATTTGTCTTTGGTTTTACTACCTTATTTTATCAGCACATATAATAATAAACAATGTTTAAATATTTGTATTCAAATGGTATACAGAGACCTTAATGTTATAATTTTCATACATATTTGTATCACTATGTAGGATATTTTTATAAAAGTCATTGATTATGGTGCTTTTCTTGATTAGTACTCATATAATGTATTCTTACATTTACGATGAAATGTATTATTTTTTCTTTAAGCAGAATTTTTTTACTTTGTGTTCTGGTTTGTCATATTTTTCACGCTAGCCAACTTTAATCAATATAACATAAATTAACCCATGTGTTTTCAAGTTTAATGTTTTTCAAAATCTCGTTATTACAATAGTAACATACTGTGTGTAATTTCATAAGTTCGTCATAAATTTTTCAAAGATTGTTTTTTAATTTATAAGCCTTCGAACGGGTTAATTTTTCTTATATACTTGGTGCTGTACAGACTTTAAGACGTAAGTAAAGAAATAATGATTCATTATTTTTTTACCTTTATTCGTTTTAATAAAATATTTTTCCATAAATATAGGTGTTTATTTTTTCATCCATTTTATATTCATGTGTTCTGTGCATATTTGTAAATGTTAAGATTAGTTTATTAATTGTGCATTATTTTTTTTCGTAGAATTCCATTTCTGAAAAATAATACAATTTATTTTTGATTCTACATACAATAAATAAATAAATATTATTTTTACGTCGCCTTGTTAAGGTATCTTCTAGTTTATGTAGAATCAAAATTATATTGTTTTATATTAAATTGAATGTTGAAATTAGTTTTTTTTTACATTTGCTTACAAAACAATGAGCATCGAAGTCGCTATGTCAAAAAAGCTTAAAGCGGATCAAAGTATCAAAATATTATCCCACCCAACATAAATTACTGTATGATTGTTGTCTTTGTTAATCTGAGTTTTGAACGATTTTTCAATTACAATGAAATATTATATTCTGCTGTAGCAGCTACAAAGAGACGAAGAGACTGGCGGACGATAGAGTTAAGTGGAAAGATCGAGTGTTTGGTGCAGACCAATCCTAGGATTGTGACCCAGAAGAAGAAGATTATATTCTGTGTATTTAAAAATATTTTATCAAGCAATATTGAAAATGCAGAAAAGAAAAATTTCTTATTATCTTATTTCTTGAATGCTGAATAGCGGAGGTTAGTATACAGTATTTCTAGTGCGTGACATTATTTATAGCCATCATAGCGATTTAATTTACTGTATGTTTCAATTTTCCATTATTATTTAGATTCATCAATTACATATTTGTCAAGACGAAATGGTAAAATAGTATTAATTCACATGGGCTGCGACTATAATATTCTCGAGACTTTTCTATGGAGTATCGACATGGGGGTGTAGAATATAATATAGATCTGTCAAGTATCTGTAAATGTCCTTTTTCTTTCCATATCTCTATAGCTCATATCGAGACTTGGCCTTGAACTCCTTTTTATCCTGCTACAGTCCAATCTGCAACTTACAGTGATTGAACCCCGTCCTTTTGATCAATAAAATGAGTATACTTACTTTATTTACGTTTGTAACAAATCAACCAGTTTTTAACGAGAAAATCGGAAAAATCTATGGGCAATTTGACATGAAAATCATTAAAATCTATACTATAGTTGATTATGGCCTTAAAAGCTGAAACGATCTTCGGTAGACAAAATAAATGAACTATGTGTAATAATATGTGTTCATATTTTTTTAATTTAATAATAACGACTTAAAACAGCTTATAAATCAGAGATATTTTCATGATTTGTCAATTACCATTCTTTACATTTACTATCTCAAATTGCCAAAATTGAAACCGTCTCAATCGACAAGTTGAAAACTGCTGACGTTATTATTCATTATTTGTTTCACCACTTCGTATACTCTCATTTTGTCAATTATCGTAAATATTTGTTCTGCATTACTAATATAAAAATATATCCCGGCATACCTACCATCCGGGAAAACTACAGAATATCAAGGAATTATAGGCTAAGTTCTTAATATACTGGTAGGAGTTCCAGAGTCAAACCCAAATGCAGTTAACATGAAGTAATCAACAGGTCATGAGGGATTGTATTGTTGCCCAAGAAAACACATAGGACAGAGCAAAGTGGCAAAGAATAACCAAAAAATCAGACCCCACCACCATTGTGGGAAACGAATTATTTTATTGTGGGAATAGAAGAATAAAAATCTACTTAATATTCAATTATATTTGGAGAAAAAATATATTCCCACAATTAATCAAGGTTGTTTTTCTGGTTACAGTTCAATATGTACAATCACGCACTGGTTCAACATTGGCTAAAGTTGGCGACTACATATTCTGCAAAAAGAGACAAAAAAGATCGGGCGAAATAGTGTGGCGATGTTCCACTAAAAACAGCTGTAATGCAATTGTACGAACGATAGATCATATTATTATCCAAGCCAAGAATAATCACAACCATGAAATCTGTTCAACAACACATCATTCTATAATCTATTAGAATTCACTTATTTTTTCAAATCAAATTATTATCCAAGCCAAGAATACTCACAACCATGAAATCTGTTCAACAACACATACTTCTATATTATATTTACTTGAGTTTTAATGATAATATATTTGTAAATACCTATATATTTTTCTTAGTCTGTTAAATTCCATTATCAAGTTTTAAAATAATATATATTTTGTAAGATTCTCAAATCAAATGTTTTATAATATATTTTTGTTTATAGCTATTTGGCATTAAGTATCTATTAAGAATGTCTACGTTCAGTAAATAATCTTAACATTTTTATTCTCTTCAACCGTTTGATAGTTTTTATGGTAATTTTCATGAATTTTCTTTTTAAAATTCTCAGCTGGTATCATGTAGAGTACATAACTACATATCTGTTTCATTGTCATTATCATTTTTCGTGACAACTGTACGGCCTTAACTATAATGTGCTCCTGGGAAAAAATATCTTATGACACCGTATACGAATCAAACGAATTATTTTATTGAATTAAATTTAATTTTAATCCTTAAGTTTATGTCCAATCAACTATATAAACATCACTTTATGTGTAAAAAGCATAGACAAAGAAATCGTTATTTTTTGATAAGTGATCATTAATTTACTGTCTATGATTGCAAATTTGTATGCATAGATTTGTTTTTATTTTTAATTAAAAATAATATTATAGGTTCATAAAATACATTCCTAAATTGAACGTTTTGTTAATATTTACACTCGATTTAAACATACTTGGAATTAATTATGTATCACAGGTCGCAGAAAGAGGCTAATCATGTACCTATCATTAATTGTATCTCGATAGAGACGAATCAGGATCACATATTTGCATAAACTGCTATAGGTAGGATAATTTGTGTAATCATTTTATATTATTTTTTTCTGAAAAAAAATAATATGTCCTCGATTAACAAGTACTTACCTATACATCTTCCTACCTACCCTGAATTAAGCATAAATGCTTGTGCTTTAGATGAACGAAATCGGTCGAAGCAGGATTTGAACTCACCGCGTCTAATGGATTACATATCCAATGCGCTAACCGCTGCGCCATCGACCTTTCTAATGTTTGCTCAACTTCCAATAATGATCCATATTTTAATTCTCTCATAATTATTTAGGAATTAATTTGAATAATTTTAAATGAATATTATTTTAGAATTAATTAAATGAAAAAAAGTATAGTTTACGTTCATCTTTGTGTGCGTGATAAATATTATATTTTTAAGTATTATTATTGTACTGAATTGTTATTAAAATATTTATTCGTATGAATTTTCTTGTTTTATTTTTTACGTCTATTAATATTGCAATGTTTCCTATTTATATAGTATTTTTCAGAGGTTCGTTTATACGGTGTATTCTTTTGTATCATAAAAATTTAAAAGATGATACTAGACATTTAAAATGTTTAGTAAATTAAATTGTCAAATGGTTTTATTACTTATATCTTATAAAACAAAGTGTATTTATGGTTGTACATTTGTGCCCTTCGAACAAACTACAAAAATATGAAACCAAAAAATTGAAAGTTTGTATGAATGTTTCTAAGAGGATAAACTTGTACACCCGCTATTTATTTTTTAAATGTTTGTTATAAAAAAACAGCATGGAAATATTACACCTCTACTTTCCCGATAAAATATTTATCGTTTATCGAGTACAGAGTGTACACTGTACAGGCAACGCTGTGATGGTCTGTTAGTATTTATATTATTTTTTATTCCTAAAGACTTGAGCCGACCCTATCGTAGTAGGTACGACAAGACTAAGAAAAAGAAGAAGGTTCCTAAAGACTTACTACAGTTATTGTATAACAATATGTAGGTACATTACGATTAGGCCACTGAAGAGTCTTACTATAATTTAATTTAATTTAATTTAATTTAATTTCGATTTACGGTTTGATAACCTTTTACACATACAAGTATACATAATATATTTAAAACAACAGAATTAAAAAAAAAACAAATAAAAACAAACAAATATACAAAACGAAAATAAAAAATGAATAACAATATAAAAAAGGTGAAAACATGAAAAAATATGTAAAAAATAATGAAAAACATTTAAAAAAAAAAAATGTAAAAAATAATGAAAAACATTTAAAAAAAAATATGTAAAAAAAACATGCGAGAAACATTCAAAAATATGTAAAAAAATAAACAAAAAACATGTAAAAATATGTAAAAAAATACATGTAAAAAATAATGAAAATCATGTAACAAATATGTAAAAAATATGTAAAAAATAAACAAAAAAACGCAAACAAAAAAAAAATATATATGTGTAAAAAATATGTAAAAAAACATGTAAAAAACAATGCAAAAACACGTAAAAAAAATAAACAAAAAACATGAAAAAACTAAACAAAAATCATGTAAAAAATATGTAAAAAAAAAAAAAATATGTGAAAAACATGTATAAAACATGTAAAAAAAAAAAAAATATGCAAAAAAATAAACAAAAAGCATGCAAAAATATGTAAATAAACAATGAAGAACATGTTAAAAATATGAAAAAAAGTAAACATACCTACATGCAAAAATTAATACAGGAAAAAAGAAATGTGAAAAGTAGTTTAAAAACCGACAAAATAATCTAATGTTTGGTCTCATTAACAAGTGCAGTGTATAGGCAACTTCTATAGATACCGATCGAGTCATAAAATATATCTGTGTATTGTGCATACTGGTTCCCCAAACTATGCAGTCTTTGCAAGGTTGAATTAGCCCGGTATACGCTAGTGTTAGTATGACAATAAAATGGCGCGGTACTGCGTGTGACCAGGGACGGCACCCGCAAATTTATAGCACTGAGCAAGTAAGGGGTGTCAGTATGCGAGTTTAATATCTAAAGTAATAAAGCAATCAAAATGTTAGTGTATGTGTGTGTGTATGTGTGTGTGTGTGTGTTTGTCTCACGCCTTCTGAAAAACCAAGAGCATCTAAAAATCTAATTTATGTGCGAACGTGTACCTGTATACCTGATGCAGTGTCACGCTAAAAATAATGCGATAAAAATGCTGAATTTTAAAAATATTTCAATAATTATTTTTTTCATACAAAATTTTCCAAGTCGTATCTGTCAAAAAAGTGTACATTTTGCACGCAAATATCTGTTAGTTTAAAAGTTAGAAGTAGGTATTTACACAAAAAAAATATATTTTGAAGTATAACTTAGCGTTTAAGTGAAAAACATGGTGAATATTTGGTATAATTATAATGTTTAACTTATTTTTAAAGTAAGCCTTTTGTACATAAACGCCGCCATTTTAATATCTTTTCATACAATATTTCATTTTCCCACCGAATGAATATGTTCTTGAAAATAATAAACCTTTGAAATAAATGTAATTATGAAATAATAAAATGAAACACAAGACATTACGGCAAGTTTTAAGACATATATTGTAAAAATGTGTTATTTATTAGTAAAGATATAGGCATAATAAAATTGCATAATTTGTATATAATATTTGATATTTCGGACAATTTTCATTTTTATGGCATCGAACAAACCAATGTAGGTACCTACATATTCAAAAAATGTATCCGAACCATTCGATATTACTTACGTGTTCGAATCGTTTCCATGGCTACAGAAAGAATGTGATATTCAAATAAAATTTGTTAGGAATCGAATTTATTTAGAAGGTTGTTGTAGGTAGGTACCTACCTAATACTATTTACTTACAAATCAACAATAATATACCTATACTGATTTCCTATAGGAAAATTATTTTATTTATTTATTTATCAACCGTTTGTCCGATTATAATGAAACTTTGGTGAATTGTCGAGCGTATGCCCAGGATGGTTTTTGGATTTAAACTTTTTTCTTATTCTTCTTCTTCTTCGTGTATTTGGTCGTTTTACCTATGAAGGGGGAGTATCCTGGGAAAAGAAGGTCCGACTGTCCCTCCATCTCTTCACAGGTCTTCCAGGACGGGTTCTGCATATAAACTTTTTTCTTCTTTTTCTTCAACGTGTACTTGGTCATCTTACCTATGAAGATGAACTATCCTGGGAGATGAAGGTCCAATTTTCCTTCCATCTCTTCGCAGGTTTCTGGATTTAAACTTTTTTCTTCTTCTTCTTCATCGTCTATTTGGTCATTTTACCTTTGAAGGTGGACTAACCTGAGAGAAGAATGTCCAATTTTCCTTCCATCTCTTCGCAGGTATCTGGATTTAAACTTATTTCTTCTTCTTCTTCTTCATCGTGTATTTTTGGTCATTTTACCTATGAAGTTGGAGAATCCTGGGAGAAGAAGGTCCAACTGTCCTTCCATCTCTTCGCAGGTATCTGGGTTTAAACTTTTTTCTTCTTCTTCGTGTATTTAGTCATTTTACCTATTAAGTAGAGCATCCTGGGAAAAGAAGGTTCTTTCATCTCTTCGCGGTTCTTCCAGGATGGTTTCTGGATTTAAACTTTTCTTAACCGACTGATGGGACGGGATGTAATGAAGGGAAGGGAGGCACTATAGGGCCTGAAGGGACGGGAGGTATAAAACTGCCTGAAGGGACGGAAGGTACTGAAGGGCCTGATGGGAAGGGACGTAATGAGGGATTAAAGGGACGGGAGGTACTGAAGGGCCTGAAGCGGCGGGTCCTGGAGTCTAATTCTTTTTCTTCTTAATGTTATGTAGACCTTTAGGGCAGTTTTTATACAAACTATTTCCTATTGTCTAATTCATCTTCTTCTTCTTTTATGTATACATTTGGGTCATTTTTTTATAAAAATTATTTCCTTTAGTCTAATTATTATTCTTCTTCATTTAAGTACGTAGACTTTTGGGAGAGTTTTAATACAAACTATTTCCAATAGTCTTATTCATTTTCTTTTATGTAGACCTTTTGGTCAGTATTTATACAAACTATTTCCAATAGTCTAAATATTCTTCTTCTTCTTTTTTGTAGACCTTTGGGTGAGATTTTATACAATCTATTTCCAATAGTCTAATTCTTCTATTAGGTATATGTATTTTTACTTATTTTATGTAGACCATTGGAATAGTTTTTTATACAAACTATTTCTTATAGTCTTATACTTATTTTTCTCTTTTTTATTTAGTCTTTTGGGTTAGTTTTAAGTCTAATAGTCTATTGTGCAGAAATATTATTAACGATATGCACACTTGATGAAAATACATATGAAATGAATGGGATATGGGATGTGACGATATAACCTGCACTAGAATCTTTTCAATACTTTTGTTTAATTAAATTTAAACCATTTATATCATCCTATTTTGAATAATTTTCAACACTTAATATTTAAAGAATGGGGGTTGTGGCCATTACTGAACTCTTCACAACATTTATATTCAAATTAAAAACTATTTACTATAGTTCAAGTCTTCTTCTTCTTCGTTAATGAAGACTTTCAGTCAAATTGAGCAAAAATATAATGCACACTTGATGAAAAAATATAAAAACGAATGGGATGTGACCAATACTAGATCTTTTCAGTACCTACGTTTGTTTAATCAAATTTTAACCACATCCCAACATCCAAAATTACTAAATTTTCAATAGGTACACATTACAATTTGTTTTCGATGATAATATTTAAAAATGGGGGTTGCGGCCAAACCAATCTCTTTACAACGTTGATAAACAGTCATATTTAAAACCATTACGCATAGTCCATGCGAGCAGAAATTGTATAAATATTATACTTCATTCACACTTTATAGCAATATATAAAAAAGAATGGGTTGTGGCCATCACTTGAACATTTTACAATACTTAAACTCAATCAAATTTCAAACCACTTTTCATAGTCTGATATTGCAAAATAATTGGGTGACAATATTATAAAAACGATTGCTTTTTCTTTCACAATTTTACATTCTTGGCCAACGGCGGGACATAAAAGCTAGTTTTAAATAAAAATAACAGATCTGCTAAAATTCTTCTCTGTGACAGTGGCAATAAATTGGTTAGCTTCATAAGACTGTTATAATTTATATAATCAATCGGTATTCCAAGTTTAAAATTAATAAACCTAAGAAATTTTCTCTGAACTTTTTCCAAAGTATTAATATGAATAGAATAACAAGGAGACCAAACAGTGGAATTATATTCAAGGTGGCTTCTAACAAGAGTTTTATATAAGAGTTTTATATAATAGCACATAATACTCGTATTATAGTACAATAGATATTCATTAATTACAAAGTTTGTCAATAAAATATTTATGTGAAATTAGAGGATATGTCACATATTTACCAAAAACACTACCTATAGTTTTTTGAATTTTTTATATTAATTATTTTTTTAACATTTTTCTGTGATAAAATATTTTTTATTTTTTTTTATTTTTTTGAAAAAATGGGCAACGTACAACAATATTTTTTTAAACAAATATAATAAATAAGAATAGCAACATAATAATAATAATCAGGACAATTTATAAAGCGCCGTTTAGTGAAAACCGTGGTCACCTCAAGAGCGCTTTCAGTTTATTTATTTATTTATTTAATATTACTTCTCGGGCAACTAACAGGTACTATGTCAAATATTAATTTAACACGCACCCAATAACAAGTTGCCACATTCTGGAGACTTACGATATTAATCGTCTCACAGATCCAGACTGAAAACACAATTAAAAACCATGTCTCCACCGGGAATCGAACCCGGGACCCTTGGATCAGCAGTCAGATACCAACCAACTGAGCCACGAAGGCCGACAGTTTGCTAAAAAATAAGTTAAAATGAGTCATATAGCTAACACATTGGAAATGGTTAAACATAAAACTTAAAATATACGATAAATCACAAATTAATCTAGTTATATATAATTACATAATCCAGATGAAATTAATTATATAAATTAGTCGATTCAAAGTAAACATTGCATAATATTAAGTAAGGGAATATTGAACGGATGAAGGACAACCTGGATACGATTTGCGGAAAAGATGAGTTTTTAATTTCTTTTTGAATTCATTGATATATTCGGCACATCTTATATCCATTGGAAGATTGTTCCACGACTTTGGTCCAGAAACGCCAAAAGATCGATTTAGGTAAATAAGTTGCATTGTACTCACTGCTGGTAACAAAAAAAATATTATTCCCGACAAACGTGGCTCCTGAAAAGAGTCCTGGACATACAGAATATGTCTACGGACCAGATCTTTTCCAAATTATTATATGTACGTAGTAAGGCATCGGTACAATGGCGAATTCTGAGCAGCATTATGTTTTTTTTTTGTCTAAAAAGAACGTTGAGGCGTGTCTTGTTCGTCTGTTTGGTATGTTAAAGTTAATAATTTTCAGAAGGTCTGTATAGTCAATATTGAAGTTTATGTTTTGTTTTTATTTTAAGGTCCAATTTTCGTTGCGAATGGAAACAGAGTGAACATGTTTTTAAGCGGTTACAAATATACTCGTAAGACATTCAATGGTTCTAAGACAAGATGGGTCTGTTCCAAGGGAGGTCCGGCGTGTCTTGCTTCTGTGACAACGATTGATGGGATAGTTGTCAAGTTTGGTGGAAGTCACACTCACTAATGGTCCAACGTGTCTTGCTTCTGTGACAACGATTGGTGGGATAGTTGTCAAGTGTGGTGGAAGTCACACTCACTAATGTTCCAACGTGTCTTGCTTCTGTGGCAACGATTGATGGGATAGTTGTCAAGTGTGGTGGAAGTCACACTCACTAATAACGATTGGTGGGATTGTTTTTAAGTTTTTATAATATAACAATATTAAATAATATACAGGAAATGGGAAGTAACTAAGATATATTAAATAATATAAAGGAAATGGGAAGTTAATATGATTAAGTTTTTACAGTACTTCATCAAAAAGATAAGAACCATATACTTGGTGAATTCACGTAATAATAAATTATGTTAAATGTAAGTAAAAAATAAATAATTATTTCTGATATTTTTTCTTATACTGAAGATATGCTTCATGAAACTCAGTATGTACAGTAAATAAATAAAACAAAACTATGTTTCATTTTTATTTGATAACCAAAAGTATTGCTGATAGTTGTTATAAATCTTAATTTTATATATCTATATAGTTTTAATAAGTTTATTGAATTCTTCATTATCTGGATTTCAATAGAACTTATACTTATATTTTTTTATAATTGTCGACAGTTCTTTCAGTATCAAAATTCTTAAATTCAATGAAATTGAACATAATATTATTTAACAAAAAAAACACTTTTGATTACACATACATACCATCAGTCCATATCCCTAAAAGAGTAGACATATTGTTCTTTCCTCGCAATTATTTATTCATCGTCTCATACATGCTCGCCGATCGTTCAACATTAGGTACCTATCTATCTTATTATTTTTATCAGTAGAACAACAAATAAACCATCCAATACTTTTTTTTATTACTAAACAAAGGGTGTTGAGAATAAGCAGATTAAGAAACGAGTTTTTAATCTTTTTTGGGTTAAGTAATATGAAATTTGGGTAAAGTAACATGATTTTTTTTATGGTAGAAATAACCAGACTTTGATATAGTTACTGACACATTCAATTCTCGAGTCAAGATATTTTTAATTTCATTATTGCTTGAGATAAATTAATTTCATAATGGCAGTAAACCCATCAGTGAGCTTCTTGGAAGGTTTGGGACTTGTGGGGACACTGTAACAGGAAACCCTGCAAGCAAGTGGGGAGCGCAAAAGATACCAATGGTCGCAATGCACGATACCTCCCCAACTTATAAATGTAAATATATAAAGGGAAGCGAAACTAACAATTAATTTACAGTTAAATAATTTCACAATTTCAGATGCAATATAATTTTATGTATGTTCAAAAAGATAAATTAATATAAAATAATTTCACATCATCGATAAAAGTTTTTTTTAACTTTGCGGTGTCCTTTTTTTAATATAACATTTAAATAATATAACTTATTTGTGTCATGTCCCAATTCGTTTTAGCTCGATTTGTGAAATCACGAAAAGGCAATAAACTCATAAAGCTGGGAAATTATACTTATTGTAAGAACAAAGATCACGGAGTCAAAACAAGATGGGTTTGCACAGTTAGAGGTTGTAAAGCTACTGTCCATACAATAGAACATTCAATTGTATATGTTAAGAGTTCTCATAATCATTGATTTTAATATACAATTTCAAATAAGTATGTCTTTTTCATTCGAATTCCACAACCTCCTTTTATTTTTATTATTTATTTTTCAATAACATGTTCACATAAGCCATATTCTGGATACTTACGGAGTTTTACTTAAAGTGTAAGAGCCCACGCTTCTAGATTTACGTCTTTTGTATAGTAGCCCATATAATTTTTTTTTAACAAAAAATAATACATATTTATTTTCCCGCCAAACTGCAAAGCAGTTTTTTGGCAGAGCAGATTCTCTCTTTCACATAATATTATATTTCACATAAAATAATTTCATTAAACTTATCTCAAATATTCAAGAAACAAAAACTAAACAAAAATTTGAAAGAAAAAAAATTAAATAAACCTTACACATAATATATATTATAATTTAACATGTTATGTTCCAATACACATAAAAATATAATTCACAAGTATATCACAGTTAAATAATTTCAAAATTTCAGATGCAATACAATATTATTTATGTACTTACAAAAAGGTAAATTTATAAAAATTAATATAAAATAATTTCACATCATCGATAAAAAATATTATTATAGCTTTGTGGTATCATATTTTTAAAATAGTATTTCAATAAAATAACTTATTTGCATCATGTCTCAATTCGTTTTAGCTCGATATGTGAAATCACGAAAAGGCAATAAACTCATAAAGCGGGGAAATTATACTTATTGTAAGAACAAAGATCACGGAGTCAAAACAAGATGGGTTTGCACAGTGAGAGGTTGTAAAGCTACTGTCCATACAATAAAAAATTCAATTGTGTATGTTAAGTGTATTCACAATCATTGATTTTAATATATAATTTCAAATAAGTATGTTTTTTTCATTCGAATTCCACCACCTCCTTTTATTTTTATTATTTATTTTTCAATAACACGTTCACATAAGCCAGATTCTGGATACTTATGGGGTCTTACTTAAAGTGTAAGAGCTCACGGTTCTAGATTTACTATAGCAGCCCATATAATTTATTTATTTAACATATTATGTTCCAATACACATAAAAATATAATTCACAAGTATAGTAATTTTAACAATAGTTTTTTTTTTGCAATGCCTCATCAAAAAGATTGCAATCTTTATTGATACGTTAATGTTTATTAATAAGTTAATTTATATAAAAAGTCACGCTTTTTACAATAACGCTTCATATTATTATAGGGAGATGGTTATTTTAGTAATTATATTGTATTGATAAATTAATTTTTATAGAATATTTATAAGAAGGATTATTGCGTGTTCAAAAGGTATAATAAAACTCATCTCTCTATAATAGATACCTACACTACAAACAATTGGGTGCAACTGATAATTCATGCAGTAAAAGATTGTACTCACTCTGATATATTTTTTTTACTGATGTATTACATAGAATTTGTTTTAATAATTATTTATTTATTTATTTATATATTATTTTTCGGGCAACTAACAGGTACTATGTCAAATATTAATTTAACACGCACCCAATAACAAGTTGCCACATTCTGGAGACTTACGATATTAATCGTCTCACAGATCCAGACTGTAAACACAATTAAAAACTGTGTCTCCACCGGGAATCGAACCCGGGACCTTTGGATCAGTAGTCAGATACCAAACCAACTGAGCCACGAAGGCCGACATATTCACACGTAATAAGAATGTGGAAGATAGTCCGCGATACGTCAGGACTCGTCGACGAGAAATTCCGAATGATGAGACTGATGAGAGTAGGAGGGATCATTGTTTATACGTTCAGCTTGAGTTGGTTGCCATGACAAGCCAGTAGTTATGTGTGGAAATCGTAGGAATGGTCCACCACTGATTTCAAAGGGTGTTATCACCGAAAACCACCACTACTCAGAATCCATATTATTCAATCGTTGTTACCTGCTGTGGTATCCTTTTACAGAAAATAATCAGCCTTTATACTATGACGTAAATTTTGCTGTCGCGGGTTCTTGGTCTATTACAATTAGCAACTGGACTATTATTCGACGCTTACTCAGTTGTATTGCTAAAATGATAAAGCCTTGGATTACAGTCAAGTTGCAAATTGTAAGTCAGGCCCTGGAAGTTTAATCGCCTCACTGACTGACTGAAAACACAATTATATAAAAACTTTGTCTCTACCGGGAATGGAACCCGGGTTCTTTGTCTTAAGAGTCACATATTTAACTAACAGCCTCGAAGGCAGACTATTTGCAATGTTTTGAGTTTTTGTTAATTACTGGAAATTATACCTACAGTTGGCATGTTTTATTAAAATATTTTTGATTTCAGAGATCTGTTATATCTCGCTTAATTTGTTTGACTTTCAGCATTATATTTCTGAAAAAATGTGACAATGTATTTTGAGATTGATGCCTTTCAGAGAATCAATTTTTTTTTAAAAAACAAGTTCATCTTTGATACGTTTTAGTTGTGCAATAATAAAATATTTTTAATAGATGTAATAACAAGAAAGCGATAAAATTTTTCTAAATAGTCTCTGTGGAATTGTAAAAATATGTACAATGTACATATTAATTTTATGGTTGTTCATAAAAATGCAAAAATCGATTATAATTAAAAGTATGTAGGTATATGGAATCGTAAATGATTTTTCAATTGTTACAGAATGCTCAGAAATCGAAGAGTTGATATTGTTATGAAATTAAGTACTATTTCTATTTAAATTGAAAATTTAAATAGAAATATTTTGAAAATAAGAACCCAAGAAAAATGAAAACAAAAGATTTGAGTAGTGAGTTGAAAAAACTAGACAAACCTTGTAAAAATATAAATTGTAGAAATATAAATTGTAAAAATAAATAAGACTTTGAACCATAATAAAATAAATAAATATAAATTTCGGTACATTTGGTGTCAGGTGTGGGGTATAAAAATACCCAAGTATTTTTTGTGTAAGAAAAAAATAAAATAGTTATTTATAAAGACATTTATTATGGCATCAAAAAAAATAACTCTTTTAGAGTTGAAAGTGGTTGATTTAAAACATGAGTTGGAGGAGAGAGACGCTGATACATCAGGAAATAAAAATGCACTTCAACTACGATTGAGAAAAGTGATGCAAGAAGTAGGTGAGGATCCAGACACATACCTTTTTGAAATGCCTTGCTCTAACAACGATCTTTGTCAAGTCTTAAAAGAACATTCCAGAGACATAGAAGAGAAGTTTCAAGAACATTCCAGAGATATAAAAGGAGAAATTAAAGAAATCAAAGGAGAAGTAGCGATGCTTCAAAAGCATTCAAATACTATAGAAAAGAAATTCCAGAATTATTCTATGACCTTTGATGAGAAGATAAATGAATTAACTAAACAGATGAAAGTTTTGGAGAATCAAGTGCTTCCTTCAATCACGCCAATGAATTCCGAGCAAAATTCAGCTGTAGATACAAATTTTAAGTGTGTAGAAGATACAAGAGTACCAACAGTGGAGTGCGTGCGAAATGATATGCCAACCTTTGATGGAAAATGCCCCTGGGAAGAATATTTAACATTGTTCGAGACAGTGGCCATGATAAATGGCTGGTCCATGACAAGAAAGGCCTCAGTGTTGAGTGTATCATTACGAGGTGATGCTTTAAAAGTTTTGGAGACAATTCCTCTAGCTGAGCGACGAGATTTAAAATTGTTGATTGAGAGACTTGAGATGCGATTTGGACATAAGCACATGGAACAGTTTTACAGGTCACAACTTAAGAATCGTAATCAGAAATCTAATGAAACTCTCCAGGAATTTGAGGCGGATATAGCGCGTCTAATTAGATATGCATACCCTACGGTTCCTGATGATGTGTGTGAAAGCCTTGCAGTAGAAAAGTTCTTGGATGGATTGTGGGCAAATGAGACACAACAAGCTGTAAAACTAGCTAGACCACAAACTTTGAGTGACGCTCTAACCCAGGCACTCGAATTTGAATCTATAAAAAAATCTTTACGAGGTCATGCTCAAGCCCGCGTTGTTGAGGCCGTTGAAGAGAATCAAAAACTCATCGAATGCATTGTCGAAAAGGTGATGAAGGCATTGCAAGGAAGAAAAAGACAGTTTCGCTGCTGGGGTTGTGGACGAGCTGGACATCTACGTAATCGGTGTCCAAATGAAGCAACAACGCAACAGCAACAGCCACAGGAAAACTAAAAAGGGTTGATGGGAAGGGGCAACTGTTGACCTACATTACCAATGCCTCAAAGAGATCTGCAGTTGTTGCATCATTCAGTGGTCGAGATACCAGTATGTTTATAAATGGCAAAGTAAATGGAAAGAATTTGAAACTTTTGCTGGATACTGGAGCAACGATGACAATCATGAGACCAGATTTGCTTTATAACAAAAAGTGTATTACACCAACTAAATGGACATTACGAACAGCTACTGGGGAGTCGGCATCTATATGTGGTGAGACATATGCCAACTTTCAAATTGGTAGTTCTATCTTCGATCATCAGGTGCTAGTGGCGAATATAGAGGAGGAAGTTATTCTCGGAATGGACATAATGGCGAAATATGGATTCCAGTTAGATCTAAAGAGGCGATCTTTGAAAATTGGAGATGAAGATGTTCTCGTGCAAGAGCGTGAGGAATTTTCTACACGTGTTCTTGCAGGGGATGTTGTAACTATTCCAAAACAAAGTGAGATGTTAGTACAAGTCAATTTAGACTGTGTTATCCCGAATGGACATGTTTTGGTTGTGGAGTCCAACGCCAACAATGAAGCAGGAAAAGGAGTATTAATTGCAAGAGCACTGATTCAAAACCAAAAGGAAATTTTAGTCAGATTAATGAACATAAATGAATATCCAGTAACTGTCAAAAAAGGAGCTTATTTAAGTGTGTGTTCATCAGTTTCATCAGTAACACAAAATGCCTGCATCGCACAAGTTTCTTCAGAGGATGTACCAAAACATCTTGAAGACTTTGTAAAAGATGCTTGTAAGGAACTTACCAAAGAACAAAGCAAACAAATTAGATACCTCATTGCTCATTATCAAGATGTTTTTGAGAATGCGAGTCTTTCTAAAGGAAGAACCAATGTTGTTCAACATCAAATAGATACGGGTGACGCAAGGCCTATCCGCCAATTACCTAGAAGGCTACCATTAGCAAAGCGGGCGGAAGCAGATCAAATTATTCAAGACATGGAAAGGGATAGCGTTATTGAACCATCAAGCAGCCCATGGTGTTCACCAGTAGTGTTAGTTAAAAAAAAAGATGGCTCAACTCGGTTCTGTGTGGACTTTCGCTTATTGAATAATGTAACTAAGAAGGATAGTTATCCACTGCCTCGAATCGATGACACCCTAGATACATTGGCTGGTTGTAAGATCTTCTCAACTTTGGATCTAAAGAGTGGTTATTGGCAGGTTGGATTGGAACCCAAGGATAGAGAAAAAACGGCGTTTTCTGTTGGAAGTGGATTGTGGCAATTCAAAGTGATGCCATTTGGACTTTGCAATGCACCGGCTACGTTTGAACGACTAATGGAAAGTGTGCTAAGAGGATTATCGTGGGAGACCTGTTTGGTATACTTAGATGACATCATCGTACTTGGGAAGCGTTTTGAAGAACATTTAGGAAATTTGGAACAGGTATTTTCACGATTGAGGTTGGCCAACCTTAAACTCAATTGCAAGAAATGTATATTGTTCCGAAAGCAAGTCAACTATCTAGGTCATGTTGTCTCTGAGGAGGGAGTAGCAGTAGATCCTGAGAAGATTAAAGCTGTTCGAGATTGGCCAGTACTTAAAGACAAACATGAAGTAAGAAGCTTTTTGGGTCTGAGTACCTACTATCGACGATTTGTTCCAGGCTTTGCTGACATCGCAAAGCCACTGACAAAACTCACGGAGGAAAGCAGTGAATTCATATGGGATTTCAAGTGCCAACATGCATTTGAAGAATTAAAACAGGTTCTAATTAATTCTCCGGTTTTGAGTTATCCTCGAGCTGAAGGAATGTTTATTCTGGATACAGATGCAAGTAACGTTGGTATCGGAAGTGTGCTCTCCCAAGTACAAGATGGGGCAGAACGCGTGATTGCTTACTTCAGTAAAGTATTGTCGAAACCAGAACGCAATTACTGTGTAACACGAAGAGAATTGCTTGCTGTTATCAAGTCAGTTGAGCACTTTCGCAAGTATTTATATGGACGGAAATTTCTTTTAAGGACAGATCACTCGGCACTTGTGTGGCTTTTGCGATTCAAGAATCCTGAAGGTCAAGTGGCAAGATGGATACAGAGATTGCAAGAATATGACTATGATTCTGAACATCGAGCCGGACTTCATCATAGAAATGCCGATGCACTGTCAAGGCGACCATGTCCAGAGGATTGCCAGCACTGTAATAAGGCTGAGGAAAAGTTTTTTATAGCTTGTAGAACCACGGTCGTTGACAATTTTTGGCAAGATGATGAAATACGAGCAGACCAATTGGAAGACCCAGATCTCAAGTTTGTAATGCAGTGGAAGGAAAATGATCAAAGACCTTTATGGGAAGAAATAGCTTCACTATCTCCAAATATTAAGTCATACTGGGCTCAGTGGCAATCCATTGTCGTGGAAAATGGGTTGTTAAAGCGTGTATTGGAGAATGAAGATGGAACACAGCAGAGACAACAACTATTGATTCCAAGGAAGAGAATTCCTGAAGTTCTTAAACTGCTTCACAATGATGTGTCTGGGGGACACTTGGGAGTTAAAAAAACCACAGAAAAAATTCGTCAACGTTTTTATTGGGTCAATTACAATGGAGATGTAAAAGATTGGTGTAGAAGATGTGTAACTTGTGCCACTTCAAACGGACCTCAGAAACGAAGGCGTGCGCCAATGAGGCAGTATAATGTTGGTAGCCCATTTGAAAGGATAGCCATTGACATAGCGGGGCCGTTTCCCACAACGGAAAGAGGGAATAAATATATTCTGGTAGCAATGGACTATTTTAGTAAATGGACAGAAGCCTATGCACTACCGAATCAAGAAGCTACCACTGTTGCTGAAGTCTTGGTAAGGGAACTGATAAGTCGTTTTGGAGTACCATTGGAGTTACACTCGGACCAGGGAAGAAACTTTGAATCAGCCGTATTCCAGGGAATTTGTGAAGCATTAGGAATTCGAAAGACGAGAACAACTGCTTTGCATCCACAGTCGGATGGAATGGTGGAGCGAATGAATCGAACAATTGGAAGATTTTTGTCAAAAGCAGTGTCCGATCACCAGAAGGATTGGGACGAATACATCCACTTGTTCTTATTAGCTTATCGAGCAGCAATTCATGAGACAACAGGGCAAACACCGGCAAGTGTGATTTTTGGCCGTGAGTTACGGTTACCTTGCGACCTGCAGTATGGATCTAAGCCTGGAGAAGATCTAGTTGGAGAAGATTATGTGTCAGATCTTCGGAGGAAAATGAATGCTATACATGACCGTGTACGGTCCAATATTCAAGTAGCTAGTGACAAGATGAAGGAGCGATACGACATTAAAGCTGTGGAAGGTGGTTATCAGGCTGGAGACTTGGTTTGGTTATTTAATCCACAACGACGACGAGGCTACTCACCAAAGCTTCAGAAATCCTGGGAAGGACCGTATGAAGTGATCAAAAGGATTAATGATGTGGTTTATCGTATACGAAGAAAACCAAATGGGAAGCCAAGAGTGGTACATTTCAATCGCCTGGCTCCCTTTTTAGGTGATAACAAGGATGAGGAAAAAAATCCAGTTGCTCAAGTTTGCAATGTCCAAAGTGAAGAAAAGACCTTCGAGGAATTCATGATGACTCCTTATCGACGCACTCGCCATGGTGTGACTGTGGAAATTGAGCAAGACCTCTTCGATATCCCAGAAGATAATGTTTTAGCTTACTGTGTGGCTCAAGACATGAAGATGACTAGTGGTATAGCCAAAGTTATCATGAGAAAGTATGGGATGTTATATGAGCTAAAAGCCAAGAATCTGAAGATTGGAGAAGCGGTCCATTCACAGCATGGAAAACAGCATTTATTCTACATGACGAATAAGGAAACGTCTGAGGAACGAGCAGAGTATGCTCAGATGTGGAACTGTCTCCGAAGTATGCGGGATCAAATGTTACAGTTGAATCTTATGAAGCTCGGCATTCCAAAGATCAGTGATGGTATGGATTGGAAAGTGGTTCGGAATATGATAGAAGAGATTTTTCATAATACTGGAATTAATGTTCTAGTTTGCTGCTATAATCCAAGATACAGTAAAAATATAAAAAAAAGTGTACCATGTTACTTTTTCAAAGCATCTCACTGTAGAGAAGGTTCAAAATGCCGATTTATTCATCTAGAGAATTCTGTTCGGGACGAACTGAACTAAGAGGGAGGCAGTGTTATGAAATTAAGTACTATTTCTATTTAAATTGAAAATTTAAATAGAAATATTTTGAAAATAAGAACCCAAGAAAAATGAAAACAAAAGATTTGAGTAGTGAGTTGAAAAAACTAGACAAACCTTGTAAAAATATAAATTGTAGAAATATAAATTGTAAAAATAAATAAGACTTTGAACCATAATAAAATAAATAAATATAAATTTCGGTACAATATATATAATATTTATGATAGGATATAGTACATCCTTTAGACGTTCAGTATCTGGATTTATGAATTATTCCCAATTGAATCTTGATCGTTATATTTATTACATTTTATTTTGATCTTTTGGATAATTTAAAACTTGCTTATATATCTGAAAAAGTTGACAAACCACTTTAATTTTTTTTAAAGATATCAATCGATTTTAACATTCAATTAATTTTATTAATCACTGGTTACATATTAGTCTTAATAATTGTTTTTATGTTACTTTTTAGTTGAGTTCGTGACATCTATGAAGGGTAGAGCCCTTATTAAAGTCGACAACTTTACATTCTTTCAACGATATAATATGGTTGGGAACAGACAAAAGTGGAGTTGTTCTACACATCAACGTAGAGGTTGCAAAGCATATGCCATCACAACGAACCAAGTAGTAGAATATATCTGCAACAACCACAATCATTGATTTATGATAATGTTCGTTTAAAGTGTTACCTACGGGTTTTTTTAGAAATCCGATTACTGATTTATTCTATGAAGATCATTGATTGACTTTTATTTTTCAGTTACTGCCCGCTCCCCCTTGTCGTGTTTTAGGTCCAACAAAATGTCAGGTGATCCAGTGGCAATATATTTTAAATGGAGCTGTTCACACTTGTCGTTATCGTGTAAGTGTGAACAGCTTCTTTTAAAATGTATTGCTACTAGATCACCCGACATTTTGTCGGACCTAACACATGACTACACATCAACGTCAAGGTAGCAAAGCATGTGCCATCACAACAAACCATTTACCCTTAATGTTCATTTAAAGCGTTTTCTATTTATTTTTTTACATCACATTACAGACTGCTGATCCCATGAATGTCATTAATTTTTTTACTGTATTTATTTTTTTTTCTTTTCATTCTGACGATGCTCGGCAGTGAGCGATACCGGTATTGGGAGTCGCGTTAATGAACTTAATTAAATTACACGTACAAATATTTATATTTTTTTCATAATTCTATGTGTTTATTTAAGAGGGTGACTGCTGCCAACATACCTATTTTTTCAATTTGATATACCATCATTATTACTAAACGAATCATTTTGAAAAAAATAACCTAGTTAGTTTGGATATTAATAAAGAGAAATTTACCTTAACTTTTTGGTTATGTTCTGTATATATTCTTGTTGGAAAATAATAAGCATACCCCGATTTTAGACATTTATCTTTAATTTCTAAAAAAATATAAGGTATAGAGCAATATTTTTTTTATAAATTAAAGAAGAACAAAATACCTGAAAAAATATGATATGACGTTGCATTAACGGATCAGGTTAAGTAAATACACCAAAAAAACTTTTATTACGCAATGGCGCTGAATGGAAAATAAATGTTTTTTAGGTTTGTAGCGCAACAATCACTTGCGCCACATCGCTACGCTGACGTCATCATGTTCTGCGCTAACGCAAGCTACGAGCTACCTGTCACGTGCTCTCGGCTACGACAAAGCCGCTATATAAGGACGCACACCGGGTTCAGATGCCATTCCGGTTTCATCCAGACCTCTTGCTCCGTCCTTACGCTGCTCGATCGCCTAGTCATCGTTCAAAGTCCGCGATTTTAATTTATACACTAAAATAAAGTACTTTATATAGCCGATAAGTAAAAACAATTACCATTGTATTTTGAATTATATTAAACGAGTAAGTTACATTCTTGTTACATCTTTTAATCTCTGTCCATCAATATCTACCTGAGTTTCATTCTGTATTTTATTATCTCTTATATACGGTATCACATTTGCTTGATCGATCTATCTGTGTGCCTAGCTGTCGGGAGACTCCGACAGGCGGTATCCAGGTTCGATTCCGGCAGGTGTGGTATCGTTTAGTTGTATGTAACCAAAGGCGGACATACAGGTTCTATACCTACACGTCCAGCAGACCGGCATTACCACCATCTATCTGTCGCGGCTCCTGCCAACAGGTTTGCACCTCAGCTCCAGCTGGTGTGCAAACACTTCCTACCCAAGTGGCAACATTGACCACATACAATTAACTGGTGAGCCTAGATACTGCTAAAGGTTTATTTACTAAACCTGAAGCATTAATGCAACGTCACATCAATTTTTCTAGATATTTTTGTCTTCTTTAATTAAAAAAAAATATATTACTCTACGCCTTATAGTTTATTAAAAATATATGATAAACGTTGAAAATCGGGGTATGCCATTATTTTTCTACAAGAATTTATACAGAACATTATCAAAAAGTTAAGGTATATTTTTGTTAATTAATATCCAAAATATCTAAATTATTTTTTTTCAAAACGATTTGATGAGAAATAATGATGGTATATCAAATTGAAAAATAGGTACGTTGGCAGCAGTCCCCCCCTTAATGTGCTCTTTTTTTGAGGTTTTTCGAAACTCAAATTACCTACTGAATTTTATTTCATTAACATCATTGATTTTAAATTTTTTTTTATTTAAAGTTTCATAAATATTTATTTCCATTTTACAAAACTTTTGATAGTTTAAAAAAGTCTAATTCAGTGCCACCAAAACCGATAAAATATTGACGCGTTACCTATTTATTGTTTTAGTGTAATTTAAAATATTTATTGTATTTTATCTATTACTAAGTAAAATACCTAATAATTATTGTAAACCAATATATTGTTTTATTTGCTTTCATATAAACCTGAAGATCTGTGTTTTGTGTCACTTCTTTTATCTAGTGAGTTAAATTTTATTACCTTTTGTTATTAAAAAACGACCTAATTTACTTAGTCAGAAATACTCAATTTTACACGAGTGTAAAAATGTACCAAAAACGGAAATAATGTTTTGTCATATTCATAATGTATGTTGTTACTTTTGAACAGACTTAAAAAAAGCAAGTTAGCAATTCGACGTGAAATTTGTTTTTTTTTAATATCGTATGTTATCATCTAAACTACTATTAGGTTAGTATTTTTAGATACATTTAAATCCAATTATCGTTATTATTTGTATTATGTATGTATATAATTTTAGCATTTATTTTATTCGTGATGAATTTATCTAACATGTATTATTTGTGCTTTGTAGTTGAGTTTGTATCGTCGTTGAGAGGAAGGGCTCTTATAAAAATTGACAAGTTTACATTCTGCAAAAGGTACCTAACATCTGACCAGAAACAAAGATGGGGCTGTTCCACTCACCAAAAACATGGATGCAAGGCATTTATTGTGACTCAAAATGAACATTTCCTTTACCTTTTTAACGAACACAACCATTGATCTCATTTTATTTTATCTCTGATTCTGTTTTGTATTTAGCCGTATTTACTGTCGTTGATGTTGTCAATATCAAAAACAATTAAAAACAAATTTTTCAATGTTTAAAACAATCGAAAACATTTTTGTAAGTGTACAAAATTACCAAAAAAATTGTCAATGTCAAAACCTACCAAAAACATTTATGTGGTGTTTGTAATTAATGCATGTTGTCTTTAATATTTACGTCATTAAATCAGAAACAATTCGACCCATGTATGTAAAACAGCGGCTTTATTACATATCACGAGAATCCGTGTAGAAAATAGTTGGAGGCTGAAATGCATAAAACCAATATCATAGTATCATAGAAATCAGATTCTTTACAGGAAAGTTCTGATATGAGAACTTTTTCATTGAAATCTAATGTTTTTTTTTCCTGTGGCATAAGTGTGTACCTACGTGTTATTTATCTTATAAAACGTTACATATGTACAATCCTTCTTCTTCGTCAGTTCGTTTGCATCCAGAGTTGAACATAGGCCTCTCCCCTCTTCTTCCTCTCCTCCCTTTCCTGGGCACACTCCTTCCAATTGCTCCATGCCACTGCTTTAATGCAGTCTGGTTATCTTGTCTGAGGACGTTCCACGCTTCTTTTTCCCTGCCTCGGACGCCATTTAAAAATATTATTATTGTCTAAATAAACCAACTAGTTATTGATAGTATTGGGATTGTATTATTTGAGTTAACTTGACGTCAATATTGTTTTCGGTATTTACCTATGTGTAAAAAAAAGTCAAACACGTTCGATGTACAATTGTATGTAATAGTAGGTATATGTATACCTTACGATTGTATTATTGTTTTGCTGAATTAAATCATTGGTATTAAATGGTGACCATTTTTTTCGTCTAACTTATTTGTACTTTTTTATTTCCACATATTATAAGTTACGTCTTCAAGGAAAAAATATCATTCTTTCATTATTGGCATATATACATTGATCCGATACACTTTGTGTTTTTTATTTTGTGTGCTTTTTCGCAATTTTTTTTTCATACCTGTTTTTTCCGATTCACTAAGAAATAAGAATGTTTTTTTTAAATGATTGGTATTTTATAGAGACAAACTCTTTATAAAAACGAAGCCGTCATAACCAGATGTGGAAAAGTAGAAAAGAGACAAATATAAGACAATGTGTGAGACAAGACTTTTCTCTCTGAGCTTCAAGACGAAGAATTTTGCTCTCAGGCAAAGATTCGTTCTTGTAGTTTTATCCAAAACATGTGGAACGAGTCACACCGAAGTATTGCCAATTTAGACGGGCACGACACCCTTAGATCTGGAAATGCAGCGTAGAGGTGCAATTTTCAATCTTATGCGGGGCAATTCTTCTGTGATTGAAGATGTTCTACTTTTCCCTCCTGAGGGCCGATCCGGTAGGCAGCCTGCTCAGTGGGAAGAATAACCTTTTTATTTTATCGTGACGTGAGGAATCGACTTATATCTTCTTGGGTTGTCCCTGATTTTTGGACTTCCCAACTTTTCATTGGACACGGAAACTTAAAAAATTATCTTCACCGATTTAATATTGCCTCGTCTGCCTGTTCTGTCAATACCCGGACCAAACTTCGGAACATATCCTGTGGGATTTATGCCACCCAACGGTGTCATCTTATAGATCGGAGCTCCTAGTAACTGTCCGTGGGCCTCTTCAAGGTCCCATAGGTTATGCGGATTTTGTGATCTCGAAGTACAAATTTAAAGCCTTTAAGAAGTTTTGTCATAGTTATTGTGCCTTAGGTACTATTGTTAGATTCCCAGTAGGTTAATTTTTTACAGAGATCTTGGTCATACCTCTGATGCTTCTCATTTACCAAGATCGGAAGTCAATGACAGTCACGAGTGTGAATCTTCCATTCACATTCGTCGATTGTTCTTTTTGTACTATGGTGCCGAGATTGTTAATGAAGAGGGCTCCATGAGCTACTTTTCGTGCTATGCATTTTTTTTCTTGTCGCTCACCTAGCGTTCTGTGGGGCCGTTTACATTCCCCATATGCAGAGCGGGTGGTGGTTGGAGTTGCGAAAACTGTTTCAGCAAAATTGTCATTTTTTGTTTTACTGTCCATGCTTTATAATAATTTCATAACAAATTGATTTACATCGATCTAGATACATCAATATATTGTTTGCACGGTCATTGCAGATGTAGTTATGTTTAATACTCGTAAATAATAAAATGGCACGATGTATATGTACATTGTAAATAAATAAATGTGGCTAAAAAGACACTTGCAAGCTTGGCAAACATACATATATAATCATCTTGTACAAGCAGACTATAGCGTCTGTAGGAAAATTTTTGCAAGCGTTTTTATGTGCACAAGCTTCTTGAAAATTTATTGAATTAGAATCATTTGACAAGCCGTTCTTGCCCTAGTGACAAAGTAAAAATAAGTGAGCTGATGCTTGTTTAAGCATACTTGGTACCTACCTTGTGGTGGCGAAGGCAAATTGTGCATGATTGTATATACATAATTATGATAAGATGCATGCTAGTCAAACTTGCAGTTGTATGTGGAGTTCATTTTATAACGGTCGTACAGTACACAGATTAGAGGAGATCATGGTTTAAAAGGTATGGATGAATTCCATGTGAGATCGTGGGTTGAAAATATTCCATGTAATTGACACTACCTAATGTTTTGTTTTTGTTTTATTTTAGTTGAGTTCATCAAATCTCTCAAAGGAAAGACTCTTATAAAAATGAACGATCGCACATTTTACAAGATGAGGATTCGAAATGGAAAAGAAAGATGGGCTTGTTCTACCAACTGTAACAAAGGATGTAAAGCATTTTTAAGCATTATAGAAGATACCATTGTTGCATGTAATAATGAACACAACCATTGAATTTTTTACTAATATCTCTGGGTTCTATTTTATGTTTTATCATTCGAATATTTTTTTAAATATATTCATAAAAAATATTCATTCGAATATTTTTTTAAATATATTCATATATTCAATATATTCGAATATATTAAAGAAATATATTTTTCGACTGACATATATTATATTGTTATTGTTTGGACGTATTATGTAGGTATCACTTAAATTCAAAGAAAAATAATTCGATAGTTAAATTAAATCAATACAGCATCGGATGAGAAATTGATGTAAGTTAATTTCTCGCAAATCTAGCTTCTTTGGATTATTAATTCTCCATTAACTTAATCCTTTTTGACTCTGGAATGTCTCTTATTTCGATTCCTTTCAACTGAGTGTTATTTATTATTAACCTACCTTTGAATTTGTAAATGACTGAATAAACAGGATGTTTTGAATTTGAAAATGACTTATTAAACAGAAAGTGTGGAACAAAGATGACACATATTGACATGCAATGGAACTTTCAAGTCAAATGAGTCTGGTGTGAGGAATGCATCGATTATTGATATAAAGAAGTGGAAGACGTGGGGACTATCAGTAATATTACCCCGTATTCAGTAACTATTGCAACTTAATTAGGAACGTTCTAAAATTGTAGATTTTAGATTTACAGTCTTATTTCAGCGTTACAAAATATCAACTTGGACTAAATGGAATAGGAACGTACCTATATTGGCCGGAACGTTCTTAAAAAGTTATTGAATTAGACGTATTTTGAATAATTATAAAAATGATAATAATTTCATAATTTTCATAATTATTCATAATACGTCTGATTCAGTAACTTTTTAAGAACGTTCCGGCCTAAATAGGTACGTTATTATTCCATTTAGTCCAAGTTGATATTTTATAACGCTGAAATAAGACCGTAAATCTAAAATCTACAATTTTAGTATGCTCCTATTTTAGTTACAGTAGTTACTAAATAGGGGGTAGTGTTCCATATGCACAAAAAAGAAAATCTTTTACACGGATTTTGTATAAAAGTTTAGCAACAGTGCACTGACCAAATCTTATTTGAAATAAGGTAGAGATCTCGCAATTTTCTAAGAACATAAATACCTAGTTGCGTATTGAATAAAAGCATAAACGAAAACAATATTTTTATAGGGAAATTAACTTCATTCGTTCATTCATACCATCACGGAAGATCCCACAATGCGGAGTATCCAGCGATATAAGAGTATATCCTCACACACTAGTCTCGTCTCACATAAAAAGGCACTACTTTGAGAATCGGCAGTGAAAGTATTGCTGAACTACGTGAGATGTTATTTAGTTTGTTGTAAGATACAAAAGAGAAAGGCAATCGAGGTTTTACTGGATTCATGAATCCAGGCCCACAAGCACAGGCGACCAGAGTACCAGCCAGAATAGGCGAGCCACATGGGCTTGCGACCATGTATGCGGGATTAAGGGGCCCCTTTATGATTCGAGTCACGCTCACCACTCACCCACCAACCTCCGACTGATACTCCACTCCCCTGCGCAACCAAATCCAATAGGATGCGGATAATGGTGCTTTTACCACCCTATCCAAAAGTTCTTTTATTTTACGTCTGGGGAGATCCAGGTTTTTAAAGTAGGAATATAAAGATTTTGCGGGCAGGCATCTCTTCCCCATCTCTACAGCATATATATTCGTGCTAAAGCCATTTCGAACTGTTTTATCTACCAGTCCCTTGTACTTGTTTAGTTTGTATTGGTGTTCTTTTGAAGTATTTGTCCCATGAAACAGTCAGCTCCACGTAATTTTTTTTTTATTATTTTATTTTTTATTTACATAATTAAACTGCACACAAACAACACTAGGTAAAAAATTACAAATGAGTAGGTTTAATATATAATTCTTAAACTATCCCTACCTGGTGTCAATTGCTTGTGGCAAATCAATTCATATAATAAATAACATACTGGGATGTGAATGTGTATTGGGTGAAAATGTGTAATGAGGTGTGTAAAATGTGTCTTACTATGCTGATTTTAAATTGAACAGTAAGTATTTATAGATGAGTTAGTTCTATAGCAATATTTATGGAAGAGTGGCGTGTGTCTCGTCCGTCAAGTCGGTACACATAAATAACTCTTTTCAATGAAAAATAATTAATTAAAAATTAATAATATTTAAATCAATAATTTTTTGGAAGTATGTAAGTAATGAAAGAGAGTAAATTGTCAAGTCAGGCCTAAGAGACGAGATGCAGATCTTCTTTGGAAGGTGATATCTCTCTGTTCTCGTATGCATTAGTATCATACAAGGCCCTTACAGGATACCCGAAAACGACAATAGAAAAGAGTGGAAGCACTATTCTAAGCCGGCGCCTCACAGTTAACTCACATTAAATTAACTAACAGGTTAAACAAGATATCATTTAGTTTTCATTTCATGATTTAAATATTTTTAGCCAAGTTCGAAATTTCCAGAAGAGGAAGAATGTTGATTCGACTGGGGGACTACACATATTGCAAAAAGTTCGAATCTGGAGTAAAAACTACCTGGCGATGTTCTACACATTTTACTAAAAAGTGCCGTGCAATTGTCTACACTTTTAACAATGTCGTTGTTCACTGTAAAAATGACCACAACCATTGATATTTTTTTTATTAATACATAAATATATTTTGATTTCATAAAATTGTTCAAATATTAATAGATTTTTTCGTCGGCTTTCATGACTCAGCCAGATATTTGACCCCTTGAGCTAAAAACTTACGCGACGTCCGTCCTACGTAGGCTATTCAAAGCGAACGCGATTGCGAAGCGATCCGAAACGGTTACACACGAATTCAAAGCGATGCGGTGTGACTTGGCGGCTCTGTCCTACGTGCGTTCGAATCGCGCTTCTGATATTATACTTAACAAAAAAAACAATGGCTCCGCTACCACTTCGCGTGAAAATATCAAACCAACTGATTGCGTTCGCTTCGCATCGCGCCTTGCCGCACCGTACCCTACTCGCGGTTGGTAACGTAGGACACTTCGATAGTTACCGACTGTTTGTTATTTTAGCGCCGCGCCGCGCCACTTCGCGTTCACTTTGAATCGCCTACGTAGGACGTCGCCTTAGTTCCTGGCGGAGGCACTGTTTTTTGTTTTATGCAGTCTGGATAGATGAAACCATTATTATTATAAGTTAAAAAGTATAGTTGTTTTGCCAAACGACACCGTTATGAACAATATTATACAAATAAAAGTATCCCATCTATGTAATTGTGAACCTTTATATTGTTAATAATTTTATGTACCTTTTTTGTTTGTTTAATTAATATATTTTGAGACAATAAATGTTTTTAATGTATAATTGTGTAATTTTTAGAAATGAAACAAATCATTCAGTTTAATCAAAAAATATAGCGATACACGATCAAATATCACACAAAATCGACATTTTACATCATAGTTTGTAATGATAATGAAAACTTCCGTGCACCCCACGCAAGCGGCGAATTTATTGCCATATGGCAGTTTCTTCCAACTAACCAATGTTTCCAGCCCAGAGTAGCAATATAAACGTGAAAAATTTGGGACTAGGTAGCGGCCATAGGGGCCTTGCCAGTAAAGTTTTGGGTAGCCGCAGCCCCATTCTAGGATTCTGGACAAAATTTCGGTGCCCCGTCACATGCGGTGAGGATCCAGCCTGCACCATTCACTTGGCGTGGAAATCGAAGAACTGAAGGTACTCTCAACGTGGTGTGGTTCCTATAAATCGCCTACACGAATTCTAAGGGGTGGAGGAGCCCCTCGCCATGACTGGCGGGCCATGTACGCTCGGCGGTAGCCCGCCATGCTGATGAGATGGTGTAGCCGACAACGCTTTTGGCGTGGAAATCGAAGAACTGAAAGTACAGTCAATGTGTGGTGAAGGTTCGCTGTCGAGTCACGTTTTATCATGCACTGTTGGGACGGGAGACCCTCGCCATGACTTGCGGCCTTCCACGTTTGTGGTTGGACTCTTAGTTGTAGTGGTATGAAATATGCTTGACCGACGAGCAGCTGCTCTAAGGATGAAAAGAACTATAAGTTCTAAAGCATTCCTTATGGAGTGGGGTAGGAGACTGCGAATTTCTGTTAAGAGTATTTTATCGTTGTTGATCAACCTTCTTAAGGAGTTTCCATGTTTTACTACATTCGAAACACACATCATTATATATATTCGGCCTTCGTGGTTCAGTTGGTTAGGTATCTGACTGCTGATCCAAGGGTCCCGGGTTCGATTCCCGGTGGAAACACAGTTTTCAATTATATTTTCAGTCTGGATCTGTGAGACGATTAATACAGTAAGTCTCCTGAATGTGGCAACTTGTTATTGGTTGCATGTTAAATAATTATTTGACGTAGTACCTGTTAGTTGCACGAGAAGCTACATTAAACAAATAAATAAATAAAACTGTGGAAAATTTCAGGCACATTCTACTTCTATTCATATCGAGGAAACAAAATGCTGGTCATTGGCGATTACAAATATTCCAAGAAGAGAGATATTGGAAATAAAATTACTTGGCGTTGTTCGAGTCACGCGTCAAAGGGATGTAGTGCACGGATTCATACACTAAATGATGTTATTGTTTTTAGGCACACCATACACAATCATTAATAATGATTAGGATAATGCAATTGTTTTAGGTTCATTATAATTATGTTAATTGATAATAATTTTACAATTTTATAAGGTACTTACCTATAAATATTATAATCATTACATTGATTAGGAATATCTAATTGTTTTTCAATTTTCAAGTCTGATAAAAGAGGAACGAAAAGTAGAGGTCGGCCAAGAAAAAGTTGGCACGATCACATAAATGGGATTTTGAAAGATGGTGATGTTAGAAGTAAGAATAATAGAAGAGCGTGTATGAGATGATGTATGGACTTTAATGAAGCGAGGAATGTATGTCAAGAGAGAGGAGTCTGGCGTTCGGTTCTCTCTGCCTACCCCAAATAGGGAAATGGCGTGATGGTATGGTATGGTAATTGTTTTAGGTACACCATACAAAATCATGAATAATGATGATACAATTGTTTGGTACATACTAACCTACACATAATTATAAAAATGATGACATTTTCGTTTTCAAATTCTTAGACCATAATCATTGAAGATGATGGTCATTTTTTTAAATGTGATAAATGTTAGACCCGATTTACATTGACTGCTTGTTGCAGTCGAGGTCAACTGCTTTAAGCTGTCGCAACACGGCGGTCTGCAGTCCCAATACAAAATTCTCGTTTATAATACAATTACCGCTTGAAGCAGTCGATTCTACTGCAATACGACTGCTTCAAGCTGCCGCTACAACTGCAAGTAGTCCCGTATATCTCGCATCTGAATGAAAGTTGAAAGCTTGAAGCAGTCGTATTGCAGTTGAACCGACTTCTTCAAGCGTTTGGGCCTGACTGCTCCAAGCCGTCCGTGTATCTCGGGTTTTATGATCAAGACATTAATATTCCATTGTTTTCAAATTCACATACACTTTGATAATAACATCTTACATTAAAAAATCACAAAAAATATTTTTATTTACAGTTTCCTCGATATTTTTTGGTACTTACAAATTATATATTTACAATTAGTCGTGGGACATTAATATGTTACAGTAAATTATTTTTTTTTTGTTGCCATTAGATATTATTTTTTGGTTATATACATAGTTCCCCATTTAGTGCCAAACCTGACTTTTCCTATTAAATATAACAATAAAAAATATACAAATATTATTAAAACACTTCTACGCAAGTAAGGATTTTTTTGCCTTTTTTTTATTCATGTTCTATGTATGATTTGACTTCTTGAGTTTCGTTCCTATAATCTTTTTGTATAGGTTGAAAACTTTTATTCAATATATTTAAGTATTTGTTTGAAACGAAAATTGTATTATGTAGAGCAAATTCAATAATTAATATGTTCGCTACGCTGAACCGAACGTTATAAAATTCTGTACTATGCATGTTAAGAATCCCATTTTTTTAAGCATATTCTATTTCTACTAAAAAAATATATTAACATATAATTACAAAAACATGTTATATTAATTATTAGATATGCTGCGTGGTACCAACTAAGAATAGTGCTTCAATTTTTTTTTTATTATCATTTTCGAGTGTCCCGTAAGAGCCGGATAATCGAAAATACTACAAGAGGCATACTAACATCTCACATAGTTTAGCAATCAGGTTCACCACCATCCATGAATGTAGACTTTTTAGGTGAGATGAGACTAGTGTGGGCAAACACGCATATGTCGTGCTTACTTTTATAAGGTAATGCACACCCACACACCTGTGGATGGTTATCCCACATTGTGGAATATGCCGTGATGGTATGAATGCATCAAGAAAAGGTTTGTTCCCGTTTATTTTCAACGTTGTATTGTTTGAGCTTTAAGCATTTATATTTTAATTTATATTGTGTTCACTTGCGTAATCAATGTTTATTTATTTATTTATTTCATTTTAATTTTTAGTGTCATTTCAACTTTCCACTCGAGGAAAAGAGCTTCTGCGTTTAATTGAGAGAAAATGGAACGAAACGAAAGAAACACCTATTTTATAATTTTGTTATTTCTACAAAGTAACAGAAGTTCTTTTTTATTTTGTCTTTTACCGATACAAATTAAATTAGTCGAAACTCACTTATTTTCTGACATTGATTCAATTTTATAAAAAAATAATAAAGTAATTAAATTATTTTTAGACTACTTATCACCACTTATTTTGAGTAGTTTCTTTAAGTTAAGTTGAACCGTTTATCTTCGAGGCAAACTTATATGGTGGAAATAAACACAGTCTATTTTTTTTTTAATTTAATTGTTTTTAGAAATCGTTCAAAGGTAAAATAACACTATTTAAATACATATCGCGTTGGTTGATTGAGAAACACTTTTAATTTATTTAGGTATATTAAGAAATACGTTTTCAAATTACACCAAAGATTCGATATTTAAGAGAAATTAGCAATTTACTATCAATAAACTCACTATGCGGTCAAGATAATAATATATCGATATTTTTATAGAAATTAGCCATGCCAAAAAATTTTCTACATAATTTTTGATTAGGTACTTAAAATTTTGTGATATTTTTTTTGATTAATCAGTATTTTTGACTGAATTAAATGTTGCAATAAGATTTATGTTATATTACATAGATCTTGGAATAGATTTATTTTAAATTTATTAAATATAATTTTTTTGTGTTTGAATTTAAAATTGCTTTAGTAAATTTATTTTAATTTGTTGAATTTTTATGTTTCTTATGTTTTCATTTTATATGTTTTTATGAAAAATTTAATTTTATAGTTTATTTACTGATTCTTTTCTTTGACTTTATAGTTTTTATTTTTTTGTATTCAGGTTATTTTGAAAGAATCAAAATATATAAACATTTGGGATTGTCAATATTAGTTACAATTCACCTAAGTTATGAATAATATCACGTGTGAATTTTTTTTTTGATTTTCATTAATATTTGTCTGTTTTTTTCATTTGTATGTTTTTTTCAATAAATTAAAAAAACATTTTTTTTTTAATATTATATATTTACATTTTTTGCTTGGTTGTAAGATACTCGAACCATCCCCCACCCTTCCTAAAATTATAAAGATATATTCCGATACCTATAATATGTTTATGGTATCTTGATTTTGTCAAATATAAGTACTTATTGAGTCTGAAACATTTTAGAAAGTTTTATATTGAATTATATAATTTATTTACCAATCTTGTATTATTTTTAGCTCATTTCGTGTTGTCATCGAGGGGAACAAAACAATTGCTACATGATAATCATACATTTCACAAGGAGAACGTGTATAGTCGAAAAGTTATATGGAGGTGTTCTTCATACCTTTCCCGAGGGTGCAAAGTTAGAGTTCATACTTACGAAAATAAAGTTTTGTCTGTGAGGAATAAACACACACATTGAGTTACTTTTATAAAGACGTATTACAAATATTGTATTAAACATTTTTAAAATAAATAAATGAAAATGAAAAAAAAATCTTTATTTATTTACCTCTTTATTAACTCACAAAATTAATTGTTTGAATTAATAATTAAAATAATTTTTTCCTGAGAATTAATATGTCTTTGAAAATGTTTTACTAGTGAAACTATTTTTAAAGAATATGTCCTTGTATAAAGTACATATACATCATCCTCATAGCATTTTTTTTTCATACCCAACTATTGAATATAAAATGGATTATTCATTTACTCGAGGTACCAATTTTTTAAAATTTGATACAGACATCATATTTTCGATGTTGGAATTATCACTAAAATGTTGACACATAGTAAAGTTTTAAAATATAGAAATTCGAAAACTTTTTGTTTATATGAAAAGAAGTAATACCTATTTCGTAATTACTATGTTTTTATTACATTTATCATAATATTATTGTATGATTTTCTTTAGGAGTTTATCAATATTCACAAAAGGGTAAAGTGCTGCTACGGATAGAAAATTTCAAGTACTCCATGGAGCGAGAATGGAATGGAAAGACATTTTGGCGATGTTCAACTCACTCGGCTAAAGGTTGCAGGGCACGGGCACATACTGTTGCTGGACAGATTATATTCTTGAACGATCAACATAAACATTGATTTGATATTGTTTCAATAAATGTTATGTTTAACATTAGCCTTGGCTCGGTAATAAACCCAACGTTAGCCGGCTAAACATATGTAGGTACCTACCTACTAACTTCCTATATTTGAATCTCGTGTGGGTTTAATATACATACAATAGCAAAACCCTGCAGACGGTGTCCTGCTTGTGTATTATTATTTACCTCTGTCCATATAAAAATGGTTGAACTGTCTGCTTTATTTTATTTTTTAAGATATTTATCTCGAATTTCTATTTATAATTCCGTCCCTTCATTACCTTCTGTCCATTTTCAGTTCCTTGAGTCCCTGCATTCCCTTCAGTCTATGCAATCCCTTCAGTCCCTTCAGTCTATGCAATTCCTTCAGTCTAATATAAATATATTTTCCTGTAAAAAATCGTTTAACACTCCACTGGATAGTTGAATGAAATCTAAGAATATCATTTTTCGTAAATTATTGTGCGAAATGCCGAATAAATAAATCAAACATCAAAATCCTTTTCTGTTTTGCCACATACATACATACAAACAATTATACCGACATCCATTTTTGTATATATAGATATTTACATTATTGAACAAAAAAATCTTCATCTCAGTTAATAGCTATTTGAAAATATGCGTATGGGTAATTTTCTACTAATTTGGTTTGGTATTATACTAATATTATGTTTGTGTGATATTTATTTCTTGTTATGTTTATTGGATACTTACTAGTATTATTAATCATTAAAACAATGTAACGATATTTAAAATTTATGATATTATACGTTTATTTTTACAATATCATTTGTATTTTTATTTAAACCTTTCAAGTGTCTTATAAAACGACAAAAGCGTGTATCTCCACACAACAGCTTCATCACACAGCATTCTGAAACGTTATTGTCGCCTGTTGTATTTTACAATATCATTTGTATTTTTATTTAAACCTTTCAAGTGTCTTATAAAACGACAAAAGCGTGTATCTCCACACAACAGCTTCATCACACAGCATTCTGAAACGTTATTGTCGCCTGTTGTATTTTCGATTACCCGGCTATTACGGGACACTCGAAAACGATGGTAATAGAAGGGTGGAAGCACTACTCTAAGCCGGTGCCTCGCGGAAAAAATAAATTTAATTTATTAAGTATTAAATATGTGTAATATACAGCCGTAGGATACATATATTTTAGGGTTTGATTCCTTGCCCCAGAGTTTGCCTCAGAGCCTGAACTTAGAGTTATCGAGCAAGGATCGATTGAAAACAAACATGGCTATCCATTCCACTGTTTGTCGAAAGATCCTTGTTAGATTTATCTAATGGTACAGTTGGTAAGCAATTTGTTTTTCTGTGCCTGGGTTCGATCCCCAGCAGAGGAGAAATTATTCAAATTGGTTTCTCACGCAAATATTGCTTCTCTGGGCTGGAAATACTGGTTAGTTGGAAGAAATTGCCATATGGCAATAAACTCGCCGCTTGCGCAGGGTGCAAGGTAGTGTTTATTATTTTAAGTTATAATTATTTATCATTTTTATAACAACGTATTTAAATCTGATTGGTTGGAATAAATTGCCATTAGGTATGTAATAAGCCCGCCAGTGTACTATAGAATCTGTAATAGAACGATGTATGACAGGGTCAGAAATGAGGACATAAGGAAAGAATGTAGGATAAAGAAAGATGTTATTAATATAATGAAATTGAACACATTGAGATGGTTTGGGGAGAATGAATGAGGATCGCCTGACGAAGAAAATATACATTGCGGACAGGAATGGAATGAGAGGTCAGGGCCGCCAAGGAAGGGATGGCACGTCCATATGAACGGTATTTTGAAAGACGCAATTGTTAGAAGCGTGACCAACAGTCGAACATGTATAAGACGATGTATGAATGTTGACGAGGCGATGAATGTATCACAAGGTATAGAAATAAGTGGCGTACGGTTCTCTCTGCCTACCCCGTGAGGGACATGGCGTGATGGTGTGTATGTATGTATGTAGTATACTAACTATGTGTATAGAAAGATTAAAATAAAAAAATAAATAAAAATCTGTAGGACCTTCTTCAATCACCCAGTAGCTAGGGGGCTATTAAGATACATAGACCCCCCTCCTTTCTATACTATTTTATACTCTTAATGAGTTTAAGGAATCAGCTCTTTATAATTCTATGAATCAGCTACTTAAATAAAATTAACAAATACACAATTAAATATAAACAAAACATGATCATAAATTCAGGACGTGGACCCCGAGCCAGTCCACAAATGCAGGCATCAGCCAAAAAAAAAACAGGTAACGACAAAAGTCTACCCAAAAAGAGGCTGAACAATTTTTATATTAATATCTTCCAGCCACACATAGTGAATTTATTGAATGAAAATATAAATATATATATGATTCAAGTCCATTTTTGTTTCTATAATACTATATATTTCATTTTCAGCTCGTCTCGTTTATTCAAGGAAAGGTCACGTGTTGCTTCGTCTGTTAAACCACACATATAGAAAAGAAAGAGATATAAGAGGTAAAAGAAGCTGGAGATGCTCAACTCATGCTGCAAAGGGATGCAAGGCAAGGATTCACACTGTAGATAATCTTATTGTTTATATATATAGTGAACATAACCATTCAAACCTGGGACGCACTGAAAGTTTACAGAATGAATAGGAAAAATTAGCATTGAATGACCAATATGTTTTCATTTCTTCTCAAAATATTTTCCGTTAAAGTGAATGCACTTTTTCTTACGAATAAACCAATTTTCGTCACATTTATGTCACTTGATGAACTTAAAATTATGTTTTTCATACTCTTCCACAACCCCATCTGGAGATGAAAATCGTTGACCTAAACAAATGAGTTATTTTATTCGCCCGATTTCAACAAATTCGACTGCTTTAAAACTGGTTTAGTTTATGTCCCACTGACACATCCTCCACGGGTGGTAGCTGGGTAGATAAAGATAACCTCTAAAAATAAAAATATCACTCTAATAAAAGTAATTCGCTTGTGGTTTATAAAAGAAATGATTGTTGAGTTATTTTTAACAGAATATCAGTGAATAAGGTAGAAAAAATGACGTTATTTTAAATAATTTGATATAACTTGGCTATCGATGTTTAGTTATCGAAACAAAGATTTTTACTTTGACTTTTAACATTTTCAAGATCTATTTATTTAGAAAATTTGCATGATATCTTTGGTAGGAATTTTTTACCATATAATTTTTTTCAAGTTAAATAATATTTAATTGTTATTTAGTACCCTAATTTTATAGTTTTTAAAACTTCAAATGCGGTTTGTTCTTAAGAAAAAATATTTGTTCACTGAAAAATTTCACGTAATGCTTGTTATCACTTTAATTATTTTAAAACACAACTCAAACATAAGCACTTCTTGTTCAAGTTTGATAAAAAAACTGTAATATGTACTTTTATATTTATTATATAATAATCAAAATATTGTTTTATCAATATATCTATGATTTAGATAAGTATGGTTGATAATAGATTAATATATCATTTTTATTGTATTAGCAGTATACCCACATAATATACATAGGTATTTCACTATGTTTATCAATTTTTTTTTAACCACCAACTACATTCCAAAATACGGTTCAAATACAAACTGTTGTAAATTCAATATATTTTTCAAAAAATATTGGTTGGGTAACGGTTTTGAACTGTTTGAATTGCGGGGGAGAATGATTTTTTTGCATCTAATATATAAAAATCTCGTGTCACAGTGTTTGTTATCGAACTCCTCCGAAACGGCTTGACCGATTTTAATGATTTTTTTGGGATATATTTGGTAGGTCTCCGAATAGGTCGTAGGCTATTTTTTATACCCCTAGGTGATAAGGGTGGCTCTCTCCAGACTTTTTTTTTAGTTTTTTGATAAAATAAATTTTTAAAATTTTTTTGTGAATCATTATTAAAAAATACTTACCCTAGATTTACACCCTTTTACCAGTAACCTCTATTTTTTAATAGCGATATTACTATTTTTACTTTTATCCACAGATGCACAATAGGGTTGCAAGATGGCAATTGATTAATCATTGTCGTATGACAATATTTTATGTATTTAACCCACCCAGCAAACCGCAAGATAGCGAGAAAGATAGCGGTCTCTTATTATTATATACTAGTGATCGCCCAGTGGTAAAAATTCGACCGTAATTCATTAAAAACAATATTTGAATCCAGAAACCTGCGAAGAGATGGAAGGAAAATTGAACCTTCTCCCAGGATAGTCCACCTTCATAGGTAAAATGACCTAATACCCCATGAAGAAGAAGAAGAAGAAGAAGAATGTTTTAATCCAGAAACCATCCCGGGTATACGCACGACAATTCGCCAAAGTTTCACTGCAATCGAATGAACGGTTTCCAGGATAGTCCACCTTCATAGGTAAAATGACTTATTATCGATGAAGAAGAAGAAGAAGAAATTATTTTTAATCTAGAAAGCATCCCGGGCATACGCTAAATAATTCATCAAAGTTTCTTTGTAATCGGATGAACGGTTCCCAAGATAGTCCACCTTCATAGGTAAAATGACCTAATACCCGATGAAGAAGAAGAAATTTTTTTTTTGATCCAGAAACCATCCCTGGTATACTCTCGACAATTCACCAAAGTTTCATAGCAATCGGATGAACGGTTTAGGAGCGCATTCAACACATGCATATATGGGTACATAGGTACATACAAACATTCAAATTTATAATATAGATATCATGTTTTCATCAAGGATCACAGTTTTCTATCATGTATTGCAAGTCAATTTTATAAATGAAATTATTGTGTAAGTACCTACCATTTATATTATTTCACAGTAGGTAGGTATACAAATATGTTTTTTCCTTTAAAATGTTCTTATATTTGAATTAAAACATCTTCGCATGCGCCGTAAATACCACAATGACATTTTAAATGGAACATAGATCATGAAATAAAAAGAATGAATACCTACTGCAGTCTGTCCTACTGGGTTATTTGAATATTTTGAACACACTTTTCATACTACGCGGGTACATTAAAGTTACGTTTCCCCTCTCTTTACCGATCTATAGAGCACAATCAATGGTTTGGTGTGAAATATTTTTTATTTGATTTAATTTATTAACAACACATATTATATATTAACATTATTTTTCTGCAGTCCTCTTACGTATAAACTTTAAGTATGCCAAATCTCAAACTCCTCCGAGCGCCCATTTATCCGGAAATTGTACTTAACGTTTTCGCTTCACGTATTTAATATATAGAATTAGTATTCTTATAAATATATATTTTTTTATTCGTATTACGGAAAGTGCAAATTTTTGGTAATTGGTGTGCAATGTTTTGATTTCATACATTATGTTTATGAAACTCTCGTTATTTAATGACTCGATATTAATTAAAATTGTTATGATATTTTGACAATATCTTTGTCAGCATTTTTTTTCATTATAAATTACAAAACTTATTTGTTTTTAAACAAAACAATAAATAGATATAATTTTTATTTTTACAAATTTTCCTTCTTTACTTTGGTTAAATCGAAATCTGCGATAAAAAAGAGGCATCGCCTCAATCTATTTAGGTATGCGGCCCATTTCGGTTTATCTGACTATAATTGCGTCTATTATTCTATTATTTTTAATTGTTTAATATTATTTCTCTTAATTGACTCAACAAAATTAATTTGGAATTGATTTTCTACACAGTCCATGTCTATATAGTCATCGGTCTGAAAACGTTATAAAAACTATGAAAAGTAATTAAAATCGACGGTAGTATTGGCGTTTTATATGATCGATTCCCAGCAGAGGAGAAGTTTATTTGAAATTACTTTTTTGAAATTACTTTTCTCATAAATTTTGTTTGTATGGACAAGAAATCTGAACAGTAAATTGACTAATAAATAATCATCCAAATTAAATGAAATGAAATGGAATTATTGTAAATATATATATTCAATGATATATTATATAAAATATACATACTATCAAGTTCGGTGTTTATGTAAAGATTAGTTTTTTTATGATCATATCAAAGATTATTTAATGTTTAATAAAGTTTTAAGAAAAAAAATCACCTAAAAATAATTATACTGTGTAAGGTTTGGATAAATATTTTTCATTCTAGCTTTCTCAAAGATATTGATAGTATTATATTAGGTAGGTATTGGTCATTTAGGTTTTTTATACTTACACCGTATAATGTCAAATATTCTTTATTTATCATTGTTTGTCAATTCGCGAAGTGTCGGTATGAGCGGCTATGTAGCAATGAATAAAAAATCCATTTGTTGCATTAAAATATAATATTTGACATTTTCAAAATTAAATATTGATTTAGTTTTAATATTTTTAAAGATACGAAGTTGGAATATTAAAGGAGGAGCAGGAAATCAAAGTACCTATACGGCTTGCTTGCCTGCGGGAAATAAATCCGCCACTTTGTTTAACACAATAAAAGTGTGTAATTGTTATTAATATTATCAATATTCCAACTTCGTCTCTATTGAGGTATTAAAAAAAATGTCATAAATTTATCATTGACTCCGACTGGGATAAAAATCATTTTATTCGTGTATGCAACTGTAAAAATATTCGATTTAAATATTTGATATCAACTTTTGGCACAGTATACCCTCTCATTCCAATATATCACCATTCAATTTTTCATTGTTAAGTTAAAGGCTTTAAATAAATAATTATATTTTTAAAAGAATCACATGTATATGCAAATATATTTTTTATGTTGTCTTTTTTTGGGGTCTCTAATGATATAAATGATTTTTTATTCATGTAAAAGTTGAAGGTATATTCCAAATTATGATATAATTTTTTATGTTTATTGTTTGAAAAAAGTATTTAAAATAATGATGTGTTTATATAATGTGTTCATATTATAACTATTGATTTGTTATGATTATAAATTTTATACTATTACTTACTGTGTCATTTCTGTAAAACTATATTAAAACTTGGTTTAAAAAAATACGTTTTTATATTTTCAAATAAAACTATTTATAATAACCTTTGTAGCAAATGTGGATCATAAGAAACAGCACAAACAGAAGAGTTAAAAATATACATAGATACAAATATTACACAACATCATAAAATAATATGATTATTAAAATAATACTCATATGAATGTATACAAAATAATGTAAACAAAATTACTTTTGATCTAAAAATTAATTTTTAAGCAATGTTAATCGTATGACTCTTAAGTTAAAAAATACAAACACTATATAAAAATAAAAATAAATTATATATAAAAATATCATTTCAAAAATATAGGTATATATATATATATATATATATATATATATATATATATATATATATATATATATATATATATATATATATATATATATATATATATATATATATATATATATATATATATATATATATATATATATATATATATATATATATATATATATATATGTTATATTTGATGTTTTCACGGGTGAAATATGTTATAATATTTTTATCTCGGTTTTCCCGAAAATGCCTGGTGATATTCAGGCGAAACGTCGGAAGACAAATGGTCTTAGTCAAGACCTACTGACACGGGAAAACCGAGATAAAAATATTATAACATATATATATATATATATATATATATATATATATATATATATATATATATATATATATATATATATATATATATATATATATATATATATATATATATATATATATATATATATATATATATATATATATATATATATATATATATATATATATATATATATATATATATATATATATATATATATATATATATATATATATATATATATATATATATATATATATATATATATATATATATATATATATATATATTAAAAAGAAAATTATATTTACATAAAACAGAAAAAATAAACAATGATAAAAATATACAACAAAATTACAAAGAAAAAACATATTTCCCATTATAATACAGAACAGTAAAATATGTAAAAGAAATAATTAAAAATATTGTGTAGAACAAAGACACCAGAGAATAATAAAAACAACACGTTGAACTATGGCAACAAAACAACTCTGGGAGCAAGTCTGGTCCAACCGGCGAAATCAAAACTCTCACGATTACCCATATCATGGATATAATTATCGTATGGAGTTCTTTGACGTCTAAAGATATTATAAAACTCCATATAATAATTATATCCATGATATGGGTAATCGTGAGTGTTTTGATTTCGCCGGTTGGACCAGACTTGCCCCCTGATTGTTTTTAAAAATGTTTTTTTTTTGTTATTTGATATAGAAGAAGTCAGAAACACTATCACTAAACAATAAATATTAATAGAAAATTGATAAATATCATATTGTAAAATGTCATTTATGTTGCAACTATGATTACTTTCCTCGATGGTGTTGATGATTAACAAAGTAAATTAGACTTGAGATAGTCAAGTTCAACTGTTCTTCCAAAGAAGATTTCATAAGCTGTAATATAAGTTCTGCAAGATCCGTTTTAAGTCCAGAAAGCAGTATACTATGGACACGATCAAAGTGATTTTGCCTAGTAATTAATTATTGGATTTTATCGAAAGCTCCATGGTTCCTAAAGTATCAGCCTGCTTTTTTACAGCATAATGTGTTAAAATGATTAATAATATTTTCAAATATTGAATTATTAGCTATGTGATACATTTTATTAATTCTTTTAATAACATTGTAGGTGTAAAACACTTAATTTTTACATGAAAATAATTACGTGGCTTATACAAAGTTATTAAAAATGTAAACCTTGTAGATGCCTTGAGTCCCTGGTTGTCCTATAATATTTCAAGTTCGTCTCTATTGAGATGTTAAATTTTGATTTATGTTCAAAATTATTAAAATATCCCATTTTTTATTCAAATAACTAACTTATCTTTTTATTTTTTTTTAGTTGATTTTATTACATCTCAAAGGGGTTCAAGACTTATACAGATGAACGGTTATACTTTTGGAAAAATGAGTCGTAGATGTGATAAAAATGGTAGTGGTAAACATAGATGGCGTTGCTCCACACACATGAATAAAGGGTGTAGAGCGTATCTTTACACCGTAGACGGGCAGATAATTGTATGTCAAAATAATCATAATCACTGATATACGCACAACCATTTGATAATTTTAAGGAAAATATGAAGACAGATATTGTTTAAATGATTTTTTTATATAATTTTAAAGTTTTTGTGTTAACAGTGCGGAAATCCATTTGATTATTTACAAATAAAGTAAGATACAGTATTTGTTATGAATTGTGACCGAATATTTCGCTAAGTAATGTTGGATTAGTATTGTCAAATTTAGTTTCATTTAAATCTTGACAATGCCGTGTCGCCTCGGCGAAAACGTTCGGTCATAATAAATCGAATCTGTGGAAAAAGACTGTGTTCTGTTTTATTTGTTATTTTTTTATATTATTGTCATTTTGTAACTTAATTCAATTTATATAGGTAGCTCAAAACAGTATGGCTTCTCATGAAGTTGATGAAGATTAAATTAATATTTGATTCACACTTTACAAATTCTTAAGAATAAAATTAATTAATCAATCACATCAATTACTTACTTACTTTCCGTGTCCAGAACACCATCATATTCGTAGCCCCCAATATTCGTCCACCCGGATTCCACTAGTGTTTGCTATCACTGTGTCTTGTTGCGTGCATGTCGTTCCTATCATAGTACATGACAGGAGGTGCAAGTTGTCCTGTCTGGCGTCACTCTCGCAGATGTCTTCCTCTCTGTAACCCCATATATTATATATTAAATATATATCTATGATATCAATATATTATTAAAATTAATGACAATTGTTTCTTAACATTGATCTTAACAAATTCGTGTGATTTACAGATTATGTAGCTCTACTAATTTTATTTCTATTAGAACGATTTGTAAAGTTGTTTATTTTTGTTTTAAAACGTGTTCAATATTAAAAAAAACTTATCAAACGAATTAAAAACATTGAATTGAAAGGTCACATGTGAAAGAAACGAAAATAACTTCTTTTTTATTTTAGTCATTATGCAAACGCAAGATAATATTGTTAAAATAATTAACAATCTGTTTTAACAATTTATTTCATTAACTTTAAAACTATTTATTACTTAATGAACAATTCTAAAGGAACTACATATTGAATTAATAAATCAATAAGTTTATTATTTTTTTACTCTGAATGCAATCCATTGACCGACACTAGTTACCTAATTGTCAAATATTATAACAGTTAAACTAAAAACCATTTTTTATTAATTTACTTATTACCTACTGTGTTACCATTGCCAAAAAATATTGTTAATCTGTTTATATTATATTTTTTTAAACAAAATTATGAACTAATTATTTTTTTGTGTATTTTTCTTCAGTGACTTACGTACGATCAAACCGAGGGTCAACACTAATGCAAATCGGTCGCTATAAATTCAGCAAAATTGTAACTAATGTTAACTGTGGGAGGATCAGATGGCGATGTTCAACCCATATGAATAAGGGATGTAGAGCCGTCATACATACCGTTAACGATCATATAATTGTTTACAAGAATGTTCATAACCATTGAGTCAATAGATAAATAAGATTCTTCATATTATATGCCTGTAATCTTTTACCAGAGAGAACAATCAGACAGTGCGTATAGGGCTGCGTTCACAATGAACGTCGAGTGCACTAGTGACGCTCTAAGCCGTTCATATTGACCGGAAACAGACGCTCGAAAGACACTCTGTGGCGTTCAGATTAATGTCGAGTGTACGCACCAAACGCTCGGTAAAAATGTCGGGTGAAATGAAGGTTAATTTATAATAATATCATTCAAAAATTTCCAATTAAAGGTCAGAGATCATTATTTACTCCACTGACCAATTTTATAACCTAAAAGGAAACATGTATGATAAATGATATTTAAAATTTAAATCACACGGAGCTACGTTCAGATTGAAACACCACTGGAAAGCGTTCAGTGAGATTGGTGTGAAAAACGCCATAATCTACAACTTCATGTACATCCGACGCCCGATATCGAGCGTTTTATCTGAAGCCTAGGACTGCATCTTTGAATGCGCGTCTCTACAAGAATCATGTTAAAACCTACCACTTACATAGAAAATAAGTAACTGGGGTAAAAATAACCCACATTTTTAATGATTTTTATTTTATTATTATATATTTGTTGTTGGAAGGAGTATTTTCAAGTGGGCGTACCCGTACAGAACAGATCTCAATAGTTGGTCGTTCTCTCAGGAAAATGGGTATAATAATATATATGTTACCATTGTGTGTAGGTACTTATTTATTATTAACCATTAAGATTTATATGCTAAGTACACGAAAAGCTAATATAGGTATGAAATGTGTTTAGTAACTAGCGCTTGCTCCGAATGACTTTATTTTTAAAAATATATAAATGTAGTGCATTTACAGTTTGTTTTTTTTTTAATTTTAAACCTGATTAATTATTCCAAATATATGCATGTATACATATTCGGACAGTGACATGGTCGAATTTTGTGATTCCTGAAACATATGGCACTGGTTCAATTCCCGAAGAGGACACAGTTATTCACTATGTTTTCACCCTGGATTTGTGAGAATATTGACATTCAGATAAAGCTACACAAAGTAGTGGACTTTTTGCATGCTAAAATACCAACTTAGAAGCTTCGCAGCATATATGTTCTTATACATGGATTTACTCAAAATTCGGATTAGAATATTTTATGTGAGTTTTGTGTCTTTGTGTGTGTCTGTCCGTCCCCCCTTATAACTTTTGAACCGCTCAATTTACAGAGCCCAAAATTTCAGAATATTTAAACAGTTATAGGCCTACAAAACTTTTATACTCAAAATTATGAATTTTTGTTTCAGTCAGGGGCTATCAACTTTTGAATTTTAACTTTTTTTTTCCATGTACCTCAGAAACCATCAAAGATAAAACGCTGAAAATTGGTACAAACATAGACAAATATAAAATCTCAAATTGGTTTTTTCAAAAAAAAATCCAGAGTTTCTCAAACATTTTTTATTAAGAAAAATATTTTTTTATGATAAATTTATGTGTTTAACTGCCTATATTTCCAAAGTTTTTAAAAATATCTAAAATAGCCGAAACACCCCAACTAGATAATTTAATTTTCTATCAAAAATATAAACATTGTATTAGCACATCTCAAATGTATTTAACAATTTTTATAAAAAATGAATTTAGTGACGACATCGCTTCATACAATTTGTATGGAAGTCGCCTACATACACACAATATCTAAGAAGACTTAATAGTTTGATACTAATCTCCAAACATACATACGTACCATTATGCTGTTTTCATATTCCGGGTAGGAAACGAGGACTGACCTCCATACTGTCCTATCTTGACATACATACCAACATGTGTTAAAATTTTCAATAATTTGGATTTATGGGTTTATAGTTTGATTCTTATTCTTCACCTTTACATACTATCGCTATCGACAGTTGGCTCTCATGTATTACATGCAACTAGTTTATAATTGTACTGTTTATTTTTAAAATAATTGAAGTATGTAACCAGTCTTAAATTTAATTTAATTGAACCTACCGAATTGTATGTGGAGTAAGTAGTGTTGTGCAAAAGTTTAGTTTATTGCTCTCCGTACGAACCGGTCATGGTGTGACTGCTATATCTTAATGTATTTTCTGTAACACAATGACGATAAATGTATATGTTTAATTATTTTATTTAAGAGGGTGACTGCTGCCAACGTACCTATTTTTTCAATTTTATATACCATCATTATTACTAAACGAATCATTTTGAAAAAAATAACCTAGTTTGGATATTAATAAAGAGAAATATACCTTAACTTTTTGATTATGTTCTGTATATATTCTTGTAGGAAAATAATTAGCATACCCCGATTTTAGACATTTATCTTAAATTTCTTAAAAAAATATAAGGTTTAGAACAATATTTTTTTTTATAAATTAAAGAAGAACAAAATACCTGGAAAATATGATATGACGTTGCATTAACGCATCAGGTTAAGTAAATAAACCAAAAAAACTTTTATTACGCAATGGCGCTGAATGGAAAATAAATGTTTTTTAGGTTTATTTACTAAACCTGAAGCATTAATGCAACGTCACATCATATTTTTCTAGATATTTTTGTCTTCTTTAATTTAAAAAAAATATATTACTCTACGCCTTATAGTTCATTAAAAATATATGATTATGCCATTATTTTTCTACAAGAATTTATACAGAACATTATCAAAAAGTTAAGGTATACTTTTGTTTACTAATATCCAAAATATCTAAATTATTTTTTTCGAAACGATTTGATAAGAAATAATGATGGTAAATCAAATTGAAAAATAGGTACGTTGGCAGCAGTCCCCCCCTTAAATGATAATTAATCAACTATTTTAATATTTAAAAAAAAAAACATTTATTTCTTCATTTTCTAATTCTTATGTTTCAGTTGAATTTTACACGTCGCGAAGAGGAAGCACTATGATAAGGATTGATAGTAAATATTGTTTTTATAAATTTAGTCAAACGCCAACAGGTAAAGTGAGATGGGCTTGTTCCACCCACAAGAAGTATGGATGTTCAGCACGTCTGATTACAATTGAAAATATAATATTAGATATTAAAAATGTCCACAATCATTGAATATTTGTTTGTTGACATTGTATGTATATACACCTTACTCCCTTATTGTACAATCTTTTACAAGTTTTGTTTTTTAGAAAAAAAGTTAAATTATTTGATAATGCTATACATTAGTAGATCTCGTCAAGCGAAAGAATGGGGTTATCCTCACCTGAGAACAAATCAATTTTAGTACAGGGATATACTCTGATTCGAATGAACCAATAAAATCAGTTGACGTTGGACGTTGTGTTGCGTATTTTTATATTTAGTCATGGTAAATTTACATTTTTTTTATTATTCTTTTTAGTATTGCGTGTCATGCTTACACCGATATTTTCAACCATGTTTTTTATAAATCACTCACCCGTATTCTCTCACTTTTCGAGCTCTACTTTTGCTTTCGTTTTGATTTCAAACACCCCTTGCATGTACTCGCCGAAATTATAAGTTGAAAATTAATAATTTTATTACGTTATTTTTTTAGTCCTCACCCCTATGGAATAATGGAGTCATGATTTTTCAATTTTCAAGCATATTTTTTTTCATCGATTCCTCAACGGGTGTCATGTAGAGAGTGCACAATATGAATTTCGTTGTTATGTGTTTTTATGTATATGGCGTACGCCATACGCCGTATCATTTTTGTGTCCTCTACAGCCCACTCTATAAATCTGATCGACTTCATATTTAAATCATATGTGTAAAGTGCATAGACCTAGAACTGCTCTTATGGTCTGGAAAATCGAACTTTTGAAACAATATAAATACACTTTTCAAAAATGCATTCAGGGGTTGTCAACCTTTAAAGAAAAAAGTCTATGGTATGTTCTTTCAATGTGTAATAAATTGCATATTTGTATGAAAAATGTATATAACAGAACTAAAATAGCTTCTGTATGGGAAACTAGAGTGATGAACTTCATATTGATTTGTATTGTGTCTCTATAAACAAGTGTATTTTTAATTCTCCAATACTATTTTCCTCAAGTAAGAACCGAACACCGCATTCTTCTATCTTGACACATATCCATCGCCTCATCGATATTGATACATTCATGAATACTCATCTAATAATACAAATTTTTTAAATCAATTTCTCAACAGGTATCTTGTAGAAAGTGCATACTTTGAGTTTCTTGTTAATGTTTTTTTTTGTGTGAAGTGTATTGTGAAAACTTTTTGTAAAACATTTTTTAAATAAGCAACTACGAGTATTAAATGGATAATTATTTTCGTAAAATCACGTATCAATATTTTTTATTTGTTATTCTATTTGTCATCGATGCTAGTTTATGTCATTACAAATCAAATTCATCTTATTATTTAAAAAAAAAACTCGCTCGATTTTTTTTTACTTCAGCGATTAAGACAATATTTTACTATCGTAGAGTGCCATTATGATATTATTAAAATCTAAATAGATTAATAATTCTACGGATATAATTCCTTTTTTATTTGGACGACCGTTTGCCTTGAAATGACTTGCAACTGATAAAAAAAACATTTATTAACACAAATAATATAAAAATACAAAGTAAATTTATTTAGTTAAAATTACATCAAAACAAAGAACAGGTACATTTTATATTCTGAAATATTATTAAATTATGACAAAACAATCTGTTGTGTTTATACTTACCTATATCAATTTGACTTGAATTCTTATATTTGTTTTTTTTTTATTTTCAGCTGAATACATAACATCACAAAAAGGAAGACCTCTAATAAGAATTGGTCAAAAATATACTTTTTACCAATTCAGCGGTAATAAAGGAGGCAAGTTACGATGGGCATGTTCCACGCACAAAAAGTTTGGATGTTCAGCCAGGATATTCACAGTTGGGGAAGTTATTGTATCCATGAACAATGTTCATAATCATTGATTATTTTATTTATTTTGACTTTTCAACGGACGAATTTTGCACAGCTAATTTTGACCCTAAAGAAAAAAATCCTTTATAATTGATTACGTCAAAAACTCATTTTTAACAATTCAAAATAAATCGCGGCAGTAAACATTTATTATAAAAAATAATAAACTTGAATGTATTTTTCCACTTTTTACTCTCCACACTATGGAATGAGGGAGAGTCATGATTTCGCAAAATTTAAGCGTATTTTTTAAAAGTAACAATGAGATCATTCCTCGTAACAGAGCTGTTTTCCCTACAAACTCAACACAGTTTATAAAAAATATAATAAATTCATTTTAAATATATATTTTTTTAAACACGTTATTAATCAATTTACAGTGTCTACATGCTTAATTTACCCTGTAATTTATTAATTGATTTATAATAGAATATCAAGTTAAATTATTCTGAAGGTACTGCACTGGTTTCTGGGACACGTTGAGTTAGTGGGAAAAACAACTATGTTACGAGGAATCACCACATTGTTACTTTTAAAAAAATGTAAAAATAGATTAAAGATTGTAATTAATGTTCACTACTGCGATGTATTTTGTATTTATATAACGCTATTAATTATAAAGGATTAATAATTAATTACGGATTGAGCTGTGGCAAGAAAGTTTCGCTGACCGCGCGCATGTCAAACCGAAGGAAGAGATGGCCGCTGGACACAACCTGCCATACCCCACTTGGAGAGCACTAAATAGATTGAGAACTGGGGTGTCGCACTGCAATAGTAACCTCAAAAAATGGGGCTACAAGGAGGACGATACCTGCGAGTGTGGGGACATACAGGACCACCAACACCTTATGATATGTCCGAAAGTCGGAGAGACATGCGCGCGGGAGGACCTAATTGCCGCAAATGACAGGGCCGTACATGTGGCCAACTACTGGAAGTTCTTTATTTGATGAATCCGGACACGGAAAGTAAAGTAAGTAAGTATAAAGGATTTTTTTCTCGGAGGACAAGATTAGTTGCAGTAATTTTGCAAATGACCCGATAATCTTTTTTTTTTGTTAAATAAAACAATTAGTTTTGAGTTCTAATTTATTAGTTAATCTATTGGTATCGGTCAAGAAGTGACCATCTTCATAGTTTAACACGAAAGAGGTACACTGAAGCTTTTTTGAAGAAGCCGGTTCAAGAAATTAGTCCAACTGTCGATTTGTTCAGGAGAACTTTGTTCTCTTAACATATCGACAATGTATCAAGCCAGAATACGCGAGAATTGTATGGAGAGGTCTACTTTTTTCACGGCTTTTCCATCTTTGAAGTCAAAAAACACCAACTTAGAGGCTTCGCAGCATATATGTTCCATACACGGATTTACTCAGAATTCGGAGTAGAACATTTCGTGTGTCTGTGTGTGTGTATGTCTGTGTGTGTGTGTGTCTGTGTGTGTGTCTGTGTGTCCGTCCCCCCCTTATAACTTTTGATCCGCTCAATTTACAGAGCCTAAAATTTCAGAATATATAAACAGTTACAGGCCTACAAAACTTTTATACTCGGAATTTTGAATTTTTGTTTCAGTCAGGGGTTATCAATTTTTGAATTTTTATTTTATTTTTCCATATATCTCAGAAACCATAAATGCTAGAACGCTGAAAATTGGTACAAACATAGACAAATACAAAATCTCAAATTAGTTTTTTCAAAAAAATTCCAGGGTTTCTCAAACATTTTTTATTAAGAAAAATATTTTTTTTATGATAAATTTATGAGTTTAACTGCCTATATTTCCAAAACTTTTACAATTATCGAAAAAAACCGAAACACCCCAACTAGATAATTTAATTTTCTATAAAAAATATTAACATTGTAGTAGAAGATCTCAATTTTTTTTTAACAATTTTTTTAAAAATTGAATTTAGTGACGACATCGCTTCATACATTTTGTATGGCAGTCGCCTATACACAATATGTAAGAAGACTTAATAGTTTGATACTTCATCTCCAAACATACATACATACATACCATCATGCTATTTGCATATTCTGGGTAGGAAAAAGGATCTTCCTCCATACTATCCTATCTTGACATACATACCTACATATGTTGTATAGAAAACAAAATATCTGAAAATATTCAATAATTTGTATCTATGGGTTTATAGTTTGGTACATATTCTTCAACTATACATACTATCGCTATCGACAGTTGGATCTCATGTGTTACATGCAACTAGTATTAAATGATTACAAGCTCCTTAAGGGCCGTAGAGAGGTCAGAAAAGAGCTATCATGGGTCCGAAACATTCTGGAATGGACTGGGATGATGTGTAGAGAATTTCTAAATTCTTGATGTTATTACACGATCGCACTTATCCAACTGTCGATTTGTTCAGGAGAACTTTGTTCTCTTAACATATCGACAATGTATCAAGCCAGAATACGCGAGAATTGTATGGAGAGGTCTACTTTTTTCATGGATTTTCCAACTTTGAAGTCAAAAAACACCAACTTAGAGGCTTCGCAGCATATATGTTCCATACACGGATTTACTCAGAATTCGGAGTAGAACATTTCGTGTGTCTGTGTGTGTGTGTGTCTGTGTGTGTCTGTGTGTGTGTCTGTGTGTCCGTCCCCCCCTTATAACTTTTGATCCGCTCAATTTACAGAGCCTAAAATTTCAGAATATATAAACAGTTACAGGCCTACAAAACTTTTATACTCGGAATTTTGAATTTTTGTTTCAGTCAGGGGTTATCAACTTTTGAATTTTTATTTTATTTTTCCATATATCTCAGAAACCATAAACGGTAGAACGCTGAAAATTGGTACAAACATAGACAAATACAAAATTTCAAATTAGTTTTTTCAAAAAAATTCCAGGGTTTCTCAAACATTTTTTATTAAGAAAAATATTTTTTTTATGATAAATTTATGAGTTTAACTGCCTATATTTCCAAAACTTTTACAATTATCGAAAAAAGCCGAAACACCCTAACTAGATAATTTAATTTTCTATAAAAAATATTAACATTGTAGTAGAAGATCTCAATTTTTTTTTAACAATTTTTTTAAAAATTGAATTTAGTGACGACATCGCTTCATACATTTTGTATGGCAGTCGCCTATACACAATATGTAAGAAGACTTAATAGTTTGTTACTTCATCTCCAAACATACATACATACCATCATGCAATTTGCATATTCTGGGTAGGAAAAAGGATCTTCTTCCATACTATCCTATCTTGACATACATACCTACATATGTTGTATAGAAAACAAAATATCTGAAAATATTCAATAATTTGTATCTATGGGTTTATAGTTTGGTACATATTCTTCAACTATACATACTATCGCTATCGACAGTTGGATCTCATGTGTTACATGCAACTAGTGAATATATAATATATCTAACCTTAAATAAATGATTAGTTGAAAAAAATTGTATTACATTTTCACGAGAGCGTACACATACTATGTATTATATTTTTCTTTGTCTAGTCAAAATTTAAAAATGTATGCAGCTTCGTTAAGTAAGATATGATAATCGCATGTAATCAATAATTCAATAGATTTTATGACGTCAAATGAATTCGGATTGATTTTTTTATGCTAATTATTGATATTCGACTTGAAAAGTCGTTGGATATATTTAAATGTTATTTTTTACTTTAAGCATTTTCCTTGATTTAGAGAATGCATGAGAAAGTAAACATTCATCAATATCTCGGGCGTTCATCTACACAATACAAAGTCGCAGTTCTGGTACTACGTCAGTCTTGGCGATTTTTTTTGATAAAATAATTCGTAGAAAAAATAATTATAATTTATTATTCATTTTAATTTAATTTATAGGTTGAACTAAACTTGTTTTAGTGCAAGAAGCAGTTGTCGAGATGGCAAACTCGCGACAACTAGCGTCTGGCTCTAGAAAAATTTAGGGACGGAAATACGCATGCGCACAAAAATGACCGATAGTGTGATCGGTTGAAACTTGAAACTGATGAATCTAGGGAAAATTATACATTTTTTGGTTAGTCTTTAATAATTATAGCGACTCGCGTGAGTGAGTTGCTTTATACATTAAATGGAAATTGGTCGCAGGAAAAATGCTATCAACATATTTGCCATTTGAAGTAAGGAATAAGTTTATTATGTATTCGTATTTGATCACATATTTCAAAAAAATATATTCTCAACATATTATTTAATTGGTTGTAAGATCCCTACTATTTTTAATACTATTTGTTATTTTTTATTTATTCAGTTAAATATTTGTGCGCACGCGATTTCTGACTTCCGTCCCTTGACCTGTCTGATGGCAGACGCTTGTCTTGCGACAAATCGGAACAAGTTCGGCTTTAGCGATGTACACACTTTCTTTTACATAGGTTTTTTTCGATCAGCCGAGCGTCGACGGGTTTGGTGTACGCGAAGCGTTAGTATGTAATAAAATAATCGTATTTTATTGTATGAACAACAATTACTTATATGCATAATGAAGTTTTTTTATAAATAGAACTAGTCGATTAAATATTTTTCTAAACGTGAACTAAAAAAAGAACCTATAGTAAAATTCGCGGTGCAAAGTCTGGTCAAACGACGGAATCAAAACCATTCATGTTTACCCATATCATGAATATAATTATCTTATCTTAAATATTTATTTAATAAATTATCCATAATATGGGTAAACATGGATGGTTTTGATTCCGCCGGTTGACCAGACTTGCTCCCCTGTTCATCAATGAATGTTTGTATTTGAAAATGTTTATGAATAACTTACTTCTTAGTATTTTGTAAATAATAAAACATTTTATTTTATATTTAGTATCGTGTTTTTACTCTCCACTGTTTTCCTAGTATATTTCCCAGTATTTTATGTATTTTAGTATCTTCCAATAACGTATATTTTGGTGAAATAATATATATGTATTTTGTAGGTACACATTACTTAAAAATTTGAATTCTCTAATACCTATTTTCGTGCGTACTTCACAGGTGACACTATGTTTTGGTGGGACTTAAAGAAGGTCATAAAGGTTTTATAATAAACTTTTACATTTACGCACTTTTCAATCTTTCGATTGTGACGGCTTCTAATTTGTAGAATTCCATTATGACAATGATTAATATGAACACATATATAATTCCACAATTTATTTTATTTTTCTCCCGACGACCGTTTCGGCTTATAAGGCCATAATCAACTGGTCAGTTGATTATGGCCTTATAAGCCGAAACGGTCGTCGGGAGAAAAATAAAATAAATTGTGGAATTATATATGTGTTCATATTAATCATTGTCACTTTTACATTTGTTGGAATAGATCAATTTATTCAAAAAGGTGCCACGTAACGCCTCTCCTAAATGAGCTGCACTTGTTGAGGTGTCCAGAGTGAATAGATTACAAAATGTGTTTGATGTTTTTCAAAACTCTGCATGACTTGGCCCCGCACTATGTATATTCGAGAACTCTGTCAGAGGAATGTACCATCAGATACATGCTTAACATTGACATCCTCAGAATCACAGAGTACCAATTCTTTAAAGGAATTGGATAGAGGCAATAAAGCGGCTTACTTTGATCATGGTTTCAGTTTCAAAAGGAATAAATTGCCTTCTGAAGTGCGTGTAGGCATTCAGTAAATTGATTAATACTTCTCTGTTTCGCAGAGCCAACAAATAAGCAAAAGCGCATTTGAAATAGTGTTTTACCATGAAGTGGCGCTATAAAGATTTGACTATTATCTATTATTATCATGATCTTCAGTTCTTGTTTGTGCTCACTGCAGGACATAGGCCTTTCCTCTTCTACTCTACTCCTCCCCTTCCTGTATGATTCCCCATCACCTTGGGTCCAATGAATCTATTGATGGCCTCTCGGTCTCCACTTCAGCAGTCCATTTACTCACACAGGATATTTTTACTGAACATTATCCACCCAAAGTCAATACCTACTTTTATGTTGTCTATAGAGTTAATAATGCTAGTGGTTAAGTTCGATCTAAATAGTTTTAAAACCCGTATTCTCTGAATTGTTAGTACAGCATAAGTAGCTACTCGCCACTTTACTACTGTCTTTTTACTCTCCACAATATGGAATAAAGGAGAGTCATGATTTCACATTTTTAATGTATATAACAGCTTCTGTAAGGGAAACTTGAGTGTTTCAAGAAAAAATCTATGGTATGTTATTTCAATGTGAAATAAATTGTATATTTGTATGAAAAATGTATATAACAGAAGTAAAATAGCTTCTGTATGGGAAAATAGAGTGATGAACTTCATATTGATATTGTATGTGTCTCTATAGTCAAGTGTATTTTTTACTCTCCACTTCTATCTTCCTCAAGGGGCACATGAGGTCCAAACTGTAAAGAAGGAAAATCCTAATATGCAAAACAATTCTCAAACCTGTCGTTGTGTATGGAGCTGAATGCTGGATCTTATCAAAAAGAGACGTAAATAGTCTCTTGATATTTGAAAGAAAAATCCCGAGACAGATTTTTGGCCCAGTAAACGATAATGGACTTTGGATGGTGCGAAATTATATTGAATTACAGACATTATATGACGAACCCTACATTGTACAAGTCATAAAAGTACGCAGAATGCAGTGGTTGTCAGCCAGATGAATGATGATCGTATCTCCAAAAAGATTATTCACAAGAAGTAGAGGCAGGCCCAAGTTAAGATGGCTGGATGACACAGAAGACGACGAAGGGCGATCATAATTGAAAACTGGAGGAGAGCGGCGGAGGACAGTGACGGCTGGAGAAGCATTCTGGAGGAGGTCAGGGTCAACACAGGGCTGTAGCGCCAATGGCGATGAGGATGAATAGGAATAAATTATTAACACTTGACTGGAAAAGCATAGCAAGAGGTATGCTATGCAGTGGAGTAGAAATATCCATACGGTGCCATAGACTATTATTAACACCTGACTGGACAAGCATAGCAACAGGTATGCTATGCAGTGGAGTAGAAATATCCATATGGTGCCATAGAGTATTATTAACACTTGACTGGACAAGCATAGCAAGAGGTATGCTATGCGGTGGAGTAGAAATATCCATACAGTGCCATAGACTATTATACACTTGACTGGACAAGCATAGCAAGAGGTATGCTATGCAGTGGAGTAGAAATATCTATACGATGCCATTGACTATTTATTGAAATTTATTTTTTTTAACTTTTGATTTTATCTATCATTATTTTATCTTCATACTGGATTTCGTTGGTGTTTTTATAGTTGACTTATGATGACTTTTATATACCTCATTTGTTTCAGCTACATATATTAAATCGAAAAAGGGAAAATCTTTGATACAATTGAGAAACTATACATTTTACAAACATAAAACTAATCTATCTGGTAAATCAAGATGGGTCTGTTCCACTCATAATAATAAAGGTTGTTTAGCTTCTCTACATACAGTCGGTGATGAAAATTTTATTGTTTTAGTTAACAATATGCACAATCATTGAAAGTGTTCAATGATTGTGCATATTTGCTTCGTTGATATTTAAATCATAAAGTTTATTATTGATTATAGTGATAATCTCTCACGACTGTGAATTGTGATTTAATGGTTAGATTCGGACGACAATGTAACTCTTGCTCTCCTGAGGAGGACTTATAAATTGTGATATTACTTATGTAGTTGTCCTTGATAATAACTGAATGTATGATTGTTAAAACACACCTCAGACATTTTTTCAAAAACGCGTTTAAGATGTGTTTTTTCGAATTATTAACTATAAATTAGTTGTTTAATCAATTTATAACATGCTATACTTTGATATTTTCAACATACATAATATGGTAATAGTAAAATAAAGAAAATACATTCTGCATACACTAGACAGTTTTCGTTTTGATTTTCTGGAAAATTTGCATTTGATCTCCGATGGGTTTTAACAATAATTATGTAATAAACTAGTCTCTGTACAGTAAATGTATGAATTTTATTTATTAGTTTAAGGTTTGTTTGTGTTAGATCCGTTGAAAAGTGATTTACAAATCTTGATCACATTTTTTTTATTATTTAAGTAATAAAAAACATACAAAAATTAAACATAATAAAAAAAACATTTCCCTTTACCAGAGTGCGAGAATTCGTGTGTGAATCTATTTTTTTAAAAAAACAAATGTTTTTTTTAAACTATCATATTATATCAATCACAATATTTACTCTTAAGTAGATAATATTTATTTATGTTTAATATTAACCAAATACATAATACTTTTTCTTGTGATTTTGATAAACAATTTGTTTAATATTTTTTTATTCATTAATTGTTGAATAAATTTGTAATATTCACATTATTTTTGTTGGATGAAAAAAAACTTTCGGTAATAAAAACGCCTTTAAATAATTTTATACCTTCAAAGTTAAATAAATATTTATGAACTAAAAAATAGTCTTTGATTCGCAAACTCGCGATTTTTTTAATCGTAACTCTCAATATTTTATAGTACAAAAAATATCGATATTAAGTAAAAGTACATTATTTTCAATTCAATTTTGTTGTATCTGACGCGTGGAATAAAATTTTCGCTATAATTAAATATCTGTATACAATTGTAGTAAGTATGTTTATTATAACGTATGAATAATATAAGATATAAACAATTTTAAATATTTACTTAACTAAAACGTTAGTTTTCGTTTTCAGCCGAATTCATAAAGACCAAATGGGGAAACGTGTCCATCAAAATCGACAACAAATACATTTTTGGACGTTTGAAGACTTATCCTACTGGCAAAACCCGCTGGTGTTGTCGTATGAAGAACAAAGGATGTAAAGCTTTTGTCTACACCTTGGATGACGTCATAATCATCATGAAAAATGAACACAATCATTAGTTTTGAAATGTTGCTCTTACCTACATACCAACCTATGATCATATTTTATTTTTTTTATTTTCTGGAAACTTGTATTATTTTATGTCAATCATAACGACAAAATGTAATAGGCCTTAATACTCGATGTTACTATTGTATTGTACTATGTCTTAACGCTGTTTTTTGTCCAACTTTAACATAAATAAATAAATAAATAAATAAATAAATAGGAACTAATGATTGTGTTCACTGTTTAACTGTTCAGGAACTTATAGAAGGCTGAATTTGTTTTGAGATTGACTCGATATGTTTGATTAAAAATCAAATTTTAATGAATTATAAACACAATCATTTAGCATCATCGATAAACGATGTTTTTAACTTATGGTATAATTTTTAATTAAATGAAATAAAACAAATCTTTGAATACAACTCTAAAATTATAACTTATAGATGCAGAGTACACTTCGTATTATTCCATCTACATTTTTATTTGATTGCATAAAAGTTATAATTTTAGTGATGTACACAAATTTGTGTTTTCTTTCATTTAATTAACAATAATTTAATGTTGAACTTACATTATTTTGATATTTTACTTTCAATGATATATTTTCAAAATATTGCATGCTTATTTTTTATGAGTTCAGTATATATAATATTTTGAAACCTATTCGCAATCATTCAATTATGTTTTGAAATATTTTTTTATGAAATTTTATTAGTTAATAGGTAACACTTAAATAACAATTATGAATATAACGAAAAAAATATATTCACATTATTAAAAAATCAATACGTTATTGATCCTTTATTTTAGTTTTTTATCTAGTCGAACAAATATAAAATAATATACTTTTATTAGTAAATTATGTAAATTAATAATTATTGAATCATTACAAAATTTATATTGCATAATTTTTTATTATTAGGTAGGTACCTATTTACCAATTATAAATCATTAAAAAAGGTACAATTTTCGTATTATTTCGTTGCTTTGGGAAGTTATTTATATGTGTACTAGTAACGATTGGATTCGAAAAAAACACTTATTCTCTTTTTGTCCTTATTTCTTATTGTTAGAAAATAAACTCCTCTTCTCAGTGCCATAAAATGATGGTCTATCAATAAAAAAGAAAAATTTCTATGTACTTAGATTAACGAATTTCGGACAAATCTCAACAGAGACGTAGAAATGGTATATTAATAACATGACACTTACGGGGCGATATATTATCGGTGAATACTTTGTATATTGCGCAATACTTGTGTCTTTTAATTGAGTGCCCATAGCAAAGAATTAATTTATAACCACATATTTTTACTCCCTTTCTCTGTCTGTACTGGGAATTCGTAATCGATTTTTAACTATATTTCCGACCATTTAGAAATTGTGTATTCCCGATGGCAATGCATGTTTAAACTTTCAGCTTGATTTATATGATATTTTATATAAATTTAACAATTATGTATTTCATACAATGTAAACAAAGCTATGCGTATCCGGCCAAGCGTAAATACAATTTGATATTCGGTTAGATTCAACAATATTACCTATATAACTTTTTTTTACATGTTTTCAATGTAAAACAGTTAAAATCATAATCATAATATAAACTTCTAAACATTATTTGACTGTCAACTAAATTAAAATTAAGTAAAAGTCAATTAATCAAAAAATGATTTTTTGGATTATAAAAAATATAAATTGAGTAATTTAATGTATGCTAGTGAAAAATCGATTACAAATTTCATATACGAAGAAAACTTTAAAAATAATGTCCTCGAGTTTTTTTTTTTACTTAGGTACATGTTCGATTGTTTGTATTGGTTATTATTTATTATGTATATGGAGCTACCATCTGTTGGAGATTGTCCGAAATTGCTATCAAAATTGGTTTTCCTCACTACAAAGATTTATTTTTTTTTTAAATTATTTTTTCTTTTGTATATTCATTGTATGATAACTTTACACTCTACATATTGCAGAATGAAACAGTTTATTTTGAATACCATCTATCCTCTTTTTCCTATTTTGATTGAGTGGGTATATTTTTTTTAAATAATGAATATGTCCTTGTAATAACAAGTATATATACATCCTCAAACGTTCCCTAAATTAAGCATAAATGCTTATGCTATAACGTGAACGAGATCGGTAGTGGCAGGATTCGAACTCGCGACAGTCGCGACCACTGGATTACTAGCCCAGCGCGCTAACCGCTCTGCCACCATTCATCTAAATTATTTGTGTGAGGTGTTAATACTGCTTAAATATATCTCGCTTCTAGAATTACTTTTCTAATCAATCGATAAATCCACTTCTATATCCGCTCCCGGTGGGTGTATGCATTTAGTTTTACACCCAGTTTCTCAAGGATATTCTGTCCTTGGCTTACTCCATTGTCTGCTCTCATGTCATTCCTGAAACATTTTTTATTCCACGAAAAGTATTAGTCTTCGAAATATATTTTTAGATGCTCGTTAGATTGATAGCTCACATAGTACCTTGTAATTGTAAGTTATGTCTTATTATCATTATTTAATATTTGCACTTGCAATAATGTTTATATATAATGTTTGCTGTGTATTATCTAATCATATATTTTATAAATACATACCATCACGGGGTCGGCAGAGAGAGCGAACCGAACGCCACATTTTTCTATTATGACTCACATCCATCGCCTCGTCAACATTCATATATCGCTTCTTGCATTTCCACCTTTCATAGTATAGTTTACATGGTCGTGCTATCCTTTTCTTGGGCACCCAACCTCTTATTCCATTCCTTTCGGCGTATTTACCTTTCCGTGTTGATTAGGAGGCAAGTACTGCCTCGAATTAGGCACTAGTTTGTTGTGCTAATTATCTTAAAAACTCGTGTTGAATTCACATATCCTCCAAATGCACACGTTTTAGCACGCAAACTTTTCCTGCTAATACGTGTTCAATTCAAAGCACGCGTCTTTCAATCGTACACAGGTTTATAAATTTTACCATGCAACAAATAAAGATATTTCAACATATAAAGATAAATTCGAATACAGAACTTGTTAAAGAAAAATACATTATCTACTGTGAAACAAATGCTATATAAACAGTAAAAAGAAAACTTTGTACATGTTATGATCTTTTTTTTATGATATATCAGTTCCAATGACTTTTCAAATTTTGATTTTTGATCGATCACTAGTTTATATAATTGTGAATAAGTTTTCATGTTTTTTCAAGTTAAATATAATGTTTATGTTTCTTATTCGTCCATCGTGTGCTTTTTACCAAGAAGTTATTTTAAAATAAGTAGATTTACTTAAATACAAACGAAGCATGTAAAAAAATATTTTTGCACAATTGAGCCAAAACTCTTCCTTAGAAATTTTTCTGTGTTATGTTATTTTATTATTTTTTAATACTAGTGATTTTAGGTGTTTCTGTGTTAGTGATTGTCATGTTTTTTATGCACATACTTAATAGAATATATTTTACAAATATGTGTATCGAGTTACCAGATTTTTACTATTGTATTTTGTGGAATTCTTGTCATTTTAGAAATCGAAGAGTGTAATAAAAGACATTTAAAAAATACTCTTTTTTTCTTTTGAAAACTTTGCTCATACATACATCATCCTAATTTATCCTCAGTCAATATAAAACAAACGAAATAGGGAAAAAAACGATTCATTAGTCAATGAGTTCTATCCAAAAACCAGCAACGTTAATTAGTATAATTAATAAACTTTCACATTCAGAGCTTGTTTATTAATATTGTATAAATAAAGTATATGCAACATTGTTATAAGTTTCACCTTCACAGCTTGCTAATAATATTGTATAAATAAAGTATATGCACCATCATTATATATTTCACCTTCAGAGCTTGTTAATACATATTGTTTAAACAAAGTATATTCATCGTCATTATAAGTTTCACTTTCAGAGCTGGTTGATAAATATTGTATAAACAAAGTATATGCACCTTCATTATATATTTCACCTTCGGAGCTTGTTAATTATTATAAGTCTCACTATCAGAGCTTGTTAATTAATATTGTATCAACAAAGTATTGTACCATTATTATAAGTTTCTTCTTCAGAGCTTGTTTTGAGGTATCTCATAATCTTTATTTGTGCCAAAGGATATCCAAAAACGTATGATTTACTGCCAAAAAGTTGTGACTTAAAAGAAAAGTGATTTCAAAAAAAGATGGTTCGGACGTATTGCAATAAAATTTTAATAGAGAAAGTTATAAGATAACAAGATTGAAATGATAATAAAAGATTCTGTTTATGTGCTAGGTATTGCCCTTTGCTGAACTCTAAAATAATTCTGGAGAAATATTGCAGTCACTGCACTTAAAATTGCTGAAGAAAACTCAATAATAGCAGATTATTTTGTCGAATGCAAAAAATGGCATGTAACAGTAACTATTGTACAATGAAAATACACCTGCGTGTTAAATTTCATGCTGTTTCGTGGCATGTCTGTAAAGCAAACGGAGATTATTTTGGTATGCGGTTTGCGACCCCCACCATCATCCAGATTGCACATTACAACCCAAATATTCAAATATCGTACAGTCTGCTTGCTTGCCAGCTACATGCATGCCATTTAACAGATACACGTGCATGGAGCTGGTAGGTGCGATATATAACTCTTTACCTTATTTTTGATTTTAGCCTCATACGTTATGTCTCGAAAAGGAAAGGTTATGATTAAATACGGAGGATACACTTACAGCAAAAACAATGTGACCAAAACTGGAAAGAGCCGATGGGCTTGTTCTACAAATCTTGCCAGAGGGTGCAAAGCTTACATATTTATGGACCAAGGATCCATAATAAAAATTCAGCCCGTTCACGACCATCGACCGTCGATTTCACCTTATTTTAGTCCTCGAACTTAGTTACATCATGGGATTCGAATGGAATGAAATGAAATTAAATCTCTAAAAAGGTGGAAATAAGTGTTATGAGATTTAGATCACCAAAATAATGAACAATGTCATGTATATGTCGCGGATGAATAATCATCCGTGATCTACATATACTATCTTGAACTATATAACATGACATCGTGAACTAAAATATCCGTGAACTATACTATCTTCAACTATATAACATGAATTTGTGATCAATTATTGTAAATCAAAATTTAGGTCCTTTTCAAACTTAGTGTCTTCAATGATTCAATGGCAAAAATATTTTTTTAAATAGAAGCAGTTGCAAATGTTTTACTACGAATAAAAACTTATAAAAAAATTATCTTCATAGACAGTATTTCTATTCTATCTATGAAAGCTGGATAAAAGAACTAAAATTTCTAGCTTGAAAAACGATCATTATTCCAACGGCTCATCACTACTTGTGAAATTTCAAACCAGTGTTAGACCTCCCCCGGTCCCGGTTTAATTTGAGATTTGAAATGAAGCATGCATCAACATTTGAAGGTACCCTGTTAAAAACTTTGTATTTTTCGCTTTTCACCTTATTGCTGTTTATTTTTATAAAATTTATTTTTCCTCTTTTATTGAGTAGTTTTTAGTGTCATATTTTATTTTTCAATTATAGGTATTACTCATCAATTATGTTAAATAAATAATGTTGATTTATGATAATATCGTTTCATTATATTTTATTCGTAGTATTTTTACATCGAAATTCGTTTTATGTATATATTTTTGTATGATTGTATATTTGATTTTAATTTTATGTATTAATATAATTAAAAATTAATTAATTATTAATTAATTTATTTTTTTATTTATTTATCTATCTTTCTATCTTTTTATTTATCTATCTATCTATCTTATTAATTATTTTTTTATTATTTATTTTTTTATTTATTTATTTATTATTTATTTATTTATTTATTTATTTATTTATTTATTTACTATTTATTTATTTATTTATTTATTTATTTATTTATTTATTTATTTATTTATTTATTTATTTATTTTACATGCTTTTTTTTAATAATATTACAAATAAATTTATAAAATACTTAGATAATGATATTCTATGGTAAAATTGTTGCATTACCTTATCAAAAAGATTCAAATATACATAAAAAACATTAGAAAACAGGCAATTCGAAACAATTTTGTGTCATATCAATACATACATCACTACATGAATTTTAATCGACGCCTTTTATATTTATATTAATCACTTTACTACTTCCACCCTTCTTTAAAATATCTATATGTTAGGAGAATAGATGTTACAAAAGAAAACAAAAATAATAAGATTGAATGTAAGAACATTTCATATCAATGATTGAAAAATAAGGAGAAGGCGAATAAGGATAAGGAAAAGGCGAGGAAAGGAAGAAGACATCAGGTACCTACAACACTGAAATGGTTTTTTTGTTAATAGTAACAAAATTTCATTTTTTTTTTTTTTTAATTTTATTTAACAGTTTGTCAACAGCTATATAAAAAAATTACAGATAAACATTTTACATTTAAATGAAGCCAATTATAGACGAACATTATATAATTATATTATGCACTGGTTAAGAGTAATAATAAAGTTTTTAACTAAGTTAATTGAAACCATCTCGTTACTGCAGATTCCACGCAGTACACAAACAGTACCCACCTACGAGTAAATAAATTAATAAATGTGAAATATCCAAAGAATATTCACGCGGCTACACGCAGGTAAATACTATATAGGTATAGTTTTATGGCCCCAGTCAAATTTGTGTTATTTGAAATTAGCTAATTCGGTTGTGCGGGTGACCTATCTCCAGCAACGAGTTCATGTTTAAATTAACCGAACTATAGTGAAAATAATACTTTTTTTAACAACAAAATGTTTTGTGCGCATGGCCAAACAGTAGGTACAGCCATTGATAAACCTTTGTTACTGATAACAAAGGTATCTTAAAAATAGGTAGCCAGTTCGGTTGTCACAATATTTTTTTCACTTCATCAGATACCTAATATTTAAACTTTTCTAATTACATTTTTTAATATCAATAAGTTTTCTTAATTTTGTTTTTTTTTATGTTTTTAGGTGAGCTTGTGGTATCGAAGAATGGTCGTAAACACATTATCTTCCGAGGATACACATACGGTCATCATATAACATTTCCATCTGGTAAAACAAGATGGAGATGTACTAAAGGTGGCAAATGTAAAGCTTGTATTTACACGTCCAACGGAGTTATTGCTCTCGTCAATCTTAGCCATAGTTCATTTTGTAGGAGAATCCCTTCTTCACCAATGAAACCAATTCCAATAGCGCCAAATTATTGAAATATTTTTTAATTTTTTTTATATTTTGAATCGCTTCTCGGACAACTAACAGGTATAAATATCAAGCGAATATCATGTACAAAGGTTTTTGCTTCGTTGGTATACGTGCAAATCGCCCCCCTTCTCGGCGAAGTGGCTCAAGATATTTGGCGACAACTATACTATTAAAATATGAAAAGGAATTAAAGGCCTTTTGAAGTGCGGGAAGAGCAGAGTTTTGGAGCTTTCAGTAAATTGCTCGCAGAGCCAAAAAATAAGCAAAAGCACCCTTCGAATTGTGTATTAACATAAAACCATAAATGTAAAATTTTTTTTTTTTTACGGCGCTGGCCGATTTACTAATGATATTAATAACAATTAAGCACTACAAATAATAACACTCAATTATTATTATTACCATTATACACTTCCTCAAAAGAATTAGCAGATCAATGCGTAAATTGTAATTTATTTAAAAGAGCAAAATAAAATGCAACAAACGCATCATCAAGCTTTCAATTGGGAATAGTTCACCCATCCAGATACTTAACATATCAAAGGATTAGGCTCTGAGGAGGTCTCTATACTACCTAACAACCCTACTGATTCCCGAATATTAACTTTTAAAAAATCTTTAACGATTCTACATGTATTCATAATTACCGTTTTTTGCATTTTTATTATTAAATTTTTCGATAAATCTATAATTTCTAAATTACGGATTAACGATTTTGGAATAATGCCAGTGGCTGAAATAATGAACGGTAATATTATTATTTTACGAGAATGCCAAAGCCTTTTAATCTCATTACCTAAAGCGGTGTATTTTCTAATTTTTTCATCAAAAGTTTTTATTATATTACTAGAATTTGGAATAGCCACGTCGCAAATATATGTTATTTTTTTAATTTTATCATGTATTATTAAATCGGGTCTGTTATGTTGAATTGACCGGTCAGTTAATATTGTTTTATCGTAATAAAGCGAAATATTATTATTTTCTAAAAATGAAATCGGATCATATTCATAATATGGTTTTATGTTTATCGCGTCAATTAATTTATATTTAATAGCTAAATTTTGATGTATTATTTTTGCTACTTGGTTATGTCTAAATGTATATTCTGATTGCGCGAGAAAAGAACAGCCCGATATTATATGATCGATTGTTTCCGGAAAAGCCAAACATTTCCTACAACTATCATCAACTACATTTATGTCTTTTATTATATATTTTTGATAATTTTTAGTTTTTATTACTCTATCCTGAATTGCTATTATAAAACCTTCTAAATCCGCGTCCAAATCACCAATACTCAACCATTTGTTTGACCAAATTTTGTCAACATAAGGTTGGTTGAGAAATTTTGGATGTATAGAATGAATTTTTTTATTTAGCCACGAATTTAGAAGGTCGTCATTTATATTTATAATATTGTTATTGGCATTCTCGTAATTTAAATTTAATGTTGTTAAATTTTTGTCCGCCTCACAGATTACTTTATGCATTAAAGAACTATCAGATTTTTTGTGAAAGAAAGTTTTTAGTGATTCAATTTGATTATTATGTAACGATGTTATTTTTATTATACCCCTACCTCCTAAATTCCTAGGCAAATTGATTCGTTCAATCGCGGAATTAGGATGATGACAACGAAATTTAGTTAAACGCGTTCTAATTGTTCTTTCTAAATTATCTAAATCTGTTTTTGACCATTTAATAATTCCAAAAGAATATGTCAATATCGGTATTGCCCAAGTATTAATAGCTTTAGTTAAGTTTTTAGCTGACAGATTGCATTTTAATATTTTCGTAATTCTATCTTTAAATTTTTTATTAATATCAAATTTTATTTTAGTGTGGTCTAATTTGTTAGACTGCGGATAACCTAGATATTTATAAACCTCCAACCCTTTCAAACTATCTATTTGAAAATTTCTTTGAATATCACCACCCATTTCTAGTATTTTACCCTTTTCGACATGTAAAGTTTTACATTTATCTAAACCGAAAGACATTCTAATATCATCTGAAAATGCTTTTATTATCCTAATCATTTTTTCCAATTCTGAATCAGATTTAGCATATACTTTTATATCATCCATATATATTAAGTGAGAAATTTTAATATTAGACCGTGGATGACCGTTAATTTTTATTCCATACTTAGATTCATTTAACATTTTAGAAAGCGGATTAAGAGCTAAACAAAACCAAAGTGGACTCAATGAATCTCCCTGAAAAATTCCGCGTTTAATTTTAATTCCTAAAATAGATATTTTATTAGAATTTAAATTGATTTTTAAATCTGTATTCCAGCCTAACATAATACATTTTAAAAAGTTTATTAAAATTGGGCTAATTTTGTATATTTCTAATATTTTTATAAGCCACGAGTGCGGTACACTATCAAAAGATTTTTTATAATCAATATATCCTACATGTAAATTACGATTTTTAGTTTGTATTTGTTTAAGAATTACTGAATCAATTATTAGTTGTTCTTTACATCCTAAATATTTTCTACGACATCCTTTTTGTTCTTCCGATAAAATATTTTTTTCATCTACGTGTTTATAAATTAAATCCGTCATACAGGAAGTTAAAATTTTATAAATCGTAGGTAAACATGTTATCGGTCTAAATTGAGAAGGATTATTAATATTTTCATTTTTAGGTAATAAATATGTTATTCCTTTAATAAGAAAATTTGGAATATTTTGAGGATGTCGTATTAATTTTGATAAATTTTTAGCCAAAAGTGGATGTAAAGAAGTGAAACGTTTATACCAAAAGTTATTTATTCCGTCGCAACCCGTGGCTTTCCAGTTATGAGATTTTTTAATATTTTTTGTTAATAAATCTAAAGTTATGTCAGAGAAACTCATTTCCTCCACATCAGCAAAATTCAGCTCCTCATCTTTTATCCTCGGGCCCGAATTGTTATGTTTTATATCGTTACTCCAAATTTTGGACCAAAAATCGCGAATATCTGATTCAGAGGTTAATGTTATATTATTATTAGTACTACTATTTTGACTATCTAATTTGGAATAAAATAATTTTTCATTTTTTTTAAATAATTTATTATTATTATTTTTATTATAAATATAATTATATCTTTTAAGTCTACTAGATTTGACTGCTAATTTTTGCTTTAAAAGATCTAATAAATCATTTATTGTATGTATGTTATTTGAGCTAAGTACATTATTATATCCAAAATTTACCCCAATTTTGCCTACATGTCTTAATATATTTCTACTTCTATTCCCATTTTTGAATTCTATAACCCTAGCAATACTACTTCTCAATAACGTTACATCCCTTTCTAATCTAATTTGCCAATCAGGTTTTTTATATCTATGACAATTTTCATTATTTAAATTTATTTTAATGCCTAGAGCTTCATAAACCGTTATAGCGCTAGCATATATTAATGTGTGTAAATCTAAAAAATTAATATTGTCATATATTATTTTTGGTAAAATTATATCATTTATGTCGGATATTAATTTAGATAATTTTTTGGACGTATTTAATTTAAATAATTTTGGTCTATTTATAGGATCTACATCTATATATCTATTTATATTATTAATTAATAAATTTGCTAACGCTATAATGTTTTCGTCAACGAAATTAATGTTTGATACATTTAACTCCCTAATATTTAGAAATATATTTTGATTGGATAATTCTAATGATATATTTAAATTTTCTTCTAATATAACATTATCCGCAGTCATATTTTGTAAACTATTATCATATAAATTATTTTCATTAATATTTTGAAAATCTAAATTTTCACGTTGCAATCTGTCACCTACTTCTAATTTTATTTGATTTAATGTTGTTTGAGGAATTAAATTATTTTTAAAAATCGATCTTTTTTGATCGGCTACTCTTTGTTCAGTAACTGTCACTCCCGGAAAATTTTGACAGAAAAGTGAATGTAATTTTTTCCTATACAATAACATATCTGTCTCTAATTTAGTTACGTAGAAATATGAATTTATTAAAAACGTATTAATCTCATTAGTCCATTTTAACCGCTGCCTAGGAATGCCTGCCTTGGTTAATCTAGGTTTAAAGCTATCTAAAATATTGTTCATCTTTAAACCCGATGACAAATTATTATTATTATTATCGTCTCCGATGGTTGCAAATTAGATAATAATATCAATCTACAAAACAATAGGAGACGAATTGAATTTTTATGTTGGCAAATATAACTATCTACAATCCAGTAACCTAAATAAATTAATTCCTATTTTCATACTATTACCTAATTTTAATTATTACTGTGTCAAATATTATTCATAAAAGAGGGGCATCAATATTGTCCAGTAATTTCAATGATTTTTAACTAGTGATGATTTTAGTATAGGCACCTAATATTTACTTATTAACTATTTTTTTATATTTTTACATTTACCAAAGTAAAAAAAATACTTTGAAGTTTAACTTTTAAAGATTTAATGATATTTATAACAATAAAGTACTACAAATAATAATACTATATTTTTATTACTACCATCATGCTCTTCCTCAAAAGAATTAGCAGATCAAGATAGATTATAGGTATATTTTCTTTTTTCTTTATAGTATTTATTATATTTTAAAATTATTTAATAAGAAAACAAATCAAAAATACACTGAAACATTTTTCAATCATAAATATACCTATATATGTTGATACTCTTTCGATGGAGTTGTGAACTCGTGTTCGAGAGAAGAGCATCGTACTTAAACATTATGTAGTTATTTATTACACCTTAAGTACATAGTATAATAACACACTAAAAAACTTTCAGAATACAATCTCAGCATGATCTGTAATAAAAAATAACCTCTTATATTGCGAACTCAAAACTCTCCACTTCATCTCCTTGGAGTAGAGGAGTGAAATACAACATACAGGATCAAGATTCTGCAAACGTTTTAAATTTTTGATGACATGTCAAATTTGTAATTATATGGAGGTCATTTAATAATTTTAATCTATTTTTTTTTTATTTACATATCTTCGCTTTTCAATACATAAATTTTTTGCTTAATTCATTCTGATTATTAGTTTGTAACATAATGCTTTTTTTTGTTTTATTTTGCAGCTAAGTATGTTGTGTCAAACAAAGGGAATACTCTGCTCCAAATGGGAACACATACTTTCAGTTTACACGGGACTATGACATCGAAAGGGAAGCGTAGATGGAGATGTTCAAAACGGTCACGTCTTGGTTGCAAGGCTTTTGTTTATACGATACAAAATCAAGTAATCATCAAAGAAAGTGTTCATAATCATTGACATGTAGACTTATTCACATTAGCAGGCGCCGGTGAGCGGCTGGGAATAAATCTTTGATGAGCTTAGGAAGGATATATTATTTTTCGTATAATCGGAGTACACTTAGGCCATCCAGACACGGGGATACTATGATCGCGACTAGTGAGTTGACTGATGGTGAGTTTCACCAAAGCAACATAAACTGTCACCTTGCATGGAATTGCCAAAGCTAAGATTATTTATAACGAATCAATTAGTTTTCACCAGTGCGATTTATGTTTCATAGCTAGGAATTTAAAAAGATTTTTTTTTATATAGTAAAAAAAATTCTATTAGGAATGCATAATGATTTTTCGATGATTCTATTCATTCTGTTAATTATGTTCAAAATATACTATAACAATTCTTGTATTGATTCGCCACTAATTTGATATTGTTTTGCAGGAGAGTTTGTTATCTCACAGAAAGGCAAAACAATGATTAAAGTAGGAAACCATACGTATAGTGAACACAGAAAATTACTTTCTACTGGACAAATCAGATGGAGATGCTCTACACATTCGTCACATGGGTGTAAAGCATTCATATTCACATACCAAAAATCTATTGTTCTTGCCAATCATATACATGAGCATCATAAAATGTGATGCGAGGGGCTTACCCTCTCCTTACTACTCGTGTTGGCGGTTATTCTGGTAGGGCTTCACCCCTTACATACACAAAATGAACTTTCACCACGTTTAACGAGCTCAGCATTAAAGCCGCGTATCGATTATGCGCTCCTGCCGCGCGAGCCGTGAATGACCGCGCCGGCTGTGCGCTCCGCGGAGTGCGCTCCAAATTTTGAAGGCATCTCAACTGTGCGCTCCTGGCGCGCGCCTCATCTGTTCCAGTATTTATTCGTTCCTCCATTTTTCTCTTCTGTATGATGATAAAAGCACGGTTATTTTTTTCTTTTATTCCTCCACAGGCACTTGCATTTCACTGCTTATTTCCCTCCATGCGTCCGTTCTAAGTGCTTTATTATGGTATGAACGACTTTTGGTATTCCATAATAGTTCTTTGGTACCATATAATTGTATTAGTTTACGGCAACTTTGGTTATTCATCATGGAACGCAACGAACACTAAAGTAGGAAACGTCCGTCTCAACTGGTGCGCGCGCCAAAACTGGGCTTCCTTTGGAACGCGGCAAAAAAACCAACAGAAGATGGAACGCCCCGTTCCACGTTCGCGCGCGTTCGAAGTCGGTATCGACTTTGCGCGGCTGGAACGCGTGCCAATGTTCGACCTCTTGGAGTGCATAATCGATACCCGGCTTCAGACGTCTCCCTTGCTTTCCAACAGACCAACTTGTGATCTATTATGCGCCTCTAGGCCCAGTTTTGCCCCGTCTTTCACTGTACTTTAGTTATTTTTATTTTTCTAGTCTTAATTAAGTTTGAGTCGGATCTCCTAATATTTCGGCGTGGTGCCAGGATAATCTATCCTGTATTAACAGGCCTAATTCAGACTATATTTATGATCTTCATATTACACCGACACGAGGAAAGTGGACGTCCTTTTCCTCTTTTGTTTTCTGAGAGTGCACCACATGATCTTCTAGGCTTCTCATTTAATGTCCTATGTCCATACTGTCTGAGTCAGTTCTCTGTGAGTTTTCCTGAAGGTTACGTATGAATTATTACGTACAAAAAAAACTCCCCAATTACAAGGAATGTATTAAAATTGATCGGTGAACGTCCAGGAAACAAAGGGATGCGTATCAATAAGCGATCGTCAGACACTTATAAGTGACATCTTCTTTCCACGATTAGCTATCATCAAGATGATTTTTGTTTCGTTTTCTGCGACGGCTCTGAAAAAAAAGATTTTGTGTTTCTGTTGAACCTTATGCTTCTGGCGAAATTTTTGATTAAAGAAATGCGCTCCTGTCATCAGTTGATCAGTTGATGCGTTGGGTATTTTTAACATGAGGACGTTTGACAAGATTTGACTTCATACAACCGAAGTGAAAATTTGTTATTTTTATTTGAGATTGTTTTAGATTTAGCATTTTTTCTCCATTTATCCTAATTGATGAGTAAGTAGCACCAGGGGCGGATCGTGAATACGTGGGGCCCTGGGCTAGTACTACTTATGGGCCAACCTATTTTTTGCGCTAGTGCACAAAACAAACACTCTCCCACATCACACAGCAAAACCTGTGTATAGGTGAACATTAATCATATCAAATTAAACGAAATTGACATTTCTCTAATTTTACCTAAATCAATAATTACTAATTACTCAAATAATTGCCATTTTGTCAAAAAACTGTTTTTTATAGTGATGAGCTATACGGTATAGGAAAAAAACAGGACAATAAAACATTTTATTTATATAATATGACTTTATATTAGATATTTTATTGAGATAGTTGAGTATAGTATATAAAATGTTGGCTTTTTGAATAATCATTGAAAGCAATTTGTTTTCAATGGAGGCTGGTGGCCTTATATAAAGACCCATCAACTTGAAAATCGCGTCGCACAATACTTACTTACTAGTAAGTAGTCGTGTTAGCGCCAATTGCACATCGGGCTAAATAAATAATGGACTGTATATCGAAATTTATGAATTGAATTGTTTATCTGTAATGTGTGTTGGATGGGATATGACAAAGGAGCGGTACTAACCTTTGATCTCGTTCTCTTGTTACGATACTCCTCGAGTCCTCTTCTCTCACATATAACAAAACAAAAAGTACAACACGATAACACAATAACACACACGATAATGATGATGATTTATATTATAAAACGATGATGACATGTATAGATCGACGAAACGAGACGATTTTATTCAAGCGACGAATTTGAATGTATATAAAACGATGATGATTTGAATAAAGCGACGAAACGAGACGATATTATTCGAGCGACGAATTTGACTGATTACATCGAGACGACGTTTTTGCGAGTTCCTCCTTTCGGTTTTGACCGCTAGGGGGAAGGAAGCAGTTGTGGAAGGATTTTGGCGGGAATCAAAGGTATTTTGATTTGTCCATCATTCGATATCAAACGAGTAGACTACTTAGTAATAAGTAATCGCACAATAATATACCTACCTTATGTTTCTTAATAATATACTTAATAACAACATACATACTGAGCTCCGATCTACTATCACACATAAATGTACACTTCAATGTCCCAATCCGTCGTAACAGACATAATATTCCTCTATTTTATATACAACAATTTAATACCAATAATTAATTAAAAAATAATAATAATGAACTGGGTAATATGGATGAGAGAGTCTTACTAATAAACGTGTTGTGAAAGTTACACGACCAATTAACACCCTTGTAGGCTAAAATGTTACCAATAAACTCTGTGTAGCAGATCAGTTGGTTAACGACGGTATATATCTTTTTTACAAATTTTACACAACGCTTGCATGCCTATTTTATTTTATTTTATTTTATTTTATACAAAGTATACAAACAATATCTGGACAAAATATACAGGTGATACAAATATAAAAAAAAAATTAGCATGCCCAGCATCACTTACATGTATACATTATTACCATTTATATATTTATGTAGTTTAGGAGAAAAAAAGAAAACAGTAAATAATCAGATATGTGACATGTGAGTGGGGAGTGTGTGTGTGTGTGAGTATGTGTATGTGTGGGTGTGTGTGGGAGTGTATGAGGATGTGTGTGTCTAATATAATCCTAGATACTCATGCTGATATCAGCATGAGTATCTAGGATTATATTAGAGTACCTAATAATCTATTCTTTACCAAAATCAATGGGGAGTTAAAAAGGTCTGCATCACTAATGTTGGAGTTATAAAAATGGGAAGTGCGGTATATGAAAGAATTCTGTCTGGCATTAGTGTTACAAATGGGGAGGTAAAGTAGGTCAGTCAGTCTAGTCGGTCTTGTTGGCACTCTCAGAGTCAAGCGTTCTAGCAGATCAGGGCAGTCAACCGTTGAGTTTGCAATTCTGAATAAAAATACAACATCTGCTATAGTTCTGCGGCTCTCGAGTGATGTAATTTTGTAATGCTTTAAGGAATCAGAGTAACTAATGTGGTCTCTGTGCGCACGAAAGTCAAGATATCTGAGAAATTTCTTTTGCAGCCTTTCAACTCTGATCTTGTATATGGCATATGAGGGAGACCAGACTTGAGATGCGTATTCAACAATGCTACGAACATATGCGAAGTACAGAGTTTTAAAGGTAGAGATATTATTAAATTGTCTGCACAAACGGAGAACATATCCCAGCATTTTGGATCCAAGGTAGTTTAGCGGTGTTTTAAGACAACTGTTATCTATCACAAATCAAATTCCATTTTGATTTGCATGTTTATATTGTTATATCTTGGAATAGTATGGCAAAAAATCTTTATTAATTATTATATTCTCGATATTTTTACATTTTAGGAGCAAAAAGTTTTCAAAAAATTAGCTCCTTCATAATATATACATACAATGGTGTTCGCGTGGGTATTCGTATGGTTAAATTATTCGTTATATTTTCCATATTCCTATTTTAAAATATGAAAAACATATGGAAACAAAAACCACGACTAACGCCAAAATTACATAGAATGGCGGCGTGCGGCTATGCGCATGCGCGACTGCGAAATTACGACTTTGTCGAAATAATCTATGTTGAAGTGTTGAAACTAACAATACAGCGTTTATTAGAAAGATTTTTAAATATATCTCACATAAACATTGTTGTTCACTTTTATCGTCGCACCCACACTAAATCACACTGTTAACTGTTATGTTATTATATGTAGGTAAGTTTTAATATTTGGTTATAGTACCTACATAAGAGGTCATGTTATCTTTCGATTTCAATTTGTTTTGTTTTTCAATAATAATTATATACATGTACAATTGAAATAAAAGACAATAAACTATCCCTTAAAGGGACTTCACTTATACGTTAGACATGTTTTTAAATTTACAACAATATTAATTACGTTATCGAAATATTTTTTGTCTGTTTACAATATTATTGAATCTTTGTGTCCTTTGTATAATTCTGTGTATACGAAATATTCAAGTTTGATACTTCTATGTATGTTCCGTTGATAGGGTTGAAAGAAATACTTAATTTTCATAATTTATTTGTTATTTATTTATATTCAACTAGGCTATATTTTATCATCAATAAAGTATTTTTATATCAAGTAATATTTTGTTTCATTTAAGGGCTTATTCTTATTTCTCCTAATAATCCAATAGCCCGTGACAACCAGACTTACGTCTTGGTATAAGTTCTGATTTTTATTGGGTAAAGATACCACAGCAGATAACAACGATTGGGTACTAAGAACTCTGGGGGGGCAAGTCTGGTTCGACCGGCGAAATCAAAACCCTAGTGATTACCCATATCATGGATATAATTATCGTATGGAGTTCTATGACATCTAAAGATATTTTAGAACTCCATATAATAATTATATCCATGATATGGGTAATCACTAGGGTTTTGATTTCGCCGATTGAACCAGACTTGCCTCCCTGGTTAGTAGTGTCTTTCACAGAGTACAGTCTTCAAGGTGTGGTATATTGTTATTTTAACATGAAAGTTTAAATTAGGTATAAAGCGTTATAGTGAGTGTCCATTCCTCTTTATAACTTTTAATCTCAATTGACAGAGCCCAAAATTTCAGAATATATAAACAGTTATAGGCCTACAAAACTTTTATATTCAGAATTGTTAATTTTTGTTTCAGTCAGGGGTTATCAACTTTTGAATTTTTTGTTTATTTTTCCATATATCTCAGAAACCATAAAAGCTAGAACGCTGAAAATTTGAATATACATAGACAAATACAAAATCTCAAATTGTTTTTTTTTTTAAATTCCAGGGTTTCTCAAACATTTTTTATTAAGAAAAATATATATTTTATGATAAATTTATGAGTTTAACTGCCTATGTTTCCAAAGTTTTTAAAAATATCGAAAAATCCGAAACATCCCAACTAGATAATTTAATTTTCTTAAAAAAATATGAACATTGTAGTAATAACTAATTTTTTTTTTAATTCTTAATAAATATTGAACCTAGTGACAAGGTTTCTTACAATTTGTAAGGCAGTATACTTTACACAATATTTACGGGGACTCAATAGTTTGATACTTAATCTCCAACATACATACATACATACCATCATGCTGTTTTCATATTCTGGGTAGGAAAAAAAGACTGACCTCCATGATATCCTATCCTGACATACATATCTATATGTTTTATATAGAAAACTAAATGTCTTAAAATATTCATTAATTTGTGTTAAAGTGTTTATAGTTTGTAATGCATTCTTCAATTATACATATTTTCGCCATCGACAGTTGGATTTCATGTGTTACATCCAACTAGTCATAAAAAAAATTGCATTATACTGCATTGAAATAAGCACATTAAAATAAATGTAAGTATATGAACAAACCAAAAATGATGTAATATTTCTGGCGCAGTTCAGCTGTTATATCCTTTATGTATTAGGACTGAGGCTTCATTAAATTTTCAATTTATCAATAGGTTCTTCGTCTTTTCATGGATAGAAATGGTAAAAACAGCTTATTTTCAAGACCAATAATATCTATGTATCTATAATTTAAATAGAACTTTAAAAAAATTGGATTGATAGCGAACTCAACCAATAGGCGTAATTGGTGCACGTTTGCACGTGCAGAAAGTTATCACATAAACCACCCGATGACAGGTCGTAAGCCCTATAGGTGCCTTGATTTCCTGGTTTTACTTTATATTCCAACTTCGTCTTTATTGAAATAGTAAAAAAATGACATAAGGAATGTGTAGTACACAACTTAATGCCATCAATAAAGATATATCAATAACCACATTTTAGTTATTATAAAATGATTATTTAAACCGTTATTTTATTTCAAAATGACATATTTATAATCAAAATGTTTTGTCTTTAATTTTACAGGTGAGTTTATTATATCACAAAAAGGAAAACCTTTAATAAGATTGGGCAACTTCAAATTTCGCAAGCAAAGCATTTCAAGATCAGGAAAGTCAAGATGGGTCTGTTCCACGCATTCGGCTAGAGGATGCAATGCAACACTACATACATATGACGATACAATTGTTTTCCAAGGAAACGTGCATAACCATTAAATAGCCGATGGATGAGTCGAGAGGTACTTACCTATAGCTGGCCGGAGTGCCGAATCGGGGAGAGATGGCAATGGGCAGGGTGCAATGGAAACGATTCCTAGAGGACGCCATGGCTTCTGATGATGATATTAGGGGGGTTGAATTAGTTTCCGCCGTTTTTTCATATTAATAAAAATTGATGTTAAAACTTTTTTGAAATATAAAAATTTATTCAAAGTATTGCCCTTCTTTTTCCACTACTTTAATCCATCCTTCATAAAGAAGTCTTATTCCCCTGTAGAAAAAAAACTTGTCTTTTGAGCCAATCCAATTTGCCACCCATAATCCAATTTCTTGATAACTTTTGAAAAGTTCGCCAGATAAACCATGCTGCATTGACCGGAAAAGATGATAATCTGATGGGGCGACATCTGGGGAGTAAGGCGGGTGGGTTAAAACTTCCCAACCAATGGAGTCAAGGAGATCTTTAACCACTTTAGCAACATGTGGCCTCGCATTGTCGTGTTGAATGATTATCGACTCGTGACGGGTGGCAAATTCTGGTCGTTTTTCTTCAATGGCTGCTTTCAATTTGATTAATTGCTCTTTGTAGAGTTCTGCCATAACTGTTTGACCAGCCCTGAGCAGCTCGTTTATGAGTGGCAGTTTTTGCAAGTGAAAGCAGAAAAGTAACACTTCCCGCAAGTGGTGCTTGGAAGGTGTAAAAGTTGACATCTTGGAAGCGAAAATTCTTGCGGTTTTGACGGATTTGAGCGGTTAAAAGTGTCACGTGGGTGTCGGCGGCAACGGCAAACAGAAAAACAAAAAAAACATAAAAATCGGTTTAAATTATGAATATTTTTTTATTTTTTTAAAACGGCGGAAACTAATTCAACCCCCTAATATTTATTAGGGGGTTGAATTAGTTAGTTTATTATAATAAATGAGTGATGTTATTGTAGAACTTCATTTTTATTTTTTTATTACTACTTGCATGTAAAACATGAGATCCAACTGTCCATAGCGATAGTATGTATAGTTAAAGAATACGTACCAAACTATAAATCCATAAATTCAAATGCTTGAATATTTTAAGATATTTTTTTTCTATACAAAACATGTAGGTATGTCAAGATAGGATAGTATGGAGGTCAGACTTTTTATCCTACCCAGAATATGAAAACAGCATGATGGTATGTTTGGAGATTAAATATCAAACACTTAAGTCTTCTTAGATATTGTGTAAAGGTCACTGCCATTCAAATAGTATAAAACGATTTCGTCACTAAATTATTTTTTTATAAAAATTGTTAAAAAAAGTTTGAGATATACTACTACAATGTTCATATTTTTTATAGAAAATTAAATTATCTAGTTGGGGTGTTTCGGATTTTTTTTATAAATTTATGTGTATGACTGCCTATATTTCCAAAGTTTTTAAAACTATCGAAAAAACCTGAAATACCCCAACTAGAAAATTTAATTTTCTATTAAAAATATGAACATTGTAGTTGTACATCTCAATTTTTTTTAACAATTTTTATAAAAATTGAATTTAGTGACGACATCTCTTCATACAATTTGTATGGCAGTGGCTTATACACAAAATTTAAGAAGAATCAATAATTTGACACTTAATCACCAAACATACATACACACCATCATGCTGTTTTCATTTTCTGGGTAGGAAAAACAGACCGACCTCCATACTATCCTATCCTGACATACATATCTGCTTGTTTTTTATAGAAAACATAATATCTTAAAATATTTTTTAATTTGTGTTTATGTGTTAATAGTTTGGTACGTAGTCTTCAATTATACATACTATCGCCATCGACAGTTGGATCTCATGTGTTATATGCAACTAGTAATAACCTTTATCCGGCATTCAGCTACAATTAAGTGGCTCAGTCTTTTCACTGAAATAAAATATATAACCAAACCGTTTGACTACCTGAATTTTGGTTGGGTAAATCATAGGTTTGTTTTCACCAGCTCAAGTTTTGCTATTATAACTGTACTGCTTGACTGTATGCACAAAAAATTTGGTTAGATTAACGGAATGTTTTGTAGTCACTACAGTTTGGTTGTTTTTAACATGAAATTTCGCTACCAATGACAAGTTTTTTCAGTGTAGCTGATGCAATTAAATTTGCATTTTTTGTTCCAGATGAAAGAATAGATATTGCAACCATGCAGTTTCTAAGTAAGGAAGACAAGAATAAAATATTCCCTCGAATAGGAGACAGAATTAGGTTCGAAACATCTCTGGCCATGTTAAGAAGTGACCAACGAAAAGATAATATGGTTCGTTTTATCGCCAAATTTTATTTTATTATTTTTAACAAACATAAATAACTAAAAAAAGGTAGGTACTTACCAACTTTTCATTTAACTCTATGTACATAATTTAAACATTTTAATGTTACAATTGTGCTCAAATATCGAGTTTAAGACATGCATTAAGAGTACATATGTAGGTAGTTAACCTGTAAATCATTTGCAATATGTATTTCATAAACTTGCATAAAAATCCCAACTTTTCATAAAGCTTGTTAGTTTTTAAACTATTATTACTAACTATTTCAATACGTAATTTTATTCTTAAATTTTAGGATAATGTATACAGCTCTTCACAATTTGAAGAGGTTCTGGGGGACGAATTTTCGGGAAGTCTTCCAAGCAACATAGACCCCCCACCATCACGTGAAGAGCCCGATAGCAACCAGGGAAGTCTGGTAAGTTCATAAAAATGAGAAAACCTTTAGAATAAACACACCTTTTGCTACACTAACCTAGTTTATAAAATTGTTACATGTTATAAAATTATGTGCGTTTTAGGTTAATAACATAATTAAACCACTGGACTCGTCAGCGGGTGAAGTTGTTACAGAAGAGTCCACCAGAAAAAATATAGTTTGTTATTGCCTATCTACACAACTTATTTGTTGAGGAGGTTAAATAGTTTTGAATATTTTCAATATATATATTACGGCGGTTTAGTAAACATTTTTTTTAAATTTATTGTGTATAAAATATATTTGTTAAAGTTCTTTTTCTAATTTAATTGTTAAAACTAGAATAACTATTTGTTTTTCAGGTGAGTGCCATACTGAATTCGTCTGTCGAGGGGCGGCAGATTATAAGTATTGGCCAGAAAACGGGCGCCTTACCCTCAGATGTGCGCACACGTCTATGCAAGCTGCTTGTGGAAAAACTAATTACTGCTGAGAATCCAGTGCTGCAAGACTCCGAACTACTTTCTCTGTCCTATGACATTGGGAGATTGTTTTATAAGGAGTCATCATCCCTTTACTATGAGCCATATCAGCCTGCTGACGCTTACCAAGCTAAGCGTAACACCTCAGGCTGGTTAGTCAACGCCAGGAGGGCTCGACGGCAACATTTAATTTCATTGGGCCTCATCGAAAAGTCCAGGTCACGTTCCCGCTCTAAACGTTCCCGCTCTTTGTCCAATCCTAGACTTGACAGCCCTTCATATCCTGGCATCGATCTGACTGGACTTAAAGAAGGTAACTTCCAATGTGTAATTTGTGAAATAGTTCTTATTACAATTTCTAAAATCCTGAATCTAAGAACCATCATCACTGTACAAATAATTTATATCTCCTTAATTTTTCTGTGCAGGTGACGTGGCGGACGTCACTTCGGCGTTGGAGCAGCTGTCGAGCCATTCAGCTGGTTCGTGGCAGGAGGTCAGCGCCCTCTGGCAGGAGACAGTGCGAGCTCGCCTCCGTTACTTATACTACGAGGAAGGAACTTTACAGGAGTACTTTAATAAGTACCCAATACTCAAGTCAAGTGACGGGTGGCGGCTCCTGGCGTTTGATTATGAAGCATTGTTTCCTGACAAATCCGGCGGCCTTGATACCTTAGCAGCGTCCTCCAATAACATCCTTAAAGCTGCCAAGATAAAGGTCAATACAACAAAAGACAAGTTTCTTCGTCAAAAAATAACGGACATATTGGCAATTTGTGATGGTAAGAAAATTTTAATGTCTCTCCGTTTCACAAAAAAATAATAATAGATCTTTCGAAAAAAGCATGTATATAATTCCTGATTATGTAATATCTTGTTTTGACACCGTTCCCCTTTTTACTTTGTATATACAATCGTTATTTTCTTTTCAGATGAAAAACCGGAAACAAAATTAATATCATCAATACTGCTCATAGGCTGCCTGTTCAATATAACACCTGCCCGTCGCTCTAAAAAAGACTGGCAGGCATCACGAGCTGAGGTATTAGACGGATTCGTTACAATTGCGAATACTGAAGCGGATGTGCAGGTGGCAATTGAGAAGCGTCGCCAAAAGCTGCAGCAGCTGGGTATCACCCTGCAACCTTTTATTATTTGGTGCCGCGAGTCAGGTGCCTCCTTCACAGCTTGTGACAGAACATTATACAAATTCACAACCCTGCCTGAGGCGGTTGATGTGACCTTCAAAATATTTCATGCCACTGCGGCTAAATATCCTTCAGAAAGTTACAACATTTGGCTAATAATTCAAGTTGGTTTTTACCAAATAAAAACATCGTATGATCGTATGTCACATTCTGTGAAGGAGACATTAGTTACTCTCGGTGTCACTATTTAATTAAGATGAAGTGTAACAATTGTAGAAGGACATTCCCAACGTTTTCTCCCCTTATTACTCACATAAGGAAAGAATGTGAAGGGCAGTTTAGAAAACATGTTCACTTAAAACATTTAAATAAAATTAATACACCTTCTTTGCCATCCACCTCTAGGGAGGCTTCTGTAGTTCCCGAATATGAAATAGCGACTACCAAAGTAGCAACAGAGCACATACATATTGATGGTAATAGTGAACCTGAAGTCCTTGAAAATGCTGATAGTATTATTCATAAAGAAGTTTTAAAATTTATATCAACGCTTTATACAAATCCCTCTGTGTCTCGATTAGCTGTACAAGCTATAGTTAGTTATTTGAAAACCCTACTTGACAATATCGGAAAGCCTTTGATGTCTGTATTCGGCTCTGTGACAGCCAATGAGGAGAGCATGTTTGAAACGATTGAATTTAATTCTTATTACAATGCTTATGAAGTTAAACTTTGTAATGAATATCAGTGCTTTCCATACCAAAAAGCCGTTGCTCCGTATCCGAACACGCTCACTATAATGCGAGTTAACACGTCATAATATATTACAAGTAGATGGTACGTTGACTGAAAATATTGATAATTCTACATGCTAAGGTCCTAAGTACGCGGACGCCGTTATTTCGCTCGCACATTTCTTAGTATATTTAAAAACGAGTGGGTTGTGGCCAACGCTAAACTCTCCACCACACAATGAAGCTTCCATGCTAATATTAGACTCTAATATCAATATGAAATCAAATAACTAAACATTGCCAAACATAAAATATTCTCTTGTTATATATTTTTCTTACAAAAATCTATTATTATGAACATTATTTTTCAAACGGCTGTATGTTTTTCTTTTAACGTTGACCAACTTTGAATGCAGTTTTATTGAAGATTATTGGTATTGTATAAATAGTTAAAACAAAATTACAATAAACAAAATTATTTTTTCAATTTTAACAGATGAAATCATAGAGAAACATTAAAAAAATGAACCGTTGTCTATGGAAAACTAATCAGCTCTAAGTTTATATACTTCACACGTATGGTATCAATATTAAGTTCATCGGCCTTTTAGTTTGATCTGTACATAGGACACAAATTTTCAAATTTATGCACGGCATACAGTATACAATACACGGATTACGGATAACGACATACACACAAAAACATCACAACTATACTCAAAGTATGCACTCTCTACATGATACCCATTGAGAAATTGATGTAAAAAAATGCTCTTAAAAATTGTGAAATCATGACTCATTTAGAGATAGCGGCGACTGTTCTGGAGATTCTGGCGTTGACATGACACGTACGATAATACTAATTTTAATAATAATTTTAATGATGCGGCTTGTACGTAGTATAATTATTCCAGGTTAAGTATCAGAAATATTAGTGATTTATTTTAGATATGACTGTTAAATAAGTAAACTTTTGATCCAAATGTATGGACAGCTGATTTTGTTTCGAGTAAGAAAGTTGTCTCATACGCAGTGGCGACTGGTGGATCGTATTTTTGATCATTTTTGGTAGTGCATTTTTTTTTATTAATAATAAATTAATAGGTATATATTTAAACAATTCAACATTGGTCTTGAAAGGCCTCCGCGTTTTATCTTTAATTTATTCTCAAAAGATGACTTATTATTTTTAATAATTTCAATGTTTTTTCGTTAACACAGTGGAAGTTCATAATTATAAATTAAATTTAAATTTATTTATAAAAATAAATTAAAACACCGTTTTAATCCACAAGAGAGTAAAATTTAACTAGCCTTTGCGCTTTCGCTAGACACAGCTAGCATCCTCAGAGGCACAATTTAAACGATTTATAAATTTAATATTACTTTTCTGAATTACCATGTGAATATTGTTATAGTATTTACTAAATACCTATAGCGTGTCTATTTTTTACTAGTGTTGATACCTTATGGGTTTGAATTAATACCTATACATATATGCTCATGATAACAAACAACATTGTATTGAAAAATAATTCTCAAAAAAAAAAATTCACATTTATAAGCAATTGACAGGTTGACATTTCATTTTATTTTCACAATAAGCAGATTGACCATTTGTTTATGATATTTTTTTTATTCATAATGTATGTTTTTAGTTTTTGCATCAATTAATAAAAGACAATTAATAATGATATAAGGGTTTTAAGCTGGAGGTGTAGGAAACCGAAAGTGGAAATAGAAATAAAATCATAATTTCATAATCTTGATAAAATCGAAGCTGATTACTTTCACAACTTCAGAGGTAACTGAAGTAAAAATAGCTCATAAATAATCCTCTTTCGACTTGGCACACCCAAAGCTTGTATTATAGAAGATGTTTTTTCATTTTTTTTATTGTAAATGTATAATTATTATTGTGTTCATACTGATAATTCATACTGACTAATTAATGAGGTAGGTAATCAACAAGGTATTATTCTGTAGTCACTGCCGACTGCAACTAACTGCACGATTTTACTTTGACGACTGCAGTTTCAGTCGGCAGCCGCTTTAGTATATATTCATCTATATACAATCTTTCTGTTATATACATGTAAAACCTATTAATTAATATTTCGTTAATATAAATACAATTAAAAAAAAATATTTTTTTTACATACCTACCTATATCCATATCTGTTCTTATTTTAAGTGCACTAATCTGATTATTTCCTGTTTTCTTTACTTTTTGTTTCTTATTCAAAGACAATCGCATTGCTATGGTACTTATTCCTATTTTTTCACGTGCTTCCCATTTTTTTAAGGTTCCAGTATGGTTTTTTAGATGTTAAATATTTGGCTTAAACAAATATGTTTTCAAATGTTTAAAAGGAAAGAACCATTATTGGATCCTTAAAAATATGAGGATCACGTAGGCAAAAAGTAGAAAAAAAGTTTAATTTATCATTACATCCTCTTACTTCGGACAGGGATTAGGTATATAAGGATAAACAATGACCATATATTGGAGCGTTAATCGAAAGTTGCTAAACTACATGTAGTAACATTCGATCTATGCTCCATTATAATGTCATTGTCTATCCTTATATACATACCTAATCCCTGCCCAAAGTAAGAGAATGTAATGATAAATAGCACGTAAATCAAAAGGAAATAACCAGAGATATTAGGAAAAATAATAGGACCTAATCCAAAATATAAAAGAACATCACAGGAGATAATATGAAGAAGTCATCTATAAGTAGTAGGATTAATAATAAGACGTCATTGGATATAAAAGGAAGCCATTGGAACATGGTAGGAATAATAAAAGGACATCACAGGAGATACGAAGAAGTCATATATAAGTAGTATAAATAATAATAGACGTCACTGCAGATAAGAGAAAGTCACCGAAAATTAGCAGGAAATATAATAAGACATCATACTAGATATGAGGAAGTCATCTATAATAATAGGACGTCACTCCAGATCAGAGAACGTCACCGAAAAATAGTAGGAAATATAATAAGACATCATAAGAGATATGATGAAAGGAAACATAAATAGTAGGAAACATAAATAGTAGGAAACATAATCATATAATGTATTCTTGTCATATTAAAGCCAGTGACACGTCATCTTATATGCCGTTATCATCATAGATCGTATTATCATCTTAATTTTGATGATATCACTATGCTCCGTACTTAAGGTGAATTCACCATACTTTAAGCTGAATTATTCACGTTATTTATGATTTCCAGTTTTTTCAGTGTGCATTGTTTAACATTATATAATATTACATTTACTGCATATATAAACAAACCATTTTTACTTCGAAGGGTAAGACTAATGTTGACATGCATAAAATAAATATTTTTATATGATTGGACTTATTTGTTTTAGTTTTCATTTTTAGTATTTTATTATTTGACCATTACTGTCGTAACATTTAGTTAACCTTTTTCATTTTTATTCACAATTAATATTCAAATAGTTTGGTCTGACTGGGGTATACATACTTATGTCCTTACAAAACACAGTGAGTTTTACCTCTCATTTATTAATACTAGTTGCAATCTGTGAAGTATTCATCACAGTGTAAAAATTATCCTTATTGGTTAAAAAATGTTAACAAATTAACATTATGTATTGTTCGTGTTTTTGAAAACATTTTTCATCATGCAATGATAATCTGTTTTTTTAAACATAACAACTAAAAATAATTTGTATAAGATAAAATATTATATTGGTTAGGTGCTCAATAATAATTAATAATATAATTATGTTTATTTTTAAATATAGTGTATGGAGAGAATTGAAGTATTTCTGTCTCGCTCAATTGCATTAAAAATCTATCTCTTCACTCTCAACATCCCATTGACGATGATATACGGAAAGTATTACATAGATTTTCATAAATTTGTGTTAACATTTTAATTAGTATTTATTTTAATCTCCACAACATTTGAATTTTTTATTTTTAATTTACATTTTAGCCATATAAAAACAAGAATTCTATTTGAGCACAGATTTGAGTTATTTTTGTCATTTTTGGGTAAACTACACCGCATTTTAGCTGATTCAGCTAATAGAAACGTAACCATCTAAAGATATATTGAATTGTAGTTTATATATCTACCTACATACGATCATGCCCATAATTTCGTTAAAACCATCAATGGATATAAAATTTCAGCGCCATTTTATGATGACAGGATCATTCTAAGGCTGCTTCTACTCAATTGTTGGCTCAACGAAACAATGGAGTCTTCAAGTAATTTACTGAAAACCTCAAAGCTGTGCTCTACGTAGGTATGTCAGAAAGCAAGTAACTGTTGAGTTAAAAATTTTATTAAATGGAATTTCTTTATTTTAGTTTTGTTCGAGGTATCACAAAAGGGAAGACCGCTGATAAGGTTGGGTAAATTCACTTTTAGGAAACGCAAAGAAACTTATTCTGGTAAATGTAGATGGGTTTGTTCAACTCACACCGCAAAAGGCTGCAATGCTTTTCTTCATACAATCGATAATACTATTGTTTTTTTGAAGAACATTCATAATCATTGGTAATACGTATTTTATCTTGTTATTTAAGGTCACAAAAGTTTATTTTTGACTGTTTATTTATGCATTAAAGCCTTTACTGAATAAATTTGTGATATATATAAAGGAATTTGAATAAATTTGTTAAACCTTTGTTTTGTATTTCATTTTTTATATTTCATACGAGTACATATAACCCAAACATGGATCTTGTTGTCTCATTTTTTTATTTCATACGAGTACATATAACCCAAACATAGATCTTGTTGTCTCATTTTTATATTTCATACGAGTACATATAACCCAAACATGGATCTTGTTGTCTCATTTTTATATTTCATACGAGTACATATAACCCAAACATGGATCTTGTTGTCTCATTTTTATATTTCATACGAGTACATATAACCCAAACATGGATCTTGTTGTCTCATTTTTATATTTCATACGAGTACATATAACCCAAACATGGATCTTGTTGTCTCATTTTTATATTTCATACGAGTACATATAACACAAACATGGATCTTGTTGTCTCATTAAAAAAAGTGTTGATTTTTTGTACCCTCTAGATCAGTGTTTCCTACGGTGGGGTATACGCCCCACCGGTGGGGCATCACGCTTCAGAGGTGGGGCACCACGCTTCAAAGTTGGGACACGTCGGTAATTATCAACTATTCCACTTATAAATAATGGCATGGATGTGCCAAGAAACTAACACAAAAAGTCCTAATATGACTTTGAATACCAGAACTGATTATTACCCTTTCCATCATCATATTTCGTGGAATGTGGTTTAAGCGCCATAAGCGATTTACTCATTTAGTATAAATTTATAGTTTATAAAGTTAGATACAGACATAATAATAATACAAATAATTAATATAGCGCCGTGAAATGATTAAGGATCATTGCAAAGGCGCTTTTATTTAAAACGAGTGGGTTGTGGCCAACGCTAAACTCCTCACTAACAAGTCATTCTATAAAGTATTAAAATTTTGTATGGAAAATATTCAGCATTTCCATTAAACGAGTTTGTTAAATTATTTTTTATTTCAATATTTTATTATAATAACTTGATAACTCTTCAATGCCATTTTATGTACCTAAGTGGTGTTACTTTTGTACCAATTTGAAAATACGTTTTCTGAGCTTGGGGTCACTTTCAAATATTTGACATTAAAAGAAATGAGAAGCACTTGTCAGATATACTTCAAAATCTAATGGAGTCTAAGCGAGTATTAGATATACATATTTGCATTATTTGAAAAGAATCTAGTGAATACTTTAGTCTATAATCGATAAAGTAAAATAAACACGACGTACATAGCACACTGCACATAGCACACACATATACATTGTAATGAAACTTTCAGAATACAATCTCAGCATGATACTAGTTGATAATCTGCAATAAAAAAATAGCGAAATCATAACCCCCCACTATATCCCCTTGGGTTAATGAGGAGTAAAAAGAAAGATTTCTTTGTAGCAAGCGTTATAACTGAATTTAAAAATTGAGTAGAGCGTGTGTGTTTTGTACTAAATTTAAATTATCCTTTTTATTTTACTTCATTATATTTTTTACTATTTTAACAATCATTTTAGTCATCTTTTTAATATTTTGTATTATTTTATTGTGTTAATGTGTGTATGTTTATATTGTAATCATAATTTTATACGAAAGAAATAGTCATCATGTTTTTGTCATTTTTAATTTTTTTTTATGATTGTAGAAAAGCCATTATATTTATAGTATTTGTATTCATAATTTTATGTGAAAGAAATAGCCATCATGACACAGGCTTTGCCTAGTTTGATGGTGATTAAAACACCTTAATGACACTGCTTTCTACATCACTGTATAATATATGTATATGTTAATAATAATATGAAATATAAGTGTATCAATATTTGTCAGACATGAATAAATAAATAAAAAAATAAATAAATAAATAATTTAATTACATTTTCAATTTGTGTTTTGTCAATTATCAGTTATAATATATGTTTTGAAAATTTACCTACTATTTTAATTAAAAAAGAGGCTGGTGGGGTATATATGACTTGAAAAGACTATGGTTGGGCATAACATAAAAAAGGCTGCGAAACACTACTCTAGATACTCGCAATTCAAATATTTGGTTGATATTTGAAACACCTACATCTATCTATATATAAATAAAACAAAGTCGGGTTAGTTAGACTATTTATAACTCTAGAACGGATGGACCAATTGTTTTAATCTCTTATTTGTTTCATTCGTCTCCGCCCAGGATAACATAATAACTATAAAAAAAATCATGTAAAATAAACTGTACGTCTGGTACCTATCATGCATACTTATGTAATAACTTATGAAATCTAAATAAATGAATCAAAAATACTAATCAAAAATCGAATGTAAAACCTTAGGGTATATGCTACATACTTAACAAATCATTGATAAATTAAAAATAGAAACTCGAGGTAGGTACCTACATAATAATTTTGATTTAAACAATTTGAAAATGGAATTTATTCTACGAAGAAAAATTGAAAAACAAAACATATTCGTTAAAGAAAATTTTGCCATAATGCATGGGGTTGGTTCTTGACCTGGCACATTGTGGCACATACAGTAAAATGTATTCATTATTAGCGATTTTTGCATTTTCATATTATTATTATACCCTAATAAACTATTGAACTAAATATTTTTTTTGTATGCATTTTATTACGTTGATAAAATCCTAAAATCCTAAAATAAAATAAAATAAAATAAAATGAAATGAAATAAAATGAAATGAAATGAAATAAAATAATACCTACCTACTTTATTTATTAATCGGCTATTTTATGTTTGCATACATAGAATTATAAGGTACAGAAGCCGCGTGTAGTACTAATTTCGAATTCAAATGTATGACAAGTTTTTTTTACATGTGTGTGTGAGGCGGTAGATCGGTAGGTGGACGTAATATGTAGGTGTGCGTATCGGTAGGTGTACGTATACGGCTGAGCGAGTGAAACTCAGAACATTGTTCTTAGTTTTTGTTGTCATACTTTCATTGCGCTGACTAGATATCTGTATCGTTATAATCTAAGATTGCATAAATATGCTTTGAATATTAATCCCTGTTGGGAGTCAATGATAACTTTTTTTGACAAAGTAAAATCTCAACAGACGTAAACCAGCCCATAACAGGATGTGTAAGCCCTACATGTACCATGAATTCCCGGTTATTTTATAGTATATTATCTTATTTCATATCAGCAATAAATTAAATTCTTCTCCCTTCCCTTTCTTTCCCATCACAGGCAAACATATATTGATTTTAACTATATTTTCATTTTTTTAATTGTAATGTAGGTACCTACTTGTGTGATTATGAAATATACATTAATTGTGGACAAAAGTGATTGGTCTGTATTTTTTTTTTCGTTTTATAGCGCATTTTTTCTGTTTATTTTTTAAGACTGTCCCATAAATAAATTAATATTCCAACTTCGTCTCTTCTGAGATATTAATTGTCAAAAAAAAGTATTATAATAATTATTTATAAACGACTTGATGGTATGTATAAATAACGAGTCTCCAAAGATATCGTGTATTCTGTCATACAAATTGTATGAAATTAGGTCGTCACTAAATCTATGATCCGAATTTTATTTATAGAAAATAAAATGATGTAGGTATTTGGGGTGTTGCGGCGTTTTTTCGTAATTTGCATTATTTTGAAATACAGGAAGTTATTGTGATGTTTGAGGACTGTGAAAAAATGCAATTTTTATTTGTTTCTGGTATATTTTATATTATGAAAAAATGTGTTTATTTTATATTATGAAAAATTACTTACATTTTTATTTTTGGTGCTAATTATTATTATTTTTTTTTACAGTTAAATTAATTTTATCTCAAAAAGGGAGGCAGTTAATTAAATATGGTGAGTATAAATTTAGTAAACAACGAGTTGGTAGGAACGGCAAATCAAGATGGATCTGTTCTACGCATGCCTGTAAGGGATGCTGTGCCATGCTCTATACATTAGAAAATTCAATCATTTGTGTTAAAAATATTCATAACCATTGAATCTTTATTACAAGTCCTTGTGAGATTGTTGGGTTTTAAAGCTAGCGATATAATTCTAATATATGTAGATCTGAACTTCAACCTAACCTACCTACTCCATGAAATATTTAATATTAATAATAATTGTTTATTGTTCTTGCTTAACAATGTGTTTCTTATAAAAAAATTACAATGTTTTTTGTTTTACAATAATTATATTCCTACCCAGGACGACCGTTTCGCCCTTGATAGGAATAAAATAATTGTAGAAGAAATCAATGCTGTTAATGTGAAAAAAAAATGAAAATGTGTAGTTTGTCAATATTTATTTAATAAAAGTAATTTTCTTGATTTTTTTATTTTATTTCTTTTTGTAATTATTTTAAATCAATTTTTTTTGATATACCAAATATATATTTATTCAATGATATTTAATCAGTGAAACCAATTACAGGTTTACATTTTAAAATAAATAAAAAATATTATATTATTTATTTTATTAAAAAAAAGGTACATCGACAGACATCCAAGAAAATAATATAGGTTATTATTATGATTGCTGGACGTCCAATTATGGATGCACACAAAATTACATGAGCTCATATTCAATCACACACGTAAGTTACGTAAGTAAGAGTTACACAAATAAAAAAAAATCGGTTACAAATATAAGTAAAAAAAAGAAGAAGAAAAATAATAGTTACATAAACAAAAAATACAAATTATAGAAGTTACACAAGTTACATAAGTCGAAGTAAAAAAATAGGTACAAGAATTACATTTTCATTTCTTTACCCAATTCGGCTTTGAAATTTTCAAATAATCATAAGTCAATATTTAGTAAATGTTTCATTCGTCGAAATTTTTTTTTATTTTGTCATTACCTTTATACCTTTATATCTTCAAAGAAATATTAACAGTTCTAAATCAATGCATGGGAGTCCAATTTATTTTTTGGAATTTCATTGGACATGCGGACTTTGTTGCCACGGAGAGCAAATTCAAGAGTTTCTGTCAAAAGTACGTTTCACTCTTATCTTCACTTTCAGTAAACGGTAAACCAGTTGTTTTCACATGATTAGCTCTCTTTGACTCTTTAAGAGCAGTGTCTTGAAGGTTTTAGAGTTCTTCAGACTCTTCGTATGTTCTTTATGTGTTCTTTCAGAGTTTTGCAAGGGGCCGTTATTAGTCCCTAATATAAACAAAACTGGTGATGGTGGGGAAAGAACAGTCTTATTGATTTATTTTGTCATTACGCTTATACATAAAATCTTCAATGATACATTAACAGTTTGTGGCAGACCACTTCGAGAAATTTCTGTCGCGCGTGCACCTAGTGACAACAAGTAGGTATATTTCTTTATCGCTAGGCCGAGTTCATCGCCCTCGGTGTCGAGCGTGTGACAGTAAACCGCAATAGCGGTATGAATATACGATAAAATGTTCGAGAGAGTTTGTGGACATTGGACTTGCTACCCCTTGGCACCAGCACTATATAAGGGAGCGTGCGCCTATACACGATGTCACTTCTCGACCACTCGAGCACGCCGTAACTCGACCACCGGTCACTTCTCGACCCCGCGAGTACACCGTCAATCGACCACCGGTTATTTCACTACGCGAGCACGCCGTCGTTTCGACTCTCGACCACGCGAGTACGATGGTACTTCATCACGCGAATACTATGGTACTTCACCACGCGAACACTAGGTCACTTCGACTCGCTCGTTATACCGTATCGGCTTATCTTAAATACCTACCTACTCATCGTGAGAAAGTTCCTCTGTACGTGTATTATTGATTGTAAATTTACCTGTGAGAAAACTGTTTATTATTAAATTTGTGATCAATATACTCGTTGTAAGTTGAAAATCATTCTTTCTTTTCATCCTCCCTACCACTGTTTCTTACTCTCGAGTATCTTGTTAATCACCTTCCGTGATAACTAGACTTCTTTGCGTGATCTGCTAAGAAGGAGAATTTGTTGGTGACTCTAATAATAATAAATCAAATATAATTTCACGTCAAGAAGTTACTCTAAGTACAGTTTAGAGCTACATCCCTTTTGGAGCTCGGAGTATTGTATATTGGTCTAAACGGAGTCTAACTAACAGACCAGTATAACACGACAGCAATTGGTATTTACTTGTTTACTAATCCGCTTTAAGTTATAAATTAATGCATGAAAATCTAATTTATTTATTTTGGCATCACGTGTATGCCCAAAATCTTCAATGAAATATTAACATTTATAAATCTATGCATGAAAGTCAAATTTATTTATTTTGTCATAACGTTTATGTCTAAAATCTTCAATGAAATATTAACAGTTATAAATCTATGCATGAAAGTCAAATTTATTTATTTTGTCATTACGTTTATGTCTAAAAATCTTCAATGAAATATTAACAGTTATAAATCTATGCATGAAAGTCTAATGCTCAAATAACGACAGTCTATTTATATGTATATTTATTATATTTATATGTTTTTTTTTGTTTTTAGCTTTTTTTGTGACGTCTATAAGAGGAAATCCTTTGATCAAAATAGGAAATTACACTTTTTGCAAAAAAGCAGTCAACGAAACAGGGAAAATAAGATGGATGTGTTCAACACATGTCAAAAAAGGATGTACCGCTTCAATTCATACTTTTGATAATATTATTGTCGTTCAAAAAAATTTGCACAATCATTAAAATTAAAATTTTACATGTTTTATTTAATATAGTGAAGTTTGTGTAAGTTGGAATACGAAGTTTGATTATAAGTTAAACAACAATTATGTACTCAACAACCAGCATGGTTTCATTTGTCAAAGTTCAGTTGTTTCTAATCTTTCTAAATTAATTGACTTTCTTTATAAAAGTATAGACAAAAGAAGAATCCATATAGACGTCATTTACATGGATTTCTCAAAAGCTTTCGATAGAGTCAATCATTCAATATTGCTTAGAAAACTCCTTCAAATTGGTATTCATGGTGATGTTTTTCCGATGGTTCTCTTCTTATAGGTACCTATTTCAAATCGTAGACAACAATTAGGCAGTTTGGGACCTGTATGGGACTTATATTTGAGGGTAATGGGTTAATATCTATTTGGGACTTACCCAAAGTCCTCATTCTTGCTCGTGTCTATTGAAAAATAATAAATCACAAGTGTATGAAGAGTAAATGTACATCAAATAAAATATTGATTGTATATCTCTAATGATAATTTATTGAAATGAAAAATGTATCAGAAATTTATTAACATTGGTTCTGTCTTGTATAATTTTTAATGCTGGACGATGTACCAATCGCATACCAAATGAACAGAAACAGCAAAACTACTTATGGTTAGCTGGATTAAACAAATCTCTATAATCCATAAATAAACAAAAAGAAAATAATTCTTTATTTTTCACCATTAACAAAACTAACAAATAAAAACATCACAATAGGAAAAAATTACCAAAAAAAAGGAAACCAAAAAAAACAAGTATAAGGTATCACAATAATATACACTTTTGTTTTTTTTATTATTTGAAGTGTCATTATACATATAAACATAAAAAAACTTATTCAATAATCGTATCATCGGATACATCAATTCACCAATATGTAGAAATGCAACTATGCTTTTTTGGAAATGTCAAAACAGTACAAGACGACCATAATATCGTATAACAGGCAAAGGAATTGTTTCTTTAGCTGCAGACAAAAAGACGATGATTTCATTGTAAGAGAAATACTGCTAGGATATGAAATAACTAACAATATCATCCAAGGCGGTCTTACAAGTCACTTACAAAGTTGAAGAGTTGACCTTGGGAGTGCTTACCGCGGATGAAGCAAGAAAGAAGGGGGACTTTAATTGAATGTGTCATTTCTTTTAATGTTCCTGTTTATTTTGGCATCTCTTATACATCTGCACATGATTCAACTAAATCATTTTATTAACATCTCAATAGAGACGAAGTTGGAATATTAAGAGAGAACCGAGAAATCAAGGCACCTACAGGGCTTGCGACCTTTCTTCGGCTGGTTTACGTGATCACTTTATGCGATATTTTTATATATTTTATTCATAGATATTGTTTTTACCATTGCCATCTATGAAATGACGAAGAAAATTTTTGCAACGCACTCTATAGAAAAATTGGTTCGTAAGCAATTAAAGCCACAGTTCTTATGCATACATGAGGTAACAATGCTAATGCATAGATGTCACCTCTGAATCGCGCCCGAAATATTATTTCATTTTTGGCTTGTTTACCTACTTGTACCAAGTTGTCTTCTTTGGCTTGTTTACCTACTTGTATCAAGTCTTCGTCTCTATTGCGATATTAATGTGATTGTCATCAAAATATCATTGATTCTCGACAAGGAATAAACCCAATCTTTGCGTATATGCAACTAAAAAAATATTCGATTTCAATAATTTTACGTAACTTCAAGAATTGCTTCAAAATTCGAATATTTATATCGATATTTTTTATAGTTTATTCTTACGGAATATGTCTTTTTTTATGATTTTCAGTCGAGTTTTTTATGATTTTCAGTTGTTTTGTCACAAAGAGGGAAACCTTTGATCAGGATCGGGAAATATAAATTCACAAAACAATTTACAAACGACAAAGGCAAATCAAGATGGTTGTGTTGTTTCAAGAACGGATGCACAGCTAAGATTCATACAGTCGATAATATTATTGTCATGTGTAAAAATGAACACAATCATTAAAATATTACTACTTCCAAACATTCCATTTAAGAATAATTTGAAATCAAATACTTTATTTTTTTATAAACTGATAAATATAAAAAGATAAATTTGTTTTGATTGATATGGTTATATATTGTTGAATATTGCTATTGTTTGGTGTCGATTTCGAAATACAGTCCATATTTTACTATTTTTTTGTATTTCTGACGAATCCTATGAAGGTATAATCCTACGAATCCTACGAATCCTATGAAGGAAATCCTATAGTTTTTTGGTAAAGAATATTTCTAAGTTTTCTGTAATCGTAACCAAGTTTTAATATTCTATTTGTCAATATCCTATGTAGAAAGATTATAAAAAGGTCAAAAAAAATTTTTGAAACGTCTTGGTTACAAATGCCGTCTTGCCTTTGATGATAGAATTATTTCCGCTCGTCATCATAAAATGATAACATTAGAATTTGGACGTACTATTGCAGACATGATGATGGTGTATCTTGTTGTGATTCTTCCCATTAATTGTCCCTTTCGTAATACTAGAACAAATCTAACATTCAGAATGTCTTTCTGCAGAACTAATTACCTATATGTCCAAAATTCATTCACACAAAAGGCATGTAACATTTGAAATGTTTTTTTTAAGAATGCCATTTCTGATACCCTTGGTGGTTTTGCGGTAGCTGATGCCTGCTTTGTTCAGATTGACTACGAATGCCACAACCTTCGTTTCCCTCTTTTTGTCATTTTTCTTCTTCTGAATTTTGAGTACCTACTAATTTTCCATAGTAATTGTTTTACAGTGTGCAGGTAAAGCTTTTGGAGCTAGGCAGCGGCCATAGGGGCCTAGCCAGTTAAGTTGGGGGTGGCCGCAGGCCCATTCTAGGATTCTGGGCAAAAGATCGGTGTCCCCTTCAATTTTTATCTATGGAAGAGCAGGGCAGACAACTTAATGTCTCGCTCGACGGTGACTCGTCACACGCGGCGAAGATCCAGCCTGCATTATGACTGGGTGTGGAAATCGAAGAACTGAAACAACTATGTCCAACCACCGAAGCTTTGGCCCTTCGGCTCTCCTTCTTCCCTCTGGTGCTCCATTCATAATTGCCTTTGGGATGTCTCACAAATGTTATTCTGGTTTGGTCTATATAAGCTTGGCTTGGTTCGTATTGCGCTACATGACCTACCTGAAGGAAGACAACCACCAGGCAGACCACAGAAGAGATGGGTGGATAGCTGGGAGTCAACCTCACAATAGAACAACATTTCTGTCAACAATAGGCCTTATGGCATAGCATAAGAGAAAGATGAAGAAGAATGTTTATGTAAGACTACTTTCCATATTTCGCCTGTGTATTTTTATTTTATTGGTTTCAAACTAACAAAATCTAAATTTTATTTCATATTTTTCAGCTGAATTTGTCACATCACGAAAAGGAAATCCTCTTATTCAAATTGGCAACTACAGATTCTGTAAACATTCAGAAAACGACCGTGGTAAATTTAAATGGACGTGTTCAACACATATGAGAAAAGGGTGTACTGCAACAGTTCATACTATCGATAATACAATTGTTATTTGCAAAAATGTTCATAATCATTGACTTTCAAAAATCTTCTTCAGTCTGTTGCCGTCCACTTTTGAACATAGGCCGGCCCACTCAACGATTCTTGAGCCATCTGCATCTTTGTTTTGTTCGCGCACGTTTTGGGGTCGTCCGATATTTCTCATATTGCTCCTGGAATACAAGCACATTAGCGCGTTTCACCATTTTTTTTTCATGTTGTATTTCGCATATTGCACGATGTTCATATTTATTTACATTTGCATTAAGTTTTGTTTTGTGGTATGGTTTTGTGATTATTTCTCGTTATTGTGAATATAATTATAATTACTATTACCTATTTTCGATATTCATTCTCTTTTGGGTTTTTTATTTTTAATATTTCTTTAACCATTTTAGAAAGTATACGTGGGTCGGAAACTGAACACTGTGGAAGTGCGCATAATTTCTGAATTTATAATTTTTGATTTTTTTTTAATTGGTTACGTTTGTATTATTGATTTTTCTTATTTTATTCATTTTTGTTTCATGAAATTTCCTTTCTTTTACATACTTATATTTAACTTCATGTCTGTTCGTACTGGAATTTAACAATTGATTTTTAACTAACTACATGACTAGTTGGAGTTCTGAAACTTGCAGAATTTGTGTAAAAATAAAAAAATATTTGATAAAATTGAGCTATTTTGTATTTCATACAACAAAGTGTTACGTACATATCAAAACATACAAAATGCAAGATTGAAATAACACCACATACCGTCATCCCCCCCCCCTTCTCTCTCTCTCTCTCTCTCTCTCTCTCTCTCTCTCTCTCTCTCTCTCTCTCTCTCTCTCTCTCCCCCCCCCCTTCTCTCTCCCCCCCCACCCTCTTCGCTCACCGCGACAACTTGTTGTGTGTCACTTCGCTCTTTTAAAAACCACATTTTACGGACGGAAACCAAATCTATATACATTTAATCCATTATTGTGTTGTGCGACCCAATTGTGGGGCACATCATCTACAAATATAAATCACCAGTGATCATTTGGACAACTTAAAAATTGAGTCTCCTTTCCTTCAATTTCCATTATTTTTCTCCTCGTTTTATCTTTGGACTAAACAAATTTGATCATATTTCCCAATAACAAGTTACCACTTTCTGGATACGTATGATTTTTCTGGTTTGGTTTATACAAGACTACTTTACATATTTCGCCTGTGTATTTTTATTTTATTTAAAATCTAACTTTTATTTCGTATTTTTCAGCCGAATTTGTCACATCACGAAAAGGATATCCTCTTATTCAAATTGGTAACTACAGATTCTGTAAGCATTCACAAAATGACAGTGGTAAATTAAGATGGACGTGTTCAACACATATGAAGAAAGGGTGTTCTGCAACAGTTTATACTATCGAAAATACTATTATTGTATGCAAAAATGTTCATAATCATTGACGTTCAAAAATCAGAAAGGTTCTTCATTTTCAGTCTGTTGCCGTCCACTGTTAATAAAAGGCCCAATTCATTGCTCTCCACTTCATTAATTCCAAATTTTACCGAAGATCAACAATGTTTTATAAATAGGAATAGGTACTTATTGGAAATATTAACAGAAAAGATTGAATATACTTGAAGGTTTTGAATGACTTATAACCGAGTAGAAAATGTAATTAAATAAACGAAGACTATAATTTATTTTTTTAATTCAACTAAAATATACTATAGGCACGAATAGTCCAGTCGATGAATTCTCAAAAAGGGGTGTAGAGTGCATGGAAATTTTGATTTCAGGAATGAGTTAGTAAAAATTCCTAAGTACCCGACCCCGAGAGGAAGGGATGTGGGTACTCGGAAACTCTTAAAATTTTACTTTTTTAGGCTTTCCGGGTCCCCCCCCCCCCCTTCTCTCTTCAGCTCATCTCTCAGGGTTGGGTACTTTTGGAATATTTACCTCCTAAGGACCCAAAACCCATTCCTGAAGTTTTTTATGTATGTACTTCGCTAAGAATATAGCAATAGTACTATATTGAAGCAGATATACCTATGAATGAAACTGTTAATTACTAACATCAAATCTTTTATAAATCATTATTCAAGAATCTATTTCCTGGTATATAGTTCAACAGAATACTGTTTCCCAGTATGGAACAGAAGTGCACATTGTAATAAAATAGATGTAGAACTGAACAAAACCATGAGAAATATAAAGGGTACAGTGAAATCCACTCCAACACAGTGGTTACCAGTGTTGTCAAATCTACGTAGATCTACGTAGAATACAAGCTACTGTCAGAGAGAAAAATAAAATAAAAAAACAATCCTCACATACCGACTCTTGATGAAACCTTCCACCCACTCCAAAAATGGCTAAGATCCCGTTACCCAAATTTGTCAATTGAGGCAAAGAATTTCAGTATTGAATCTTGGAGAGAAATATAGATCGACGTTAACATACTGTACAATCACCTAATAGTGGACCCAACAACCCGGGTGTGACTTGCCTCGTAAAACATGGAAGCAACAGAACGGGGTATCAACGGAGCAAGCCTGTTGTTTGTATTTGATCTGGAGATGGGGGAAGAAAGAGAACCAAGATTGTGAATGTGGGGCCGAGCAGACAGTAAATCGTATGGTGCAGAACTGCCAGCTCAGGAAAATTAACGGTACTATTAGTGACATCCATGAGTCGAGACCGGAGGCAGTGGACTGGCTGATAAAACTGGAACCATGACTGTATCTTGGACGCTGCCCATATGGGTGAATAGAATGCCTGTACCGGGGCCACACGAAAAATAAAGTAGAGTAACCAATTCCTTTTCAAAGATATGTTGTCATTATTATATTAATCATTACAAAAGTATATACATCAATGATTTGTTAAGTCAAAATGCCAATGAAAATTTTTAAGTAATCTTAAATCGTTCCTAAGCGATCCAATTAGTTTGCCTTAAAATACACCATAGTTTTTTTTAATTAAAATTATTTTCATATGTCGCCTTTATATTTTCATTTAATCCGCTATGTGAAAATTTACAATGTATATCAAACTTTTAATTTCTATTTTTTAGCCAAATTTGTCACATCACGAAAAGGAAATCCACTCATTCAAATTGGAAACTATAGATTCTATAAACAATCTGAAAACGACCGCGGTAAATCAAGATGGACGTGTTCAACACATATGAAGATGGGGTGTACTGCCACGGTTCATACTATTGACAATACTATTGTTATGTGCAAAAATGTTCATAATCATTGACGTTTAAAAATCGTAAGGCTTCGTGGTCTTGAGTCTGTCGCCGCGCGCCGTCCAGTTCTGAACATAGGCTCACTACATCCCCCTGTATGAAATGTATGCTGTGTATGTTGAATACTCACAAATATGACTATAGTATACCACTTTAGCTGCAAATTGTCAAATCGAAATAATATAAAGGGATTTTTATTGATGTGTTTTAATACATATTGTACGCTCTTTGGATGAATGTTCTTTGGGAATAATTTGTTGGAATGCTTTCCATTATTCGTTTGATATTTGATCTCTCTTGTCAAATAATTGACTCCATTAAGTTAATGATGTTATTTATTTAATTAAAAGTATAATTGTTATAAATTACATTTTATTCACAAATAGGTAAATGGTAAGTAATATTGTTTTAATTGACAGTAATACATATCTGTATTTTTAAATACTGAGATTTTTTGAAAGTTGTGTACGCTAAATACCTACTCTCTAATTTGGCAATATTTTGTAAACATTTTATCATCCACTTAAGCGACAAATACAGTAACGAAAAAAAATATAAAGGGTTTTTTATTGGTGTGTTATTCAATAATAATCCTACTTGTTAATTTATGGCATATAAACTTATATCTACAAATCACTTAAGAGGGAATATAACGCTAAATCTAGAAAATGAAAACATGATATATGTATTAAAACCGCCTAATGCACTATGAAGTTACGTGTTAGTTAGGGTAACGATCACGTGCGTTAACAAGGGTTTATAGGTATTTTATTTAAATGATCAAAAAGCCAAAAGCCTTTAGCGCTCCAAGATGGGCGAGAAACTCTCTCCTCCATGACGATGCAAAAATACCCACAATAAAAGAATTCATAACCTCCACTTCACAGCGTTTTTATGCGAAAATCCCCACGCATAAAAACCCATCGATCAACAGTCTAGCCAGATATGACGAAAATGTCACCTTTAAATATCCAAGACTTAAAACCGTCCTGAAACGACCTCCCCCACCCGAACCACCTCCATAGAAACAACCCTAACACGCCAACTTACTTTCACCTTCTTCTTCTTTGTCCTGGCCTTTTCTTCCCATTATGTGGGGTCGGCCCTCCTCGTCCTCATTCGCCAAGTCCTTCTCTCCTGTGCGTCTCCTTCGCGCAAGTCTGCCTCCCGCAACTCTCTTGTGATGGTGGAGTGCCACGTTGTCAGCGGTCTGCCTGGTCTTCTGGCCTGCACTTGGATGTCCATCGCTCTACGTATCATATTTTCCTCTGGTCGCCTTATGATGTGTCCGTACCATCTCAATCTACTCTCAAGCAGCTTATCGGTGATTGGGGCCACACCAAAGCTTCCCCGAACGTGGACGTTCCGTACTCTGTCCATCATAGTCACGCCCCCCGCCCATCTCAGCATTCTCATTTCAGCTGTGTGAATGCTCTGCTGGTGACTCTTCTTCAGTGCCCAACACTCAGCGGCATATGTCATGGCAGGTCTGATAACGGTTTTATAAACCTGGCCTTTTATTTTTATGGGCATTCTACGATCACAGAGCACGGAAGACAATGACCTCCATTTCATCCATCCTGTGTTGATGCGATGGACCACGTCATCCTCGACATCTCCTTGATTTGACAGGTATGAACCTAAATATTTGAAGCTGTCGGTTTTTGGCACTGGTGATTCTTGGAGTGACAGTGTTAGGTTAATCTGAGGCTGTCCTGAGTAGAAACACGGCATGTATTCGGTTTTTGTGCGGCTTATTTTAAGGCCATTTGATTCAAGTGCTTCTCGCCAATCCTCCAAGGTTTGCTGGAGGTCTTCTATTGACTCGCTTATGAGAACCACGTCATCAGCATATAATATGTTCCAGGGTGCCCGTTTCTGGATGCCTGCTGTGAGGTGGTCCATCACCAGGTTGAACAGCAATGGGCTCAGGGCTGAGCCTTGATGGACACCGACTCTTATGTCAAATGGTTCGCTTATACCTGCTGGTCCTTTGATTTTTGTCCTGACCTCCGTGTACATATCAATGAGCAATGTGATGTAATGCTCAGGGACGCCCTGGGATCTCAGAGCCTGCCAAATTATCTTTCTAGGGACTCTGTCAAACGCTTTCTCCAGGTCTATGAAAGCCATGTGCAGATCCTTTTTGTTATCGCGATATTTTTCCATTGTTATTCTTATTGTTTGAATAGCATCCCGTGTGGATCTTCCAGGTACGAAGCCACACTGGTTTTCTGTAATTTCGGTCAATTCTCTCAGCCTTCGATTTAGCACTCTCTCCCATATTTTGAACGTGTGAGAGATTAATTTTACAGCTCTATAGTTCTCACACTGTCTCGGGTCTCCCTTATTCTTGTAAAATGGAACCAGATAGCTGCTCCTCCAACTGTTCGGCATTTTTGCCTCCATTAGCACGAAATTTAATAGTTGTGTAAGGAAGGTAACTCCTTCTTTACCTAATTGCTTCCACAGTTCCGCTGGGATCTCGTCTGGGCCCGTTGCCTTTTTATTTGCCATTTCGGATATAGCTCTTTTAACCTCATCCTCGGTAATCGATGCGATGGGTCCCTGTAGCGGAATTGATTGGTCGTTGTGTTGGTGGGGAAACTCTTCATTCAGTAATTCGCTGTAGTACTGTTTCCATCTTCCCATGATGTCTACGTTTGATGTTAACATTTGGCCAGTATTGCTCTTAATGTATTTGACCGTCTTTACGTCCAACGAATCTGTCACTCTGCGCCTTGCCACTTTGTAGATTTCATCAGAATGTTTTGCCCCCTCTAGCTCTTTATAGAAGGTGTTATTTGCTGATGCCTTTGCTCTAGCGACAGCGCGTTTGGCTCTTTTCTTCGACTCTTTGTATTGCGCTCTGTCATCTTCAATATTGGTTGCCTGCCGTTGCTTGAACTTCAATTTCTTCTGTCTTAGCTCCTCCTTTACCTCCTCATTCCACCAGTGTGTCTCACGGTTATCTGCAAGAGGGCCCTTTGAGATTCCTAAGAAAACCTTAGCCTGCGACAGACATTCGTTCTCAAATGCCGTCCACATCTCATCTGCCCTCTTATCCGTGAAATCAATTTGGTTAATATAGTCCTTGAGTTTTGTGCAGAGTGCTCCACCTTCATGTCCATTTAGCTTGTACCATTTGATTTTTGTTATCCTTTCTTTTCGGATCCTTAACTTTCTTGGCAATTTAAACTTGGCAACTAGTATTCTATGTTGTGATGTTAGTGGCTCCCCAGGGATCACCTTGCAGTCTCTAAAGTATTTAACGTTTGGTCTGTTAGTCATAATGTAGTCTATTTGAGTAGTTCTATTATCATTCTTGTACGTAATCAGATGGTTTTCAGGTTTCTTAAAAAATGTGTTTATTATTGCCAAGTTATGTGTCGATGCAAACTGTAGTATATCTCTGCCCTGCTGGTTCTGTGAGCCGTACCCATATCCTCCGTGGTTTACTTTATATGTGATTGGGGCAGATTCTCCCACATGCCCATTGAAGTCTCCTCCCACATATTTAGATTCTTCCATGGGTATTGACTGCAGGAGATCACTCAGGTCACTCCAGAACGCCTCCCTCTCCTCGCGTGCACATCCAGTCTGTGGGGCATATGCCGATATGATATTTGCACATGGTTGATCGTCTAGAGCTAGCTTTATTGACATTATGCGATCAGTTTTTCTATCTACCTGTACCACTCTATCCTGCAAGCACTTGCCCAGCACAACACCTACTCCGTTTCTGTTGTTAGCCTGTCCATAGTAGTATAACTTGTAATCATTTCCAATGTTCCTCGCCTTCGATCCCTTCCATTTAGTCTCCTGTATACAGCATATATCTATTCTTCGTCTTTTCAGTACTTCACTTAGCTCCACACTACGTCCGGTTAGTGATCCTATATTCCAAGTCGCCAGCTTCATAGTCGACAGACTTTGTCTATTCTCGTCGCTTTCGGGGGACGCCCTAGCTTTTTGTTTCTTTCGCTTTGGGTTTGTTTCGTGCTCGTCGCTTTGGGGGGACGCCCTATCATTTATCGCTTTATCGTTTCTTGGCATTATTCATGGATTTGGAGTTGTGTTTTTGGCTGAGTTTTTTCGGCCGGTTGCCACCTGACGCCAAGACAGTAACCCCGACTGACTGGGGCTTAGGGTGCCCACCGTTTTCTATGTTTCTACGTATTCTGCATAACGGTTTTTTTTTTTTTTTTTCGCCATCCCTCATCATGACATCCTGCCTGAAGCCACTGCTCCTGTCGCGACCCTGCTTCCAAATACGTCGGAGCGGTTCGCACAGGGGGGCCTGTTTGGTCCGCGGGAGGTATTTTATTTCCCTCCTACCCGCCATATCTGGTGAGCATTCCCCTATCCGCCACCTGGGGACGCGTCCTCTAGCGGTTACAGGCTCCGCCGAGGAAACTTACTTTCACCTTACCTCGCTAAATTCTCTCATACAAAACATAAAACGAATCCAAATTCAATTCTAATCTAGTAATCTTTCATTCTCTTATTTCACCCCAATTCTTCCACCTCTTCAGATAAATCTCAAAAATAATATCCTCATGTAACGATAGATGAAGGAGTCAGGAGTCCTTAGACTCGGTACTCCGTTGAACAGAATGACAAATGACAAGAAAGCCAAAAGTTGTTTAATTTATACATTTTAAGAAAATAACCTGACTAGATATGAACAAAATATCACGAACAATCACTTTAACTTTTTACACTCTTTAAGCGCATAAAAGATATATTTTGGAGTAATTAAAAAAATGGATGTTTTTAATATTTTTTTAAGATATTTATGCTGAATTTTAAAATTTTGTGACGAACATTCACAATAGAAATATTGAAAACACTAATGGTATTTTTTTAGAAACACACTGTTCAACATATTTGAGAATTTTCATATCAAATTGGGTCGTTTAGGTTTATGTGTCTCCTTAAAAAAAAACTGTATAAAATACTCCCGGCAAGGATGCGCTCAGTCAGATACTGTATTAAAAATATTAAAAACATAAAACACAAAAAGAAAATCATGAAAATAAATTGTTAATTTTGTCGACGGATAATTCATGGTGAAACTCCATTATACTAGGTATAAATGAAAACACTAATTTGTTTAAGCTCTGACGATGATCTTCAACAGATCGATACCGGTCAGTGCCAGTTTTAAATTAAATAGTGAAACTTCAACATATTAGTGTTTTCATTTAAACTTAGTATGAAAATAAATATTTTTTTGAAGAAAAATATAGTTTTATAGCCAATTACAAAATTAATCCAATAAACCAGTCATGGATTACCAACAAAAGCATAATTACTGTGGACATACAATCAAGAGACTATAATTCCACTTTATATGTATCTTATATTTGTACAAAAATGGAAAACTAATCTTATTCCAACTGGATTCGTGTTCCACTCTGCATGTTGTAGGTAAAATATAGCAAAAGAAATATATTGCAGTAGATAGTTTTGTAACCTCACCGAAGTGTCAAGTTACCGAACCACTGTGAAATAAACCTTATTTTTATTTTTCATATTTCTCCTGTACCCATGCACGTTTTCATTTTATCGGTTTTGTACATTTACAAAATATGTATGTATCGTACTATAATTTTGTGTTTTTTTCTCATACTTCATACATCATATTAATGACTAGCTTTTATGTCCCGCCGTTGGCCAAGAATGTAAATTAGTGAAGGAATAAGCAATCGTTTATATACCTACATAATATTGTCACACATAATTTTTTTTAACCGTAGTATGAAAAGTAGTTTGAAATTTAATTGAGTTTAAGCGGTGTAAAATCTTAAAGTGATGGCCACAATCCATTTGCTTTTATATATATGCACATACAATTTCTGCACGCATGGACTATGGGAAATGATTTTAAATATGACTTATTATAAAAAGACAACGTCGTAAAGAGTTTGGATTTGGCCACAACCCCTATTTTTATATATTGTCATCGAACGCAAATAATGTGTTTTAAATATTTAGTAATTTTGGATGATGGGAAATGGTTTAAAAATTGATTAAACAAAAGTACTGAAAATATTCTAGTGTTGGTCCCATCCCATTCGTTTTTTATATTTTTCGTCAAGTGTGCATATAGTTTATTATAGTTTTGCACAATAAAACTGATAGACTTAAAACTGACACATAAGTCTACATTACAGAAGAAGAAGACTTAAGCTATGTTAAATATTTTTTAATATGAATATAAACGTTGTGAAGATCCAGCAATGGCCACAACCCCGATTTTTTATATATTGTCATCAAAATGAAATGTGTAGTTATTGAAAATTAAGCAATATATGATGATATAATAAATGGTGTAAATTTGATTGAACAAAAGTAATGAGAAGATTCTAGTGTTGGTCACATCCCATTCGTTTTTATGTATTTTCATCAAGTATGCATGTTGTTTATAATATTTCGTTACAATAGACTATTAGACATAAAACTAAATAAAAAAAGAAGTAGAAGTATAAAACTATAACAAATAGTTTGTAATAAAAACTGACCCAATGGTCTACCATAGAAGATGAAATAGAAGAATTACACATTAGGAAATGTATTATATAAAAAACTGACCAAAATGTCTTCATAAAAGAAGAAGAAGATGAATTGAACTATAGGAAATATTTTATATAAAATTCACCCAACATCTACATAAAATAAGAAAACGAAGAATTAGACTAAAGGATAGTTTGTTTAAAAATAGTTTGTTTAAAAACTAATCAAAAGGTCTACATAAAGGAAGAAGAAGACGAATTAGACTATAGGAAATAGTTTGTATAAAAACTCACCCAAGGTCTACATAAATTAAGAAAAAGAAAAATTAGACTATAGGAAATAGTTTATTTATGAACTGTCCCAAATGACTTCACAAAAGAAGAGGAAGAAGATTTAAACCCCAAGAAATAGTTTGTAGAAAAAATCACCCAAAGGTCTACATAGAAAAAAGAAGAATTTCACTATAGGAAATAGTTTGTAGGTATATTGAATGTGTATTGTAGTTAACCTAAAATAGTTTAATAATTTTCCTATACAAAATCAGTATATTCTTGGTTTTTAAGTAGTAAGTATTAGGTATGTAGGTACCTACCTACAATGATGTTCTAAATTAATTCGAATTCGATTTATAACAAATTTTATTTGAATATCAGAATGTGTCCGTTACCATAGTAACCATGTTCCAACATGTGAAAAATATCAAATGTTATGGAGACATTTTTTGAATATGTAGGTACCTACATTAGTTTGTTCGATGCCATAAAAATGAAAATTGTCAGAAAAATCAAATATTTTTAACAAATTATGCAATTTTATTACGCCTATATCTTTACTAATAATTAACAGACTTTTACAATATATGTCTTAAAACTTGCTGTAATGTCTTGTGTTTCATTTTATTATTTCATAATCACATTTATTTCAAAGGTATATTATTTTAAAGAACATATTCATTCGGTAGGAAAATTAAATATCGTATGAAAAGATATTAAAATGGCGGGGTTATATGTACATTTGTACAAAACGCTTACTTTAAAAATAAGTTAAACATTATAATTAGACAAAATATTCACCATGTTTTTCACTTAAAAGCTAAGTTATACTTGAAAATATATTTTTTTCGTGTAAATACGTACTTCTAACTTTTAAACTAACAGATATTTGCGTGCAAAATGTACACTTTTTTGACAGATATGACTTGGAAAATTTTGTATGAAAAAAATAATTATTGAAATATCTTTAAAATTCAGCATTTTAATCGCATTATTTTTAGCGTGACACTGCATCAGGTATACTGGTACACGTTCGCACATAAATTAGATTTTTAGATGCTCTTGGTTTTTCAAAAGGCGTGAGACAAACACACACACACACACACACTAACATATTGATTGCTTTATTACTTTAGATTTGGCGGAAATTAACAAAATAATATATAAGTATCTTACTAATATTTTGGGATTTATTATATTTTGCATGAATCCCCATAGTATCATTTTAGCGGTTTCGCGAAAATGAACAAAATATGTTACTATCTTACTCTTATTTTGTGTTTTTCAGCCCAATTTGTCACATCTCAAAAAGGAAATCCTCTAATTAAAATTGGCAACTACAGATTCTGTAAGCATTCAACAAACGATCGTGGTAAATCAAGATGGATGTGTTCAACACATATGAAGAAAGGGTGTACTGCCGCTGTTCATACCATTGATAATACTATTGTTGTATGCAGAAATTTTCATAACCATTGACTTTACGAAATTGGAAGAGTTTTTACTTCATTAACCTGTTGCTTCCACTCTTGAAAACAGGCCTACTCCATCCATCTCTATAACAACTGTTCTTGAGCCATCTGCATACTTATTCCACTCACTTCATATTGTGGCACACCTGTTCAATAATCCCGGCGGCGTATTTACCTTTCCGTGTTGATTACTGCCTCGAATTATGCACTAGTTTGTTGCGCTAATCCACTTAAAAACTCGTGTTGAATTCAAGGCAATTAATTATTAAATATGGAACATATTATATAGCCATGAAGTTCGCGCGCTTTTTCATTTCGCTCTGTGATTTTGCTCGCATTTCGTCTGTCACTGTCACTCTGTCATATTTGTATTGTATTCACAGATTATATGGTAGTAATCGGTAATTTTGTTTAAGTCTTTAAGTAATACGGAACAGTTAAAGGACATACTTGGAGGTAATTTGGACAATTGTAAAATTTTAAATTACTAAGGAGACAAGGATAATTACCAATGTAAAATACGATGCTCTATATCTTGTGAAGGTCCGACGCAAAGTGATTATTTTGATTATTAAGTGATTATGAGTACCAATCTCATAAAAAAATGTGTTAGCGAATTTTTATGATATAATGTAGATTTATGTAGATTAATCTATTAAAAAACAAACAATCCATACACAAAAAAATGCCTCTAACACAGCCTTGTAACGCATGGTAAAATTTATAAACCTGTGTAGGATAGAAAGATGCGTGCCTTGAATTGAACACGTATTAGCCGGAACAGTTTGCCTTGGTTGTGCATTTGGAGGACACGTGCCTCAAATTCAACACAAGTTTTTAAGTGCATTAGCGCAACAAACTAGTGCCTAATTCGAGGCAGTACTTGCCTCCTAATCAACACGGAAAGGTAAATACGCCTCCCGGCGAGGACGCGCTCTACCAGTTGATTCTCAACCATTACCTCCAAAACATGGACTATCCATTTTGCAGGTCTTTTTGATATGGTATTTTACATGTTCCTTGTTTCTTACATTCTGCTGATAACTTTTTTTTAATTGTAACGTGGTTTCCCTAATATATTAGCAGTGGTAAGTTTATAATACAAGAACAAAAAGGGATTCATACATACATACATACATACATACCATCACGCCATGTCCCTTACGGGGTAAGCAGAGAGAATTGAGCGCCATACTTCTCTATTTTTGCACACATTTCTGGCTTCCTTTACATCCATGCATCGTCTCATACATGCTCGTCGATTGTTCAAACTTTTTATGTTTCCTTCTTTCAAAATATCATTCACATGGTCATGCCATCCCTTTCTGGGGCGACCTCTGCTATTCACTCCATCTCTTGCACCCATGTATATTTTTTTGGTCAGTCGTTCATCGTTCATTCTTTCTATATGTCCAAACCACCTTAAAGCATTCACTTTCATTTTACATATAATATCCTTCTTTAACTTGCATTCTCTCCTTATGTCCTCATTTTTTATTCTATCATATATCGTTCTATTACATACTCTTCTTAGTGATCTCATTTCTACAGCATTTATTCTACTTTCATGTGTTCTTTGCCAGGTCCATGTTTCACTAGCATACGTCAAAGTAGGCACCACAATTGCATTGTGTACTACAATTTTGGCTTCCTTTGAGATGCTTGGGTCGGACATTACTGGTCTAAGTGCTCCGTTTATTCTATTCCCTGCCATAACTCTTCTTTCGATATCTTTATCGGGTCTTCCATTCCGTTCAAACATACTCCCCAAATATAAATATTCCTCAACTTGTTCTAGCCATTCGTTCTCTACTTTTATCATACATGCAGTTATACTTTCAGTCTTTTCAAATACCAATATCTTAGATTTACTAACATTCATTCTCAGTCCATTTTGCAGGCATCCTTCATACACTTTATTTACTAAATACTGTAACTCATCCGCACATTCAGCAATCACCACTTTGTCGTCTGCATACATCAAATCACGTACGTTTACAGTACTTAGTTTCAGACCTTTATTTTCATTCTTCAATGTCCTAACGCAGTGATCAATATACAGATTGAACAGCCATGGAGATAATACGCAGCCTTGCTTCACCCCTTTATTAATAGGGAACCATGTTGTCAACGCATCGTTGACACGGACACAGGCTCCACTATTTTCATACAGAGACGCAACGGCACGTATTAGTTTGCTCTTCACTCCATATATCGATAGGATATCCCACAATTTTTCTCTATCCACTTTATCATATGCCTTCTCTAGGTCTATGAACGCACAGAAAAGTTTCTGGTTTTTATGCAGAACCTTTTCTGTAGCCATACGTAAAGAGAAAATTTGATCGATACATCCTCTGCCTCCTACAAAGGCACCTTGCGCATCCCATATCTTGCATTCCGTAATCTTGCGTATTCTCTTATCAAAAGGGATTCATGCTATATCAAAATAGCTGTACGTCATAATGAAATAGGATGTATATAAAATCAGCCAAGTATTATTCAGTTCCCCGAACTTATTCCGTTCTGTATCGGAATGAAACTTTATTTTTAACAAGGTTTTAGGTTTGTGTAAACAAAAGAAAAAATATTCCTTTAAAAAAATAATCGATGGGGAACCTTATATATTCAAGGAAATAATTAAAAACGGAACCTCACAAACACTGTACCTCAGTAGGGAAGAAATAATAAGAAAATCATGCGAATTTATAAGAAATGATTACAAACCGTTTTTCGTCAATGTCCAAAGTAATTTTTTTTTTTTAAACTGGTTATGATAATAATCAAGCGTAAAAAAAAGCTTAAAAAAAGAAAAAATTGATCAATGCTTTAATTTTGATTTTCAAGTTTCATTTTATTCAATATTAATTTGTTTTCTGTATTGATTTGATAAACTAAAATCTTTTGAAAACCTGGGGAGCAAGTCCCGTCAAACTGTGAAATCAAAACCCTCGCCATTAACCATGTCATGGATATAATTAATAATCATTTGGAGTTCTATAATATGATAGGATTTTATAGAACTCCTTATGATAATTATATCCATGATATGGGTTATGATTGAGGGTTGTCGTGAGGGTTATGATTTCACCGTTTGACCGGACTTGCTTGGAGTTATATTTTGTTAAATTTGATTAGTAGGTCGGTAATTGAGTAACCCAAACACTACGTGATATTACTAATTTGATGAGTATCGCTTTTATTATTTTTGCAAATTGTTTTGTGACATTAGTATAATTGTATATTAATTTGTTTCTTTTAATAAATTGTTTTTGTACAAATTTAAAATGTTTTTATTAAAACTCCTGTCTCCTGTTAACGATTTGAGAAGTATATTTTTCTATTTAATTATTAAGTCAGTGAAACATTACATACAATCTGTTTTATACAAAACATATTTATGTTCTTCAATTATTTCAATTGATAATCAACATTACGTGTGCAAGGTAAATTGTTAGTGCAACTTTGAAGATCGCGTACAAATGTTGTATTTTTACAAGGGGTTTCTCCCTCACGTAAAAATAGAAATATAATTTCAAAGTTTTTTCGTTAACACAGTGGAAGTTCATAGTTATTTATTTATTTATTTATTTATTTAGTTATTTATTTATTTATTTATTTACTTATTTATTTATTTATTTATTTATTTATTTATTTATTTAATTATTTATTTATTTATTTATTTATTTATTTATTTATTTATTTATTTATTTATTTATTTATTTATTTATTTATTTATTTATTTATTTATTTATTTATTTATTTATTTATTTATTTATTTATTTATTTATTTATTTGAATCTTCTTGTACATACGATTTGTACACTGACGGGTTTATTGCCTAATGGCATTTTCTTCCAACCAACCAGAGTTAATGTTAAGTATACAAAACAATGTGTACTATGGCAATCAGTTACATAATCACATTACAAAATAAATAAATACAGCAGAATAAAAGTAAAAAAACAAATAAGATAGCATAAAACAACAATTCATAGCAATGATAGGAAAACTAAAGGATAAGGAAAGGAAGAGGAGAGGAAGATGTAATCAGGTGTTGTCAGATAAATATTTTTGCTTTTTTGCTTGAAGATGTTTAATGAGATAGACGACGTAATATCAGGACTTAGGCTATTCCATAGTCTAGCCGAATGTACTTCAAATGAAGAGCTTAAAAAATCAGAACTATGAATAGGGATATATATAGTAAAGCACGTTCAGCAGATCGAAGTGGACGCCCATGGGTTGAAAGATAAGTGAATTTATCTTTGAGATAATGAGGTAAATTTGGATTAAAAAGGACATTGTATAGTAATGACAAGATATGTATATTACGTCGTTGTCGTATCTTGGGCCAATGAAGAAGATTACGGTAATGAGAAATATGATCAAATTCTCTGAATCTGTGTGACGATTAATATCGCAGGTCTCCAGAATGTGGCAACCTGTTATTGGGTGCGTTTTATATAATCATTTGACATAGTATCTGTTAGTTGCCCGAGAAGCTATTAAAAAATATATATTAAATATTTAAATTCAATATTTCTGGTGTCCTGGGAATCCAACGCAGGACACTAGCACCATAGTCGTCTGCCTTACCTCTATGTCACGACGGTCGACAAATCCGTTATCACAAATAATGAAATTTTTAAAATCCTTTTCATTTACGCTTACACTTATTCTTAATGAATAAGTATTTTTTTTAGTTTATATTTTGTATTGTAAAGAAGATCACTCGTATTATCTAGCCATTATTTTGATTGTATAAAAGCATTAGGGAATTTTAATGGAATTGTATATATATATTTTTTTTTGTTTTCCCACAAGCTGTATATGTCTTTTCCCAGAATTAAATTAAATAAAATAAATAAAATATATTCCATTTGATATCTAATATATAAAAATCTCGTGTCACAGTGTTTGTTATCGAACTCCTCCGAAACGGCTTGACCGATTTTTATGATTTTTTTGCGTTTATTTGGTAGGTCTGAGAATAGGTTGTAGGCTATTTTTTATACCCCTATGTGATAAGAGTGGCCCTCTCCAGATTTTTTTTTTTGTTTTTTGACAATTTTTTTTTTATTTTTTTTATGAATCGGCATTAAAAAAATACTTGTAACCCTAAATTTACACCCTCCCAATATTATTCTCATATTAATTTACCACTTACCCATATTTTTTTATAGCGATATTACAATTTTTACTTTCATCCATAGATGCGCTATAGGGTTGCAAGATGGCAATTGATTGTCGTACGATACATTTGTATGTATTTAACCCAGTGAAAACAGAAAATGCGATTGTTATACTGGTGTCACCTGTCACCCAGCAGTTTAAGACCATTATTATTGTTTGTGCATCGATACTAGCAGTGACGTTTTACTTTCTCGGTGCAAATCTCATATTAATGGTATTCGGTTGAATTGCAAAAGCGAGGATTACCTTATGCACACATCTCGATTTGGTCAATCGACAAAATATGTCCTGAGGAAATTGATAGTGTAATTTCTGCAGAAATTCCAGATCCGTCTACTGTTCGATATTGTTATAACAAATATGATTCATCGCCAATGCGGTAATCTAAATCGTTTATCGGCATGGCAGATGGAAAATTCACAAAGCGTTTTCCTAAAGATTTCACTAACGATACGATCACAAATGTAGACGGATATCTAATATATCGTCGAAGAAATACCGATAATGGCTGACATTCATTGACGAAATATATCAACAACGCAGACAATGACATTGAAAATTGTTGCGTTGTAGGTACCATACTCGTCTCTGCTAAGCAAAACCTTCAATGCTCATATTAATGTTGAGTTCTCCAGTTCGGCGAAGAGCATCAAATACATTTGCAAGTATGTGAATAAAGGCTAAAATGTGGCTGTGTTTCGAATTGAAAATACCGATGTGAATGCTCCTCGATTGAATAACAACGACGAAATAACGCTCTACCAAATTGGCCGGTACATCAGCTCCAATGAAGGTGTCTAGAGTATCTTAGGTTTCCCAATTCATGTAATACATTTAGCTGTCCATCTTGAAAACGGCCAGCGCGTATTTTTCACGAAAGAGACATCAATTGATCGTGCTATAAATCCACCAAAAGTACGATCACCGAATTTTTCGAATTGTGTAATCGTGCAGATACTTTCGGTGCCTTTGCACGAACACTATTCTATTCCGAAGTACACATGAACTCAAACGAAAAAATGGATGCCCTGCAAACAAGGCACATCAATTGATGCGTGCCCCGGTTTATTCAAATCAAACACTTTTGGCCGAGTATATACAGTCAATTCAAGGGAGAATGAGTGCTTCTATTTGCGAATGCTGTTGGTTAAAGTCACCGGCCCATTGTCATTTCAAGTTATACGCAAATTGAATGGACAACAGAATCCAACGTTTAAAGATGTATGCCTTGCACTAGGCTTGCTAGAAGACGACAACTAGCGTGACAATATGCTTGCTGAAGCAGAATGGAACTGTACAGCAATATAAATTCGTCTTCTAATCGCTATAGTACCTATTGACTACATGTTTCCCGGCCTAAGGAGACACGTTGTGGGATAAAGACAAAGATTCAATGACTTATGATAATATATTGCATCGACTTCGTACCTACACGTTGCAACGATCGAACGATAACATTCAGCGACGCAATGTACAATGAAGCATGGATTGCTATCGAGGACCACTGCGTTGTCATTGCCAGTTTACCAATCACTCAATTCGGTATGCTTTCATCAAATTGAAGTGCATCTGATTTAATGAACACTGAAATGAATTCTGAACTGCAGTACAATACTGTAAAAATGGCAGTGTTTGTTATTCGCAATGTCTCACTACTGACTGATGAACAAAGAATCATTTACGACCGCATTATGCTGATAGTTTTGGTAGGAAAAGCTGGATTCTTTTTTTGGATGCACCAGGTGGAACTGGCAGAACATTTATCATTTCGCTTATCCTCGCCGAAATACGATAAAATTATTATGGCATCGCGTTAGTCGTTGCATCATTTGGCATTGCAGAAACTTTGTTGGATGGAGGCAGAACAGCTCATTCAGCCTACATAAAAAACAACCGTCTATAGCCACAGTGCTAAACAATGCAAAATCATCATCTGGGATGAATGCACTATGGCATACAAACATTCGCTTGAGACGTTGAACAGGACACTGATAAATATAAAAAAACGACAAACTATTCGGCGGCACTCTGTTACTCCTTACAGGTGATTTCAGACAAACTCTTCCCATCATTCCACGTTCAACGTACACTGATGAGATCAACGCTTGCTTGATATCATCGTCAATGTGGCGTAATGTTGAAAAAATTGCAGGTAAAAGAAAACATGCGCGTTCAAATGCTTCAAGATCCATCCGCTGACACATTCTCATAGCAATTGTTAGATATTGGCGATGGAAAAGTTGCTGTCCATGAAAATACTGGATGCATCAAATTGCCGAGCGGTTTCTGCATAATCATTATTAATTCATAAAATACTCTCATCGATAGCATATTTTCCGATGTACACACACAATTCATGAATCATGAGTGGCTGGCAGAAAGAGTCATTTTGGCATACAGTTTGCGATGTCAACGAAGCTGTAAATTATCCAACAGAGTCTTTGAACTCATTGGATTGGCCAGGTATGTCACCGCACCATCTACAACTGAAAGTTGGATCTCCGGTTATTTTACTTCGGATTTTGAACCCACCACGGCTGTGCAAGGGCAGCATTTTGAATGGCAAGTTCCGAGGCGAAAATGTATAGCTGTCACGAATCTCAATGATTTCCACAAAAGTGACAATTGAATTCAAACGCGTTCAATTTCCAATTAGATTGACATTCGCAATGACAATCCATAAGTCGCAAGGCCAAACGATGTCTGCTTGTGGCTTAGATTTTGGCACACCGTGTTTTTCACACGGAAAATTATACGTGGAATGTTCTCGCGTGGGCAATTTATCCAGTTTGTGTTGGCTAAAGACGAATTGACAAAAAACATCGTACAGTCGTTTGGTCTTCGAGATTGGTATTGTTTTTTTTTAATTGTCATAATTTAAGATAAAAAATATGTAACAGTTTTATAAATTTACATTTAACTTTTTAGAGATAAAACTTTAAATATGTCAGTTAAGTTAATGAAGTAAGTACATTGAATTAAGAAAATGAATGGTTTTGGTGTTTTGTTATTTTTATAGGCCGTCATCGTCCACAGCGCTCCATAGATCAGTCATAGACCCCGTCCCCACATTACGATAAGATTTTTTATTTATTACCAAATTATTCACTAAAAATAATTAATATGTTAATATGGCAAAACAACGTTTGATGTTATTAAATGCAGGGTTTCCTACAAAACACATTATCAAAACAATACTCAACATAATTAAAGGAAATGTTGGATTGCAAAAGCAATTAATGTTTGTAAAATAATTTGTGAACGAAAATTTGTTTTAATAGAAAAATTGTATTACATTTCTGCATTTTCTTTTAAGTTATCTGCTTTGTAACTCAAATACTAGTTTCAAACATGTGAAATTATTGTGTCAATAAAGTGAAAATACATTTTAAAATCTTCAAATATAAGAAGCGTATTTCTCCCCGGATTCGCCGAAACTTCTCTTCAATATCCAGCCCAAAAATCAATTCAAATGCCAAATGAATCCCCACTTCTTCAATTTACGACTCAGACCCACCAACTAAACTTGACAATATTATAAAATTACTAAAACCCCGCCCGTATTATCTGGGAACAAGTTATGTTTGAAGCAGTATTGACTTTCTTGAACTATCAACTTTTTTATGTGTTTGTGTGTTTGCAGTCGAGATCATCGTTTCAAGGAGAGGGAAGCCATTGATAAAAGTGGGAGAAAATACATTTTATAAACAATGGGTAGGAGCGACTGGTAAATGCAGGTGGATTTGTTCGACCCATGCGTGCAAAGGTTGTACAGCCATCATTCATACATTTGACGAAACTGTTGTTTATATGAAAAATGTACACAATCATTAGAGGCAAAATAATGTGTCCTTATTAGATAGTATGAATAAATGTTATTGTTTTGTTTATATTTGTATTTTATTTACTTTCATGCTGATGTGTGAAGATACATGCATGTTTTGCGCTTCCTTTTATAACACGATGTACACTCGCACACTTGTCGCTGGTCACCCCACATTGCGGGATTTATAAGATGGTATGAATTGTTTACTTATTAGTTAAAAAATGCATCGTCGTAAAAATGGTGTTTTAATTACAATTACTAGTATCGGTCATCCATTCGCCATCATCATTAAATTACCTAAACAATCGGTTATCCAGTGACTATCATCAGAGTCTGATGTAATTAAATCACCTTTACAATTGGTCATCCAGTGACCATTATCAGAGTCTGGTGTAATTAAATCACCTTTACAATCCGTTATCCGGTGACCATTATCAGATTCTGATATAATTAAATCACCTTTACAATCGGTCATCCAGTGACCATTATCAGAGTCTGGTGTAATTAAATCACCTTTACAATCCGTTATCCAGTGACCATTGTCAGATTCTGATATAATTAAATCACCTTTACAATCGGTTATCCAGTGACCATTATCAGTTTCTGATATAATTAAATTACCTTTACAATCGGTTATCCAGTGACCACTATCAGATTCTGATATAATAAAATTACCTTTACAATCGGTTATCCAGTGACCATTATCAGATTCTGATATAATAAAATTACCTTTACAATCGGTTATCCAGTGACCATTATCAGATTCTGATATAATAAAATTACCTTTACAATCGGTTATCCAGTGACCATTATCAGATTCTGATATAATAAAATTACCTTTACAATCGGTTATCCAGTGAACATTATCAGAGTCTGATGTAATTAAATCAGCTTTAGAATCAGTTATCTCTGTCTGTCTTAAACAGGACGCCATCAACACACAATAAAACATTTAATGATATTGACGTGTTTCACATAAAATACGTACAAACCATATCTTAATTAATTTTAAACAGATCCTCAGCGCGGGCCATGTTAATATAATAACATAACTGAATATTATCTTCACCGTAACTCCATTTTTATATCGTTTATACATGATGAAATTCCTTGCATAAGTTGTTCTAAATGTGCATCATGATTTTTATCTTAATTTTTCAATTTATTATGATTTGTTTTATGTATAATATTTTTTTATTTAACTCTCATCTCGCTTACTTTTAGTGTCAACTAATTTGTTTTTATTTCCTCTATCACTTTGGTTTTATTTATTTTATTTTTTTAGTACTTTTTGTACCAATCATTAAATATGTAATTTTTCATGCGTAAATTCGTAATTGGAATGTTTTTATATTCAATAGATTATGTGCAAAATGTTATGTTACATTTTCTGTGAGTAAAAAAGTATAAAATCAATAAAAATTACATGACTAATATATTTTTTTTATTTTCAGTTGAAATAGTTATATCGCAAAGGGGCAAAACTTTACTCAAGATCGGAACCTACAAGTTTTACAAGCATAGCGTATTCAAGAATGGAAAATCTAGATGGTTGTGTTCAACACACAGCGTCAAAGGATGTAAAGCTGTTGTCTATACCATCGATGACACAATTGTTTCTACGAACAATATTCATAATCATTAATTTTGTATTTTCTTTTTGTTAAATATAAATATTATTTTTACTTTGTTGTGTTTCATGTACCTCCTGTTTTCTTCATCTTACTGTGCCATGTCAGGTTCCCCTAAACGCCAGCCCCTCTAGTCTTTAATCCATTCATTTCGATTTGTATCTATTATGGGAAATATGAACTCATACAGTTTATTCCATATTTTTTAAAATTATTTAGACAATTGTTTCGACTCAAAAGTCACTCAAGTTTCTATCTACACTACTCAGAGTTCATATTATCCAATAGTTGTTACCTGCAGTGGAATCCTTTAAAAATCAGCTATAAATTTAGTCTATTATGGTATCTATTTTGTTGGGTCATAGTTTTGCTTTCATATAATGAAATGTTTGTTTGTTTTATAGTCGAGTTTATAACTTCACACAAGGGCACGACTCTACTGAAAATGGGAAAATATCGTTATTATAAGAATAGATCGACATTAAATGGAAAGTCTAGATGGAGGTGTTCAACACATGGAGGACGAGGTTGCATTGCTACCATTAATACTATAGATAATATTGTTTTAAGTATAAAAAATCGTCATAATCATTAAATGTTAATGTTAAAAAAAGACTTACTAAATAATATTTATTTCACAAACAATTCTTTTTTCTTTATTCAAATCATTCCTAGCATTCCTCAACTTTTATATTATTTTAATGAATATTTGATTTTCATCTTCTTTTATCAATGATTTTTATTTCAATAGAATTAAGGTAGGAATACGTTTTTTAAGACCTATCATCATGTGATTTACATGATCTTAATACTATAGGAACATCTTCACCTATCATGTTTTTCTGTGTAAATTATTTTTTTATAAAAACTTACAAATTGTAACTAATTTTCAGTTTTTTATTATTTCTGTAATATTTTTTTTGCCAAGTTTTTATTTTAACCTTATTGCCATATTACACACTGTATTGTACATTCAACATTACCTTTGGTTGGTTGGAAGAAATTGCCGTTTGGTAATAAGCCCTCCAGTGTACAAGTTATATGTTATACAGATAGTTAATAAATAAATTACCCCATCTAAGAAGTTTCGTAAGAACTGTATGAAATTTTTGTGAATTTGTTAATTTTTGTGAATAGTTTTTGATTATAATTTGAGGTCGCTCACCGATTCGGTGGAGCGACCTTGTCAAGTCCCCTACAGGATCTATCACCGAAGCCCTTCGATCTGCCCAAGATCTAGATGGAGGCGGACTATTGGGCGGGTGATTGGGTGTACCCGTTATCCTCAGTCATGAAGCCAAGGAGGAAGAATATCTTCTAAGATGACTAGGACTTTAATAGAATTAGAAATTTATTAAATTTCACTTTAACTCAAATACTCTGTTATAAATATCAATATTAGGTTGACATATTAATATAAATTTTAAATAATCCTTCGACTTTTTTTAATTTGCAACAATTGACGTCTGCTTTGTTTTTTTTTTACATTTCAGCTTTTTTTGAAACAACTCGACAAGGGAACATCATGGTGCGATATAAAGGACGCTCTTATTTGAAATTTAGTGATTATGTTACTGGAAAAATTCGATGGGCTTGTTCCAAACGTACTGTCACAGCATGTAAGGCTTGCATGTATACTATAGACACTCAAGTCATATCTGTCAAAGACCAACACAATCATCCATAATATAGGTACAATATACGACTGTGTTTGCTCGTATACTCTGGAGAAAATTGGAAAGTCGAACACTATCATCCATAGTGTAGGTTCAATATACGACTAAGCTTGCTCGTATACTCTGGAGAAAATTGGAAAGTCAAACACAATCATTCCTAGTATAGGTTCAATATACGACTATGTTTGCTCGTATACTCTGGAGAAAATTGGAAAGACGAACACTATCATTCCTAGTGTAGGTTCAATATACGCCTAAGTTTGCTCGTATACTATGGAGAAGAGTGGAAAGATGAGCAAGATATTTTCTGTTCTCAATTCACCATGTGATGCAGTGAGCATGTTGTGAAAAAAAGTTCTTATCACACCTTCTCTTGATTCCTAGCTTTATTGTATAAATAAACGTTTCATTCAAAAAAACGCATTTTGTGTATGAAATTCTATGTCTGGATAGTGTCACGGTGTAAAATCTCATAAACACTTCATTCAGGCGTTCTTTTTGAAATAAACGTTAGTATTTGCAACTTGGCTAGGGGTTCCAAATAAAATGGTTACATCTGTATGCTTTCCTAGTGTCGATTTACTAAATTATGCAGTTCTTGGTTGTTATAATACTGTACAAAAATAAACAAACTATCTGAATAAAAAAAAGGTTTCCAAAACCTAATACAAAAAGATGAGGATATAAAAGCTTTATTCCATCTTAGTATATTTCTATTAATAAACATTTCATAATAGACAGTAAAACAGCAACACCGGCATCAATTGTCAGCAATTTAAGTTGTCATAATATTAAAATATTATTGAGCTTCCTCATTACAGTAATTAATTTACTATATTAACTCAATGATAAGTATATATTTAAAAAAAAATAAGCCGATAGTACTTAAATATATTTTTATAAAATGTAATGTTTTTTTACTGTTCATACCCCATCACCAACCGTTCTGTTTATGGGGACTAATAACGGCCCCTTGCAAAACTCTGAAAGAACACATACCATAAGAAGAGTCCAGAGAACTATAAAACCTTACAGATACTACACTTAATTATGTGGAAACAACTGGCTCACCGTTCACTTAAGAGTGCACCGAATTTAAGACAAAAAGTTTTGAAGCCCTAAAGTTGCTTTTCGTGGCTACAAGGTCCGCATGTCCAATGGGTCCAAAGAAATTCCCTCGAGCATCGTTGTAGAGTTCTCGCTGAAAAGATGACACGGATAAGTTAGTGTTTTCTCATAGGATATGTTCAGAAGTCTGTTTATATTTATCACAAAGCTGACATGAGGACGAATCGGATAAGTGAAAAAGAAAAAGATAACTTTTGATACTGCCGTGTCCAGTAAGGAATTTCGTGGTCCAATAATCGGGAACAATCCATGAAGAATAAATTCGAGTCCTCACATCGAGAGCAAATAAAAATGTCAGTCTGCCCATAGAAGAAGACGACCAGTGACGTTGCCAAACATCTAAAAAGAGAACTCTGGGCTAAGTTCTCAATCTCTCCACGAGCTGTAGGTAAATTTACATGTGAGAGAGAAACACCACCCAAAATTGGGTTTCGGCCTCTATACAGGTTGTGAATTGAAGCTTGTCGCTGTGTTTCCAGATTAAGGGGAGCCATATCTGTAAGAATAGAAAGAGTGTCAGTAGTAAGCCTAGCTAAAAGCTAGTAGAGCGAAGCGTTGTCCAGGAAACAGAAATGTCTCATGTATTGAGTTTCACAACGATGAGCCCAACAAGGAGCGGCATAACAAATGATTCCAAGAAAGGTAGCGTTGTAAAACTTACTATTGGAAATTTAATAATTATAACCCCAACTAGCTCGATCAATGCGTGAAATCTTTTGGAAGGCTGTTCTTGCATTTTCGGATACAACATGAACATGGTATTGAAAAGTTTGGCCTCTATTTTTTATTTATTTTATTTAACAGTTTGTCTTATTTTTTATTTATTTTATTTATTTTATTTGTTTTTTTTTATTTATTTTATTCTATCAAGAGTGTATCACCAAAAATATTGACCCCATCCTTAAAATATTACACGCTATTGAGAAATTTTTCATTTCACCTTTTAAAACACTAAACCCATATGTTTTCTTAGGTTCGAAACTGTCACCATAATAAAATTCCATTATGATATAGAAATATGATGAAAAAAATACTTATAATTTTTCGTTGTATTTAAATTCCCAATCGTCCATTTAATGCCATATTTATATATTTATTCTTTTACTTCGTTTAAATTTAACAGAACTTACTTAACATGTTGTTTGGGTATTCAATTTTTTTTTGGTACTACCCCCTCCTTTTTTGTATCATCGTTTTGAATCTTCTTTTGAATGGATTGTCTTTACCACTTTTGTTTACCATTCTGACGATGCTCGGTGTTGAGCGATACCGGTCACGTTTCACGTTTCCGAACAAAATTGAATAGAACGAAAGTTTTTATATTATTTTCAATCATAATTCTATGCGATTTTTTTCAGTGTTTATAATAGGTACCTATATAGTTATCGTAAAACAACTTGAATTGATCACGTAGGTGCGCAGATAGCAAATTTGTTTCTTTTGTCTTGGTTGATACATGTGCAAACTGCCCCTCCACGGAGAAAAGGTTCAAGAAGCTTGATGGAAAATATTATTATAATAAATTTTTCAAGAACATTTTTTCTGTATAATACTTATCAAAATGTTAAGGATATCCGTTTTTAATTTCCATCCTTACGTTATTGTTAAAATTTACAATAAATTTATACAAAAACTATTAAATATTAAACCTACTATTCAATCTTCTATTTACATTTGTAAAATTAAAACTTTTCTACCAAGGTTTTCGTTAGTAAATCAATCAAAACGAAATAATTTCGAAAAACAAAAAAAAAATAGTCAGTATTCACCATAATAAGTACCTATCTCAAATATTAAAAAAACATCTGATAATAATATTTGCCTTCCTAGATTAGAAGTTTGTCCCTTGGAATTTTATTTAGTAATCTTACTTTCCCTTTTTATGTACATAATTATTTTCTTAACGCATGGTATGCACATACCATAACACATTTTTGAGATTCGCTTAATACATTATTTCTTAATACTTTTTACATTGGGTACCTTTTTTCATTTTTGATGTGCTCCATGGCTAAGCATCTTGAATTACGTCATATTTTTATAATCCTAAATCAGCCATGCCTATAAATTTAATATAAGTTGTTTTCCATTCCATTTATTTTTTGTTATTTTTTAGGAAGTTTTGTCCAAACAAGGTCCGGAAATCTGATGTTGGCTTTTGGAGGATGGACATACAGTAGATTTAGTTCAAATTTCGATGGAAGAGTTCGATGGGTCTGTTCTAAGAAAAGAACCTGGAAATGTAACGCATGCATTTATACAGTCGACAATTTAATAGTATCAGTAAAAGAGACACATAATCACTGATATATCCTAATTTGTAATACAAAGGGCATATTAAAAGACATGAAACGGAGAAATGGTCACCCAAAGTTATGATGTGGAACAGACGAACAGTGTGACGCCCTCACATGGATGGATGACCTCATTAGAGTAGTGTGAATCCAGGGTGGACGAGAAAGGCTCGTGACAGAGAGGAATGGAAGTCATTACAAGTGGCATACATCTCGAAGTGGAGGTAATGTTAACAGAGAAGAAGAGATACATAATAGATATCCTAATAATAAATGCAGTTTGTGCAACTGTGCCCGCTGCGCCGTTGCGACGAAACTATGATACCTAGGAAAATGAAATTTTGTTTGTGTTTTTGAATATATATTTTTTTGGAAATTATGAACATGAAATTTTGTGCACCCACTATTATAAAATGGTGATTATTCATTTATTCATTTCTCGTTTAAGGGAAACGTAGTGAAAGTCTGTCAGTTTCTTTTTATGATTTACTCCATAGTTAGTTAGTTTTCGTTTGGCCTTCTTCTCTCTACGGTATAAATATTCTTCGCCCGTGTGTGGGTTGCATCACAAAAGTAGATTAAAGCCTTGGCACCAGCCCCGCCAGCCATTCCACCGCCTCTGAGGTCGCCCTGTGGATGTTCTGGAAGTCATCATTGAACTTTACTCTATAATTTGTCATGACACGATATTATTTTTCTTTCCAAACCATTAAAATGCTTCTTTTACATAGCCATTTCTGAATATTATGTTGTATAGATGTTCCATTATTATTATCAAAACATAACTTATGCAATAGCTTCTTTTCATTTGGTTTCCTATCGGGTATGGTTATGGTAAAACAACTTGAACACGTCGATGCACAGATAGCAAATTTGTCATTTTTCTTGGTTGTTATGTGTCTAAACCGCCGCCTTCCACAGCGAAAAGGCTCAAGAAGTTTGGTGGCATCTATATCTTCAAGTATTCAGGATTCTGCTTTAGTTTTTCATGTATGGTCGATCGCCGTAACACAGTGGTGAGTTATTTAGCTTCTGTGCAGGCGTCCCGGGTTCAATACAATGGAATTTTATTAAAAATATTTTTTCACGTAAATCCTGTACAAAATAAACTCATTATTCTCATTCATTGTTCTACTGTATGACGAAAATATTTCCCATAGAAGAAAAAAACAGTATTTTCTGAATCTTTTTACAATATTTTATGTGTCCAAGTATATTTATTAGTACTTATTGGATATTTTTATTTACTAAATACGATAAATGGTTGAAAAACTTATTTATTTATGTGATAGAAAATATTGCTAGGCAATTTCTAAAAGTAAGATTGTTGAATTTTCGGATTGAAAGTAAAGGTTACATTCCAAATTAGAAATAAGAAAGTATAATGAAAATAAATAATTATTTAGTATCCTGTTGCCTTGTTCTTTTGTAAGGTTTACATTTCGAGTTTTTATGTAAGTTTATCTGTAACAAATGTAAATAAACTAAACGTTTTAATTTATTTTTACTTATGACTTTTGTTATCTTATAATTATTTCATACCTTGATATTTTTTACATAATATGTACCTAAGTATCAATAATCTTTTAATATTAAATACACGTGTTTTGATTATTCTGTTAATATAATGAATATTTTTTATATGTTTAGTTTGAGAAGGTGTGCTGATTGTAGTTCGATGTTTTATATGCTTTAGTTTTTGTAAATTAAATTGGGTTAGAGAAGTGGATAGAGTGTGGTAGAGATATGCTAAACTGTCGGAAGTATTTTGACGACTGTATCGGACGTACATCTATATCCGTGATTCCCAAAGTGGTTCGAGGGGGGTCTATGTAGGTAGTTCACAAGTTGTAAATGGGGGTCCACTAGTATAAAAATAAAAGATACGTTACTAGTCTATAAAATCGATAAACAAAAATTTAGTCGAGGAAGTTCAAATGACTTTGTAACTGTACTTCAATGTGAGTATAGACGCTCAAATAATATCTACAAACGCGAGATTTCTCGTGCCAAGTCTGATGCATGGCGCCGTTTGGTATCTGAGGTTTCAACCACAGATCCTTGGGGTGCTGTGTTTAGATATGCATCAATGAAAAAATATCCAAATGCGTCAGTCTCGTGTATCCGTGATCCACGAACTGGAATTATCACAATAGACTCTGACTCGACGACAAGCACGCTACTTGACATACTTATTTCTTCTGATGACATTTCATCTGATACTCCTCTTCATTCACAAATACGCAATAACCAATCCGATATCCCGCAAACTCCCATATCGACCTTCGCCAATTTCGATGAGCTCGATTTTATAATCAAGAATCTTCACCAAAACAAATCTCCTGGCATTGACCGCATTGACGCAGCTCTCGTACAAAGGTGCTGGCACATAGCTCGCCACGAGATTATCTTATTGTACAACAATTGCTTGCGAGAAGGCTACTTTCCGGATTGTTGGAAAACAGGTTTAATGACTGTTATTCCCAAGCGTAGTGACCTGGATCCTTCTGACCCAAAATCATATAGACCGATTACTTTACTACCTATTTTGGGTAAGGTCTTAGAAAAGCTTATATGTCGACGCTTAGAAGATCATCTTTCCAGTACCCACCCACTGTCCGATCGTCAGTTCGGTTTTCGCGCTGGGAAATCAACGGTTGATGCTATCTTGGCTATATCTGATATTGTTAGAAGCTCTGATAGTACATATGTTATCTCTATATCTCTTGATATTGCGGGAGCATTCGACAATGCCTGGTGGCCTCTAATTTTAAAAAAACTTCGAGACCGTAAGGTTCCTAGCAACATATATAAATTAGTGAAGAGCTATTTTACTAATAGACATGTGGCCATGCCCGGGGGACAAGATTTGCACTGGCGACCAATTAGCATCGGGTGCCCTCAGGGTTCTGTTCTGGGTCCACTGTTATGGAACATCTTGTTCGACGAACTTCTATCACTTTCAACGCCTACGGGCTGCAGTATTTTGGCATATGCCGATGATGCTACAATCCTTATTCAAGGTAACACCCGAGCACTTATTGAGCGCGCAGCTACTCAGTTACTTTCTTCTGTTGCAGATTGGGGTATAAGTCATAGACTCAATTTCGCACCTAAGAAGACGTATGGGTTAGTGTTAAAAGGCATAATGAAAAGTCCTCCCTCCATCAAATTTATCAATACGCGTGTAATATTTAAGGATAGGGTCAAAGTTTTGGGTGTTACACTAGATAGAGGCCTAACTTTCCAATACCATGTTCGTGCTGTATCCGATAGTGCAAAAATAGCCTTCCAAAAGATTTCACGTCTTGCTCGAGCTAGTTGGGGCCTTAAATTTCCAGTAGCAAGACTGTTTTACAACGCTACCTTTCTGAGTATTATGTGTTATGCCGCTCCTTGTTGGGCTCATCGTTGTGAAACCCAATACATTAGACGTCTGCTGCTTTCTGGACAGCGCTTCGCTCTAATAGCTTTAGCAAAGGCTTACAGAACCTGCGCTACTGACACACTTTCTATTCTCACAGGTATGGCTCCCCTTGATCTGGAAACACAGCGACGAGCTTCAATTCACAACCTGTATAGAGGTCGAAGCTCAATTTTGGGTGGTGTTTCTCTCCCACCTGTAAATTTACCCACAGTTCGTGGAGAGATTGAGAACTTGGCCCGGAGTTCTCTTTTAGATGCTTGGCAACGTCGCTGGTCTTCTTCTTCCGTGGGCAGACTGACATTTTTATTTCTTCCTGATGTGAGGACTCGAATTTTTTCCTCATGGATTGTTCCCGATTATTGGACCACGCAATTCCTTACTGGACACGGCAGTTTCAAAAGTTATCTCTTTCGTTTTCACTTATCCGATTCGTCCTCATGTCAGCTTTGTGATAACCCTGAACAGACTTCTGAGCATATCCTATGGGAATGCACTAACTTCTCCGTGTCAACATTCCGACGAGAACTCTACGACGATGTCCGAGGGAATTTCTTTGGACCCATTGGACATGCGGACCTTGTAGCCACGAAGAGCAACTTTAGGGCTTTCAAGACTTTCTGTCTTAAATTCGGTGCACTATTATCTTCACTATCACTGAGCAGTGAGCCAGTTGTTTCAACATGATTAGCTCTCTTTGGCACATTAAGTGCAGTGTCTGCAAGGTTTTAGAGTTCTCCGGACTCTTCGTATGTTCTTTATGTGTTCTTTCAGAGTTTTGCAAGGGGCCGTTATTAGTCCCCATAAGCAGAACGGGTGGTGGTGGGGGGAAGAACAAACAAAAATTTAGGCACATGCCTCGCTTAATTCTTACGGCACTTTAGTTCCACGAGAGATGTTGTAGTGTTCGGACGTATTTTCGTAGTCAAAATGCCACCGTGTGTGATAAAAACATGTAAAAATTACAATGGAAATGTGAATGACCGACTAGATATAGTTATATCATTTCATCCTACATATTTATTCCATTATTAATATATTTATTAGAATTTGTCGATATTTATTTTTATTTTGAGTTAACGAGACAGAAGTGTGCTGCTGGTATATGTCATGTCAGCATATTTTCAAAATCTAACTTGTGAGGATGCCAATGTCAATACGAGCCTAAAAAACATAAGTGATTGAAATTGATTTCATTAAGTGATTGAAATATAATTAACATTTTGTAAATATACGCGTCAAGTCACATGATTCGCTTTTTCGCACATCTATAACTTGATATACATAAGCTCGTCCTCTTTTTCGGTCATTTGGTGTATGAGATGATTGTAATGTGATTGCATGGGAGTAAAAGAGAAAATACGTCTGCAGTGTGCGTCTGAATAATTATCGTTGTATTATCTCTTTCTCACGAATGTATTCCGTCATTTGGTGCCCTATTCATTGTGATATTGAAAGAATTCCTTAAACTGTACCATTTTTTGCAGAGGGATTTGTTCTCATTATGCGTGTCTATATATAAAATGTCTGTGGTCCGAGCATACTTCGGCCTACGATGGATTTGGTGTACGCGAAGCGTTACGCGACGTCCTATATAGGCGAATCAAAGCGAATGCGAAGCGGCGCGGCGCGAAAATAACAAACAGTCGTTAACTATAGAAGTGTCCTACGTTACCGACCGCGAGTAGGTTTCGATGCAGCTCGGCGCGATGCGAAGCGAACGCGATCAGCTGGTTTGATATTTTCGCGCTAATTGAAAGCGGTGCCATTGTTTTTTGACATGTCAGAAACAGAAATTTTAATTACTTCTGTCCATGTCCATATTATAGGACAAAAGAAATAAAAATTATCATAACCGTTTATTATCGAACCGCGAATGGGAGGATTTGGCAAAAATAAATGGGACTACAAGTCATTTATTTATTATTGCTATTTTTCAATAGGATGTTGTTCAAAATTACACTTTAAAGTTTTCTCTCGCTTGCACAAATGGCAAATTTTGATATGTTTCCCGGAAAGATGTAAATTCATTCTCATTTATTAATTCATGATCACGTTTATTTATTTATTTATTTATTAAAATCCTTTTTACAAGTATAATAATAACAATAAGTACAATATAACTTTATACAGTAGTTAATAAAAATTATAAATTATACTTTATGTAAGAAAAAGTTAAGTTTGTCATTAGTGTATACGTTTATATATTTTAATTTGTGGATTAGGCTACTCTACTAGGCTATGCCTGTACCAGAGTAGCGTAGCGTATAAATCAGTTCTATTATTTTAATTCGTCATAGTGTTAGTTATTTTTGTAAGGTTTTGTGGTAGGTTGAAGTAATGATGTGCAAGTATGTATGTATATATTTTAGTGTTGTATGAGAAAAAAAAATGCTTGATGTAGAAAGGGCTAATGATAATATAATTTTGATTTTTTTATAAGTCATCTAAGCAGTAATATTAAATAATTCTTCTGTTTCTTTTCGTCCTTTGGTAATTAACCAGTTGTTTGCTATGGCTTTCAATTTGATATGTGAGTAGGTTCTTAATAGTGGAAAGTCAGTTTTGAAGAGGTTAAATATTTTTGGACCTATGTACGCGTAATTTTTCTGGCCATGTGTTGTCTTAGTTTTTGGAATTTCGTCAAGGTTTAGTAGTGCTTGCCTAGTATTGTGTGAATGTGAGTTGCTGGTTGTCATTTGGTGGTTTGAAGTTTTGATGTAGAAAGTGAGAGTTGACTTAACAAAAAGCTGTCTTACGTCTAGTACATTAAATTCACTGAATAGTCTGTCTGAAGAGTATCTAAGTGGTTTTTTATTAATGACACGAAGTAAAGTTTTTTGCGCCGTTATAACCGTTTTTAATGTGGTTTTGTAAGTACCTCCCCAACTGGGAATCGCATAGCTTAAGAATGACTGGGCAAGGGCATAGTAGATAGTTTTGAGTTGGTGTTTCTTAAAAATATTGCGAATGGATTTAAATAGATAAATGAGTTTTAGAAGTTTTCCCGAAATTAATTCAATGTGTGGTTTCCAGTTTAAGTGTCTATCTATTATTATTCCTAAGTATTTCACATTATCTGTATTTTCGAGGGGGTTACAATTGCAATTTTGGTGTTGGCAGTCATGCATAATCAGTTTTAAATCGCTAGACGGTTGCCCTCTTTTATCGATACTGAATGTCAAATATTTAGTTTTTTTAAGATTTACTGTTAGCAAGTTGTTGTCCAGCCAGCTTTTTACTATGTTGCAACCCAGATCTGCCCCTTTGAAAACAAGATCCCATGTTGAAGCGTGAAACAGTAGTATTGTATCGTCCGCAAAGGTAATTATTTTTCCCCCCTTCACGTAATTCTTCATACATATTGTGATATTCCCCATAAATATGCCTCTCATAAAAAGTACACAATATTAGTTTCACTTCTCTGCCGTACATATTTCTTGAGTATTCGCTTACATACATCCATGACAGTAGCTGGCGGCAAAGGGAACGATTCGCGCATAGAGCCGCCGCGTCGCACCGCATCTCATTGAATTCGCTTGTATCCGCATCGCATCGCTTCGCAATCGCGTTCGCTTTGAATCGCCTACGTAGGACGTCGCGTTAGAGGGACTACATAGTGCTTCACTTGAGTATAATATAGTATCATAAATGAACACCTTTCGTCAGCAAAGTTAAGAAGACTAATTGCATTTTGTTTTGTTTTTCAGCTCAATTCGTTTTATCACAGCGAGGAAACAGACTTATCAAATTGAATAACTATACGTATTGTAAAAGAAATATACACCCTGGAGGCAAGACTACATGGAGATGTTCAACGCATTTATCGAAAGGTTGTTTAGCTCGCATTTACACACTTGACAATATTATCTTAAGAGTTCTTGGAAACCATAACCACTGAGAAATCTTTTAATGGAATATAGGATAATGAACTTGAGACGGGGTATAAAAGAATTATGTGTTCAACTCGGGCAACCTACGTAAAAGTTTATAAAAAGAACTCAAATGCAATGGATTATTATAACGTATTACATAATAATGCTTTAGGTTTTATTTATTTAAATGGAAAAAGCGGTTTTCATTTTTGTAATGATTTTATTTTATATTGCTTCTCGGGCAACTAACAGGTGCTATGATAATAAATGTTAATTTAACAAGTAACCAATAACAATTTGCCACATTCTGGAGACTTACGATATTAATCGCCTCACAGATCCAAACTGAAAACACAATCAAAAACTGTCTCCGACGGGAATCGAACCCGGGATCTTTGAATCAGCAGTCAGATACCTAACCAGCTGAGTCACGAAGGTCGACAACTGATGAAATATACAGAAAATAAAATAATATCATATTTTTATAAATAAACCTATTAACAGTAGATAAGTAAATAAGAGAAAATATGGATATAAATAAATATTTTTTAAAAGTGTTCCTGTATTTTTATTTCGTATAATTTATTTTACTCGGTGTTTTTTGTATACTTTTATTTACATGATATAATTATTAATTATATATAACTATTTTCAATATAAAATAAAATTTAATAACTCAATCAATATTCTAATACTGAAAGCCTTTTTGTAGTAATATTTGTTTTTAGTTTTCAAATGAGTTAATTTGAATTTTTTTTTATTTCGATATATGTTTGCACTCAATTCGTGTAATTTGATACTTTTTAAAATAATCTTACAGAGTATTTAGTATCAAACACAATGCTTATTATATAAAATATTAGCTTTTGTATAATTTTTGTGTTAAATTATAAGCAAACATTATAGTAAAATTATTAAAATGAAACCAATATATAATTATTCCACTTATTTATTTTGTTGACTACGACTAGTTTCGTGCAAAGCACATTTACGAGTACTCTAAATAAGTGTAATAATTATATATTGGTTTCATTTTAATAATTTTAAATGGAATTCCACCAAGAATTGTCTGTCATTAAATTAAATATAATTAAACATTATAGTTTTTCTGTTTTTTTTTTTTCAACTTCTGTATTTTTTTTTCAGTTTCTTTCATGAATCTCTCTGGTGGTACAAAACTACTTAGGATTGGATCTCATACCTTCTCCAAAGTATCAGTAAAAAATGATGGCTCTATTAATTGGAGATGTTCTCTACAAAAACGTATGGGATGTACTTCCAAAGCAACAACTCTTCTTAACAAACTGGTTAAGGTTGTTAACGAACATAACCACGAACCTCGATTATTTTGAATATGTAAATGTGAAGATTGAGGGCCGTAGAGGAGTCAGCAGGGAGCAGTTATCCTGGCTCCGAAACATTCGGGAATAGACCGAGATGTGAGAGAGAGTTTCTTCGTCGGGTGGAACCGACAGGCCACACGAAGATGTATTATTAAAACAATTCCTACACAATTTGGCATTATTCTGTAGAAAATAAAAGAAATGACGGATGATATTCAATTTTAAGAAAAGGGTACTCACAAATACGTCACGGTTAATATTAAAAAAATGATAAGAATATTCACTGAAAACTTCACTATAAATTAACCAAATAATTATAATATACATACATACATATCATAACGCCATGTCCCGTAAGGGGTAAGCAGAAGGAACCGAGTGCCATACTTCTCTATTTTTGCACATATTCCTGGGCTTCCTTTACATCCATGCATCGTCTCATACATGCTCGTCGTTTGCTCAAGCTTTTTGTGTTTCCTTCTTTCAAAATATAATTCACATGGTCAAACCATCTATTCACACTATCTCTTACACCCATGTATATTTTTTGGTCAGTCGTTCATCATTTATTCTTACAATATTTCCAAACTACCTCAAGACATATACTTAAATTTTACTTATAATATTCTTCTTTATCTTTCATTCTGTCCTTATTTCCTCATTTTTCATTCTATTTCTACAACATTTATTAAAATTTCATACGTCTTTTGCCACCTCCATGTTTCACTGGCATACGTCAAAATATGCACTACAATTGCAATATCTACGGCAATTTAGGCTTTCTTTGAGATGCTTGGATCGCACATTAATTTCTCTTGAGATAGCTTTTTGAGCAGTGATTAATGGGTATAATGTTGTTTTAAAATGTTTTTTTGTTGTTTCATCATGTAAGTTTAATGTATTATAATTTTGATTCATTGTATTTTTTTTTAATTTTATATAATATTCTTTAAATTAAACTTATTTGGTGTTCGAGTAGTTTTGTTTTCTTTAAACAACTTGTACACGAGTTTTCCGTGAGTGAGAGTACAACAAATAATCAAAAAAAAGATAAAGCACGCAAAACCAATTTAGTCCAGTCAACGAATGATTAAAAAGCGCATAGAGAGAAAATTTTCTATTTCGAGAGGGGAGCAATATGATAAAAAAACAAATATTGATTACCCCTGACTGGAACAAAAATTCAAAATTCTGAGTATGAAAGTTTTGTATGCGTTAAATTTTCTATACCTTTAGATATTTTGTGCTCTGTGCATTAAGCGGATCGATATTTATTAAGGAGGAGGGGCGTGGAAGACACATACTGACTGGACTATAGTAATATATAAATAATTATAATTTTTATTTTAATTTAACTTAGTTCTATAGCTTATTTAAAAATATGTATATACAATGCAAACAATATTTATTTTATTTTTATTTTATTTTATTTCCGGGAAATTTACAGTATAATAACATTTATTATATAGATGCATTAGTATAAGACTAAAACCAATAACAAATTTCCACAATATTAACAATAACTTTTGATTGTTTTGCTTACATACTTAAAGCTAGATATGAAAAACATTTATATCTGAACTATATGCAGTGCTAAACAGAAAATTGTAAGTAATTAGAATACACCCCTTTTTGGGAATTCAGTATGTCGACTAAAAATATCATTTAATACAAAAATAATATTGGTATGTCTGTACTTAGGCAGCAGTTCTTTAAATCACTTTTATCTATAGGAAGATTTACAAAAAGTGCACATAATCTTTTAAATATACATAAATACAGTTGAAAATCTGCCTGAGCAGGGATCGGTTCAATTTTAATAACGTGGTTTATACAAAGTAGTAAAATATAGTTTATACTTTTTTTGTTTTAATACATCCCAATTTTACACTTTACACGCGAAATATATTACGTATACTATGCTTGGTACCAAACAGTGTGAAAAAATTAAATAAATTAAACTCAAATTATATGACAGAGAAAAGTGTTGAGGAATTTAAAGACTGAAAGCAAACAAATATTCAAAAATTAAAATAAAAGTGGCGAGGAAAAGTATAGAGGTTTAGATGAACTAATCGTTTATGACCACAAGAATCAGTAAAATATGTAGGTTTAGAAACAAATAAAATAAAATTATTACAGAGAAAATATATCATAATAAATTAAGTAATTAAGATGTTCATTATACATGACTAACGGAGAGAATTTCATCGTGTATGATCCTTATAAAATAATCTGAGTTATGGTAAAATATATCGCATCTTCGCAAACAACTTAAATGGCTTCCCATCCATCTGCGCCGAGATCAGCACACCCTCTGCCTCCTGTTTAATGTATCAATCAATCCGAATGCCCCCGCATATCTGAAAGAAAGATTTCAACCGTTGGCCTCTCATGGACTCCCACTTCGGTCTAGAGAAGAAAGAACCCTTGCCATCCCACCTCACATTACAGAATATTATTCATCTTCCTGCATTATTCATGCTGTCCGGCTGTGGAACAATTTAGCATTTGATATTAGAACTGCCACATCACTTCCAATTTTCACATCTCGTCTTAAATGCTCACTCTTCCTCTCAATTCCATAACGAACATATATCCAAATTTCACTTTCCATCCCTTTTGTTCGCTCCTCATTCTCTCCCTTCCCTTTCTGATTTTCCTCTCCTTTCTGAATTTGTGTAATTTCTCACTTTTTGTTTTGCTGTCTTGTTTGACTAGTAGACCCCCTGACATCTAAAGATATTATAGAACTCCATATAATAATTATATCCATGATATGGGTAATCACTAGGGTTTTTTATTTAACCGGTCGAACCAGATTGCCCATCCTGGTTGTGTTATTATGTATATGCCTAAACTATGTTTTATACTTTTGATCTCAGATGGTCGACTGGAAGAAATCGCATCCAGGCAATAAGTCCGCCATTTGTAATATTTGTAATTTTATGTATGTATGAAAAAGTGTTCAATAAAAATAAAGTTAGTATTCAGTGATTTTATATACAAGATATTTTGATTTTGGTTTTCAGTGTCTTTTTTGAGTCTCTCCAGTGGTACAAGACTCCTTCAAATTGGATTCCACACATTTTCCAAGATCAGATTAAAATCAGATGGTTCAATAACGTGGAAGTGTTCTTTACAAAAGAGAATGAAATGTACATCCAGAGCTACCACTTTTATGAACAAACTGGTTAAATATGAAGATGAACATAATCATGAACCTAGATTATTTTAAGTGCATTTTTTTATAAATATATGTATGAATTATGTAATTGCTGTTGTTTGTATTTCCAAAATTCCTTGTCACGACTGTCCTACGTAAAATTTAGGTTAAATCTAATGGAACTTTAAAAACACACATCACTTAATTTGACGAAGATTTGGATGCATATCCTTTGGAGAAAAATATTTCTACAAGTTCAATAATCTATGTAGGTAGTTTATTTAAGGAATACAATTGAAATTTCTTTAATCATTTTTGCAAAAGTATATTTTGGTATTGCCTATTCTAGTGGTCGTGTGCTAAAATCCTCATGCAACAGAAAATTTAATTCAAAATATGAAATTTGGTAATGTGTACCTCGTTTTCTACATAATATGTTACATATAGGAATTTTGAAGAAAACGTTTCCCATCCTGCCATCGAGTTTTTGATTTCCCGCCAGTATATACGAAGGGCAAATTGTGATCTAAAGAACAAGAAAAGATTATTATATTTTCTTGAAAATCCTAGTTATTTCTACTTAAGAATGAATTTCGAGAAATTTAGACAATACGACCGTTTTGATTTATTTGCGAAATTTATGCAATATCTATAAGTAAAGTAATATTTATTTTTTTATAATATTGAATTAATTTATATTTATAATAATGACGTAATGTTTGTTGTCTTTCCAGCTCAATTCATCACAAGTAAGAGCAAGAGTGTTTTGTTGATATACAGGTGCAACAAATATCACAGATTCTCTTCGTACCCCAATGGTAAAACTAGATGGTCCTGTACAATGCGAAACAATACAGGTTGTAAGGCCTGCGTATATACTGTGGAATCAGTTATTATATCTATGAAAGACACCCACAATCACGAGCCTTCCTACAGTAATCAATATAATACGTAAAATTTGGTTAAAATTCTTGGAAGTGTGAAATAAAACATGCATAAATTTTAATAATAGACTTAATGTACCTTTAATACATAATAAACTTTATCATTGACTAGACAGATCTTTTGATAGTTACATATTTACTTCAACATACCAAACAGGCGAAAAAAGCACACACTTCAACGATCTTCATATTTCGGAATAAAATTTAGAATATTTTTCATGAATTCATTTACTTTTTTAGCTAGAAAATACGCTGGAGCTGTATTATAACTCACTACAGGGCGGAAGGGGGTGTTAACTTTATGAATTCAGGTATTTAATTTTTCTTAGAATTGCCCCCTTCTTTATCTATTATTGTTATCCTCTTTGTGAATCTATATATAGATGGTCTTCATCATTATGGTTCACCATTCTGACGATGCTCATCATAGAGCGATACCGGTGAATGGGAGTCGAGTTGCGTTTGCGAAAAATTTAAGTAGAACGTAAAATTAAATATAATTTTTTCATAATTTTAGTTGATTATGGAGTTCTATCATGAAGTGGTACCACCCACACGCACTTATAACTCCTCCCCCTAACTGCAATAACACTACACACGTTCGTTACATAGTTTTAAGTTTTAGTATTAGTTTGTTCTGATGAGGGAGCGGGTCAGCTCCGCAACTAGTTAACTATATCTAAATACTCATTAGTGGTGTAAACAAAGTAATTTGTAATTATAATTTATTAGTTAAAATGTGCCACAAAAGTAAAGCTACGACGTATAAAGATATACAATAATACCAACCACGATTTTTCAAAAGATTTTTAGCAATAAACTTTCCTGCTGAAATGGCATCCGAACTTAATTAAAAAATACTAGAATGACGAAGTCATTCAGCGAGATTTATATAAAAAAATATTTTTAAATCTATATCGAAAACTTTTTTAAGAAATGCATATTCCTTAAGAAGAATTACAAGAAGTACCTTTTCCCCATATGTTTCAAGACGTGAAGCCGTGGAACCTACACCATATTACATAAACGGTTGAGATCACAAACATCTCCCCACTCTCCAGGAACTTAAAATATCAGTATGGCTTTCAACGAGCCTCAGGAATATGTTTATCAGATTCTTCAGCCATTTCTTTCGAAATAATTGAAGATGCTTGATAAAAGCTATCCATCACTGGTAAACTTGGAGTTGGTTAAGAAAATTGAAGTTTGCCTAGATTGAACCGATCTGACATTATTCTTAACGCCATAAAAACTTAGGAACGGAGACAAGGGTAATGCATAAAGTTCGAGATGTGACCGAGGAATTGCTAAGCTAATCTTAATTAATGCCCACATTATTTCACATTGAACTCCTAGAAAATATATTGCGGCCTTAATTTTGTAAAAAATATTCATGGTTAATTTTAATGAGTGACCAACATCGGCGGCTTTACTCTTGACACTCATTCCTAACATATGCTTAAAACCTACCTAGATGTCATGTTATTCTAACAGTACGTTTCAATAAATCAGTATAACCCAATATAAATTCAACTCTATTTTCTAAAGCCTCCATATTGATCGATTATCTGTTATTCTCAGGAATCGATTTCTAATAGACTAATTGGTTAATCGATCTGAGGAAATTCGTCTCTACTTATTGTTTGTAAGATATGTTTAGCTTTATTTACATACAAAGCATTAAATGAGTTGTATCGAGTCTCATTAACAGTCTACCTCCACTGTCAAGGATACTGTAAAATATTCTAAATATATTTTTGTTTATATTTATATATTTTTTTTTTTAATAATTCCCCTTTTATCCTTATCTAAGGAATGCCTTAACAAGTTTTTTTATATTATATTCATCTGTGTTTTTGTTATTTGTACATTTTTATCAAGCATCTGTGTTTTCCAAATTTATTTTATATTGATTAATTAATTCATGTAGAAAGTTATCGAAAGTGTAGCACTGGCTTAGAATAGAGTGCTTCCACTCTTTTCTATGATCATCGTTTTCGGGTGTCCGGTAAGAGCCAAATTTTTAATCCGGTAAATATCTAATAATATAATTTTTTTTCCAGCTCAGTTTATTTTATCGAGAAAGGGAAAACCGTTAATTCTTTATGAGAATAAAACATTTTGCAGAATATCTGGCGCTGACAATTCAAAAATTCGTTGGGTTTGTTCCACAAATTTCAACAAAGGTTGTAAAGCTGTTATTTATACAATTGATAATGTTATTGTATCTGCTTGTAATGTACATTGTCATTTCAAAATAAATAAAATCTGACAAAAAATAATGTTTTTTTATTTTGTCATTAGCACCTTCTTTCTTTACGCTTATGTATTTAAACAATTAATACACAAAAAAGTTCTGTTTTCATAGGCTTATACCTACATGCATTATTATTTTTAAAATTTTTTAAAAATATTTCAAGATATTGAATATTAAAAATCGTTAACTTCTTGATATTTTTAGATGAGCAAATACTCATTGCTATGATGGCTTCACTGGGTTACATATTATTTTTGTCGTCTACGCTAATTTTGCGCTGGTTGTAGTTAGGTCCCCAGAGAATTGACTAGAAGAACAAATAATATAATTTCATATTCAAATTATTATTTCAAATATATTGCTATATAGATTGTTGCAATATAATATACAGAACAACACCATACCTTGCCTTACAAGAAAAAATACAAAGGGCAAAAGGACGTCTGAAATATCTCCCCATAAAATGGAAACCAGAATCTGAATTCCGAACAAAAATTAAAATGTTTGAGGAATGATTTTGAATGGAAGCACAATTCGAACTCATTTATTTTCAGTACTTACGTTTCATTGTCTAAACTTCGTTATATGCCATAAAAACCAAAATCATGTTTAAACAAGAAAATAAATGAGTTCCAATATCATTGGAATAATTGCAATAAACTAGAGTTTTCTTCAAAACTACTGCGTTAATTAGTAAGTAAATGCTGCACGATTTTTAAAATTACCTAATGTTTATTATTTTTTAGTTCTGTGTGCCATGATGTTGAATTCATTTTCATACCATAATGAAAATGATCAGAATACCAAAATTTGTTTTCTCTCATATCCACAATTTTTTTCTATTTTTTGACGAAATAACCAACAGAATCCTTACCGTGACTTTGCGTTACTGATTCATTATGTAGCATTCTGTAAACACAAAGGTTACAGTGGCGGCTCTCCCAAATGGGATCTCGGGCTCAGCCCTCCCAAACACTTCGATCAAAAGATTCAAAAAAGGTTTGTAATTGAATCTTGGGAAAACATTATTTTTCTATAATATCTTGATACTTTGCAGCTATTACTTTGTGGTTCTTTTTAACTAATAAATTAAAATAATAACTTTTTTGTTTTGTTTTGGTTTAAAAAAACAAAAAAGTTATTATTTTAATTTATTATTTTTCTAATTAATGTTTGCCGTCTTACGCCCATAGTATATTTAGCGAAAGTATTTAATCCTACCTACCTGTTTTGTAAAGCAAGGTTCTATGATATATTTCATTCCTCGGGCAGTCGACTTGTGCCCGGAGAACCCGTACAATTCACGCGACCGTCCGCTGTCGCCGCAGCTCGCCGTACACGCTGAATGTATGCCGATTTCGAGCAAAACGGGGCAGTGCCCGCGAAGGATTACACTATATTTTCATTTATTCATACTTTGTTCTTCATTGCGATGGTCCAACTGCACTGGTTGAAGTGTCCAGAACGAGTAGACAATAAGGTGTGCTTGATGGTGTTTAAGGCTCTGAACGACTTGGCTCCACACTACATACAAGAACTATGTCAAAAGAATGTCCTATCAGGAAGACAACTCTCATTGAGATCATCGGGATCACAGAGTACCAACTCTTTAAAAGAGTTGGACAGAGTCAATAAAGCGGCTTACTATGATCGGAGTTTCAGTGTGAACGGGCCTTTAAAATGGAATAAATTGCCCCCTGATATACGTGGAGCTCAGAGCGTTGACACCTTCAGTAAATTACTCAACGAGCTGCCATCGCAAATTTTGAAAAAGCACATTTTTACGCAGTTTTCGGTACATAACACTCGGATATTAAAAATCGTAAAATTCTTTTTATTAGTACCAATCAAAAGACTACTTCTTTGTCGAGATAAAATGTTTTGCACATTTTTTTGAAATTTCCTTTTTAATTGATACATAACCCTTTTTCGATAACATATTTTCAAACATTAATAATTTGTGTTGTCTTTGCGCACATATTTTGAAAAACCTGTGAAATATATAGTCTTATTTTTAGTAAAAATAATATTAACGTATATTTATCGTAAAAGTTTATTTATAACTTTTTTCAAAAAGTTAAAATTAATATCGATTTTTTTGATTTCAAAAAAACATAATTTGGCAAGAAAAAGTTGATTTTCAAAGCGCTAAAACCACACATTTTGAGGATTGAAACTTAATAAAAAAAAATTACATAATAATTAAACCTTTATCTATATAAATCATTGAAAAAAAAAAAAAATATCATATGATATTTATTAATTGAAAATTACCCTTTTTTGTTTTTAATTTCCATATTCAGTTTGCGGCTGACGGCCGAACTGAACGGACGCGTTCTCTGTGTCAATTTTTGTCACGTTTGACCGTTTGGAATGATCGAAAAACGAACTTCATTCGCTAAAAGCGGGAAGGTCTAAAATACAAAATAATATTTTTTTTTCATATTGTTCATACATACCATCAATATTACGTAGGTACCTATTGATGGGATAGGCAGAGAAAACCGAGCGCCATACACGATAAATTCAAATTAAGATAAAAGCCACAATTGAATTTCATAAACATAGATAATATATTCCATCATGTTATGTACCTATTATTGGGGTAGGCAGAGAAAACCGAGCGCCATACACGATAAATTTAAATTTACATAATAGCCACAATAGCATTTCACAAACATGCATACATATATACATTCCATCATGCTATGTACCTATTATTGGGGTAGGCAGAGAAAACCGAGCGCCATACACGATAAATTTAAATTTACATAATAGCCACAATAGCATTTCACAAACATACAAACATGCATACATATATACATTCCATCATGCTATGTACCTATTATTTGGGTAGGCAGAGAAAACCGAGCGCCATTCACGATAAATTCAAATTTAGATAAAAGCCACAATAGGATTTCATAAACATAAACACATGAATACGAAGATAAATTACATTCCGTCATGGTACCTATTATTGGGGTAGGCAGAGAAAAACGAGTGCCATACACAATAAATTCAAATTTAAATAATAGCCACAATAGGATTTCACAAACATACACACATACATACATAGAAACATTCCATAATGTTGCTTTGCTTTGTTTAGTAGAGTGACTGCTTTGTTTAGTAGAGCCAACAAATAAGCCACAGCGCCCTTGGAGTGATCTTGTATCACTAAACGGCGCTTTATAAATTCGAATTATTATTATTATTATTATCCAATGCATTTGTAATTCCTAGTTAGCAGTTGTAATTCCTTGGTTAGCAGTTATGATTCCTTGAGGCTAACGTTAATTGATATTATAATATTACATAGTTTTAACTAAAAATCATTCTAAATATATTTGTATTATTATTATTCAATTAATTGATACCATAATACGCAAAAAAAACAAACAAAATTGATATAAAAAATATGTAAAATTAGGAAGAAATCTTGCGGCTGCATCCAGAAGTTATTTTTCAATTTTGTATGATCAAAATTTACTGGCTGTCACAAATTATTTCATAATTTATCGGTGCATTTTATTATAAACATTATTAAAAACCCAACCACATGCAGCATAAATGATCAGGTTCATGTTTTAATTTCCGATAAACAAAATTATTATGGAAAACACTGATAATTTTAATGTACGAAAATAAAATTGTGTCACATATCTGCTTTCTTATTCCTGTTGAAATTTAATTTCTCTTCTAGGTAAAATAATAATTTTGAACCTCCTAAAATTCAAGGACACCAGCCGTCTGATTTCACTGGCATACGACAGTACCGGGAGAACGCAAGCATTAAAGACTTGATTATTAAGATAATTGGCGTACTTCGGAGACTTGAGGATGTAAGAGAGTTTACCAAAGGCGGTCCAATGCTAGACCTCTTCTTCTTTCAATATCTTTCGAAAACTATAACCTAGGTCAAATCCCATAGATGTCATGTCCTACAAGCTCTCTTCGTTTTAAATGTAGTTTTTGGTATACCATGTATTGCCAATAATTAATTATTTGACCATGTTTGATATTTCAATGTGTATCGATTAATATTTATTTTCATTTGTTTCAGCTGTCTTCATTATGTCGCGTAAAAGGAATAAGCTTATCAAATTAGGAAATTATACATTTTGTAAATATCGTACATTTCTCAGCGGCAAAACACAATGGGCTTGCTCCACAAACAGATCAAAAGGTTGCATGGCGTGTATTTTTACTATAGATGATGTTATTTTACAAATTAAAAATGAACATACGCATCAATATTTGATTAAATAATTTGGGATTGGGGTCTTATTAATATATAAGCTTTCGACTGCCGTTGAGGCGAGCGACGCTATAAAAAAATTCTTTGTTTACAAATATATAGATCCATTGAACATTCACTACTTCTGGATCAATTGTAATTTTGGTTTGTTCGAAGCACTCGATGCCTCTACTTACCTTTATTATCTGTCAGCTTCTTCATGTTTTAGTAAGCTGCAAGTACTATAGCATTTACTACAGAACTATAAAAACAACTTTACCTACGTGATTTCCAAAACCATACTCTCTTTCATTAAATTACACCAACCCGACAAACATGAAATTGTATCTAACATTGAAAAATCACCGAATAAAGTTTTTTTTACAACATATCGGTTTTAAAGTATGTCTTTAATCAACAATTAAAAAAGTGAAAGAACTACAGTATAGGCTACTCATGACACGTCCTTAATTAGTCCTTATAATGTCTTAATCTTGAAAATTTATACTCGATCATAATCTAAATTTTGGAGACATTGTTCCTAGAACATATGTACAATAAACTTAAAGAAACAGAAAATAGGCATTCTTTTAAAACTTAAATAAATCCTATAAATTGTAACCCCATACTTATCTTTGCTTTAAGTATTTTTAATTTTATAATTAGACAAGTTTAGCATGAAATTGTCATTAATTTTTGTATAAATTAGTATAATAAACTATTTTTTTTAGATTTCTGAAGTCTGATTCTAATCTAACTTTTTGAGTAGCCCTGCTGATCAAAAAATACGGTGATAGAAATATTATAGTAGCAATATTGTTGAAACATTTGAATTTATGTCCATTAGCCTTATTTATTTATTTATTTATTTGTATCTACGGCCAGAAGCCTTTTACAAATACACAAAAATCAAAGCATTTACACAATATAGCAAAAATATTAATAATGATAAAAAAACAATAATTATATGCAGAACAAAAAATAAAAATTGACAACAAAAAGGTGATAAAAAGAAATAGAAAAAAACAATACTTTATTATATGCAGATAAACAATAACAATAATTATATGCAGATAAAATAATAAAAAAAAAAAATTATATGCAGAACAAAAAATAAAAGTTAACGTCCATTGAGATACTTCAATACAAATTGTGTTAATTTGGCTTATAATAACTTCAAATGCATGTAGCGTAAACAGATGATGCTAAAAAAATATTCACTGTACTTTTTTATCAGTGTGGTACTTTTTTATCAGTGTAATGAAAAAAATATGTGTAGTTGAAACAGTATCAAATGTGTCTTTAACTAAAATTGTTTTTTTCTTTGTTTTCAGCTCTGTTTATAAAATCTCGTAAGGGACACACGCTCATTAAAGCAGGAAATTATACGTTTTATAAATATAGAACCAATCTTAGTGGTAAAACGCAATGGGTGTGTTCTACCGATAGACGTAAAGGTTGTTTAGCATGTGTATATACAATTGATAATACAATATTGTACTTTAAAAATCAACACTCCCACTAAACCACGATTATCACTCGTTTTAGAAATAAGATTATCCACAACCAAAGAAAATGGACATAAAAGACCTGTCAGTTATTCTTCTACAGTTTCAATTATTAGAGATTGGTTGGCGATCGGTAGCAAAACGATCCATTTCTTTCTCCACAGTAAAAGTGTCATTTTACTATGATTAATATTTGACCGTCGTTTTATAAACTATTATAATCTATTTTCATGTTACCATGTGGGTTTATGTACATAAATATAAATTGCAACAATAATATTGGCTTTATGCTTTCTAGATTTACTATGACATATCATATCATTTTGCTATGGCTTTTAGTTTTTGCCATTATTTTTATTTTATTTTATTTACATAATTAAACTGCACACAAACAACACTAGGTAAAAAACAATGAGTAGGCTTAATATATACATATTTGTTAAACTATCCCTACCTAGTGTCAATTATTTGTGGCAAATCAATTCATATAAGTAATAACAAACTGGGATGTGAATGTGTAGTGTAAATTGAACAGTAAGTTTTTATATTGATAAGGCGAGTTATGAAAAATATCTAGTTGTAGGGTACTTTGATGCTTATTGTAAGTGGTGAGGATTCTGTTTATTGGTGAATTTAAAGATGAGTTAGTTCTATAGAAATAATTATGGAAGAGTGGCATGTGTCTATTAGATTATGTTTTGTATTGTTTTACTATTATGTATTTTTTGTATTGTAATAAATAAACATGTTTTCATTTAATTCTAGGTGCTATTGTGGAATATGTGACTTCTAGAAAAGGCAAATTATTGCTTAAGTTGAACCGATACACTTATAACAAGTATGGCATGAGTGGTAGCCATAAAGTTCGATGGGTCTGCTCCACTCACAACAATAAAGGATGCAATGCTGTTATACATACAATTGAAGACATCATTGTATTTCTTAAAGACGATCACAATCATTGACTTAACTTTTTTTTGTTTTATATTTCTTTCCATTATGATATCCACGAAATGATATTGTAATAATTAGCGAAATTAATGAGCTTTGATACCTAGAATTATAGAAGTTAATAAAACGTATTGAATATTAAGCATGAAATCGACGAGCATTTAAATAAAAAGGACGTAAAGCAAGTACAAAAAATCAAACAAAAGTTATAATATCTTGTAAAGTCTCTATTGTAAATAGCAAATCAAAAATATTCACTGTCCTTCACTTGCTCATGTTTATCACCAAGGAATACCTACGTGGCCAAAATATGTGGTATTGCGCCTCTTGACGGTGGTCAGCTATATTTTTCCCCATAGTATTCAAAACTTTTTCATTGGTGACTATCAACCCTTGAGATAATATGTACGCATCTACCTTCTGTACAACATCTCAAATGCGTCGATTTTATTCATTGTTGATATTTTGACTTTCCGCTTTGTTCGCTTCCGCATGGACGCTTTAATCTCTATTTATCTTGTACTTATCCTTAAATCTCGGTTATATAGCAGTTTTCGCATTTTGTAGAATGTTGGTTTCGGCCGCTCCCACCAATTTTCAACAATAAATTGAAATACCAAATATTTTTTTTTATGTTTATTGATTCGTCAAAAGTTTATCTTTTTTTATATTCATTTAATATTTTGATTAATATAATACAATAAATTTTTACCATTATAATAATTTTTGTCCAGTTTTATTTGCATTGCCGTTGAATAATCCTTATCTTTATTTTAGTCGAATATGTGACATCTATGAGAGGAACATCGTTACTGAAGATCAATCACTATACATTCAGTAAATACAGTACTTCACAAAGTGGCCATAAGATAAGATGGGTCTGCTCAACACATAACAGCAAAGGGTGCAAAGCGGTCGCACATACTATCAATAATATCATTGTGTTTCATAAAAATCTTCACATTCACTAAATTTACACATTGATGATATCGTAATAATCAAAGATATCCAAATATTTCATATTTCTTAAGAATATATGCATGATATTCCAAGAAATTTGTCATAAGTGAGTGAAAAACTATTATTTTTAAAAGTGCTAGCATCTCTTAATTAATCAGTATTACTTGAATTTATTTTTGTTACCTATCCTGTATATTTTAATATAATAACAAGTGAAATATTTTATATAGCGCCGTTTGCGAAAAAGGTGCGTTTTGATATTTTTTTCTGAACGAAGATATATGTGGGAGCTTATTCCATACATTTGGTCCTGCCACAGAGAACGCACGATCCCCGAAATTAGTTGTGTGCTCCCTGTTTATTTCAGTTGATTTTTCAACCATGGATGAAGAAGTATAACGAAATGATGATTGTCTATCGTTCATAGAAAGTGGAATGCACAGTTTGGAGAGCTTGCTTTCGTTATCTATATTGAATAACTACATATTTCTTGCGAATGTAGAACTATAACAAGTATATTAAACAAAAACGACACTACTTAAAATAGATGTACGTAAATGAGTGCCAAAATATTGTTTGAAAAAATACTTTAATTTATTAAGTAATCAGTACCTAGTATTACAAGTTAGTGTCAACAATAAAGATCTGAAAAATATATGAATATTGGTAGTAACTTTCAACGAGAAGGAAGACCGAAATATGACATTGAAAGAAAATTCATTGACATCATCAGAAAATTGAATCAATGGCCAGCAGTTGCTAAATCGAATATATAAAAGTAAGTGATATTCACAATATATTCAATCGACCCAATACTAAATGTGAATGAACCTTGAATGAAGTAATAAAAAATGCTGTTGAATGAAACAATGTTAAAAAGAAATGAGAAAATAAATATGACGAGATTAAATGGTAAATAATAATGTCTTAAATACCATAGTTATTTAGAGATGATTTTTTTATCATTGCTACGTATAAGGATTTGGGTCTATTCAACTCTTTCGAAGAAGCGCACTACTTAGCGTTGGGGAGGGTTTGCAATCTGCTCAATTCGGATTTTAAAAAGACCCGGGAAGGTGGAAACACAGAATTCGGAAGATGGTTGTTGGATTTACTAAAACAAGTAACAATATTTTCATGGACATGGACATGTTCATGGACATTACATAAAAACTGTAAGATTTTATTTTATAAGATATATTAGTATTATTTTTTTACTGCTAACAAGAACTTTTTTTTACAAAATTGTTGTTTTATTTGTGCGTCTGTTCCGAAATCCTTGAATGAATTTTTTGTACAAAATAGTGTCGAAAAAATAATTACCTCAGTTAGGTACACATTTTTTACTTGTATGTTATACTTACCTACTTTTCAATAATACGAGTTTATTACCATATATGAATATTGACGAAGCGATGAATGTGTGCCAGGATAGAAAGATATGGCGTTCGGTTCTCTCTGCCTACCCGTAAGGGACATGGCGTGATGGTATGTATGTATGTATGTATATTACGATATATTATGGCAGTTTCCAACCTAACAACAAGTATCTACCAACAAATTATTCTTAAATATCTATGGGACACACTTTATTTTAATAATCAAAACAAAATTCAATACATTGTATAATGTTACAAAATTGATGCAATTTTTATGGAAAAAGGAGAAAAAAAAACGGAGAGAATATTTAGGAAAAGGTTTTTTTTATTTCTTGTTTTATGATTTTACACAAAATAAATTGCATTTTCTAAAATCTATTGATGCAAATATCTTACGATGACCTCTCAATTAAAAATGTACATATTGTAGAACTGAATAATATTTTAAATTAAATACGAATGAATCTTTGTCATATGCGACATATTTTTGTTTTCTTATTTTTTTCTGTTTTTATATTTCCAGTGGAATTTGTGAAATCCCAGAGAGGCAATGTGCTGTTGAAATTGGGACCTTATAAATTTTGTAAATATAGCATCAGTAGGGAAGGAAAAGTTAGATGGGTTTGTTCCACGCACAATGGAAGAGGATGTAAAGCTATTCTGTTTACCATTGGAGAACTTGTCATTTCATCTAGAAATTTCCATAACCATTGACTTCCTGCGTTAGTTATACATGATATGAAAATTGAAATTGAAGCATCGGGGTGTTTGAAATAAGATCACTATGACAAATATGTAATAAAACGATAGGAAATAAGTGTTAAAATAATGAAAATAAAGTGAATGAAAATAAAATACTCGCATAGTGAATGGAATAAAAAAATGATCTGAAGTGTTTCGGCAGGGTTAAAAAAATAATTGATTAACGTCTGACGATGAAAATTTACAGAGTTGTATGATTAGGAATAACTAAGTGATAAAATACTGCCAATTTTTTTCCAATTTTTGATGTCAAAAATGCTTATTTTTTATAGCAATGATAATTTATTTATTCTTTCATTGTTTTGTGCCATAATTAATTTTCAATCATTATTTTTCCATAGTTAGGTTATCCTAAAGTAGATTTACGGAGAGTAAAATGTTACAAATTATACAAAACAGAACAATGCGGACAATTTTGAAATGCAACAGATTAACTCGAATTAAATACATGCTTGAGCAGAAGAAGTTGTTGAAAATAAAACAGCAAATAATTTTAAATATGTTTATAATAAATAAAAAAATAAACTATTATTGCCTTATTTGCATATAAATAATATTCGTAATTTTGAAGTTCACACCTATACCACGAGAAGTCGGCGGGACTTTAGACTGCCTCAGACTAACCTGGCACGTACACAAAATAGTGTGTATTACAAAGTACCTACATCAATTGTAGGTACATAAAATGATTTGCCAAAATGTGTGAAGGAAGCATCTGGTCTTGCAGCTTTTCCTCGCCTAGGTATTGAATATATAAAGGAAAATTTATTTTGAAATATTGTGTGCTTCCTTTTGTTTTTTGTGTCATTGATGTATATTGGAATATTTTCTCGTATGTTATTTTTATTATGTCATACTATGTACCTAAATTTGTTTTTTTTTCAACTTGGTTGTATTCTTTTTGCTTATACAAGTTACTAGAAACTGAACTAATTTTTTACATCTAAATACCGTTCAAATGTATACGATTCTATTTACATAATTATGTTATGTATACCTACATTTGTTTTATAGTATATCGTTTACTTATTAATTCATACAACATTAAATATCAGTAATGAATAACGTCAATTTTATTGTACCTATACGTTTTAATATTATGTCCATTCCTGGTTCCCTTTTCACCATATTTTAATAGATTTATAAAAAAAATATATATCGATATGATTTTCGATCATCAAATATTTAGGTAGACTTCGGCCGTTTCTCTTAATAACATCAGTGCCTGACATTGAGGTTATTTTAGCACGGTCGCACATTGGGCCACTCATGATATATGAAGACACTTTCACTCAAAGACACTGACATATCGATGGCGTCCACACAGTAAGCATATTTTGTGTCGACATTAGTGTACATAGCTAGTGTCCCAGCTCAAGTATATTGGACACCGTAAACATCAAGTCACGGCAGCTACACAGAAACTGAGCGATACCGAAAAAAATGTACATCTGGAACTCGATTTCGCTACGGCGCGGTGTACACTGAGTGTCTAGTGTCGTCGTGTATCCCAACCGTAATTGTGTGTAGATGTAGTTATCTAAACAATACCCCACTTAATATTTTTCTTTATAACAAATATCAAATATTACATTACGTTATCTAAAGGCAAACCTTTCCACTTTATAAAAACACTCACCTAAGTCATTCAACAGACTAGCAACACCACTTTTATTTTCAGTATGGATTATACAGTATACACGTATTGATATTATCTGTCAAATGAATCTGTTGGCATTTTATCCTGTATCTTCTGTCTTTTTCGATGACAAACAAGCTCTCATTTGTTTTTTTTTTTACCTTTTCAGTGGAATTTGTAATATCTCGAAGAGGAACTAAACTATTAAAATTAGGACCTTATACATATTGCAGGTATAGGGGATATGAATGCGGAAAAGTCAGATGGGTCTGTTCTACCCATAACGCGAGAGGATGTAAGGCAGTCATATTTACGGTTAATGGTGTTGTAATTTCGATCAAAAAAGATCACAATCATTGACAATGTTTAATTAACAAATATTTTTTTCATGTTAATAATTTTTGTTTGTTTATTTTTTAATGTTCAATATTATTACTTACTAATTGAATAGGTACTGTTCCTTTTAATTACCACATTTGGAACAAAATGCAGACTGTTACAGAAAATATAATGACATTGTTCATTTATTCACAATTTTTTAAATAGATTTTTTCCTTTTCAATTTTATTATTTTCAAATTGAATAGTGTTCATTACCATTACCTAATATTTTGCTCTTTGGAATCAAAAATGACCAATTGCAGACTGTAAGAGGAAAAATTTATTGAATATGTCAAGAAGCAATGCTGTCAAAATTGAAAAAATATTTATAGTATATTTTATTAGAGTCTGAACATCTTTTACACCCTTGAAAATTATTGTAATATAATGTCAAAATGATAATGTTTCGACAATTATTAAACGTTTTTTTGTGACTTTTACCTGATTAATACAAGACTTATGTTTTGTAAAATTATAATAAACATGTATATAAACATTTTTTTTTAGTTTTATAAAACTTCTAAAATAAATCATTTATCCGAATCGTATTTTTTATTTGTATCTTCATTAAATTTTAGTTTTGTACAATTATTAATTATTAATCATTTAATTTTTTTGGCAAAATTTGTATTATGGAATTTTCGGGGTATTTTATATTCAACGTTTTTAATATTTTCATGTTTTGACATCAATATATTTTGACGTGGAGTTATTCGTAGATTATCATTATTATAAAAATACGTATTCTTAATAATTTATGAATTCTCAAGATTATTATAACTTGGGTCGATGATGTTCGTTTATTACGATACTCTTATGATTGCGAATCGTTTCAGTGTTCCCGAAACATGTGTTTCGCAGTTTTCAATATGGTTTTCAATATGTTTGTTTAATAATTATTAATGAAATCTGTATTGCTTTATTTTGTTTCACAGTAGTTGTTTTTTTCTTTCTAGTTTATTTCACCACATCTCAACGCGGGAACATTATGATTAAATATCAAAATTACAATTTTTACAAATTCAGTGAAGGCGCTAACGGAAAGACTCGTTGGGCGTGTTCCACTCATCTGACAAAAGGCTGCAAAGCTTGTCTTTATACTTACGAAGGTGCAGTCATCACTGTCAAAAATATTCACAACCACTAAATGCATGATATTTTCTATAACACATCGACTGTTGTCTTCTGTGAATGGTCGACTTCTGTGTATGACGGTCTCGGAAAATAAATCTTTCCCTCCGAATTCTTCTAAATTTACTGTATTAACATATTTCATAATTGTATTCAATGTTTTGATTCTGCTTTGTAATGTGGATTATTATTTGTTAATTGTTTGTAAATTTTCATTAATGAACGATTTTTGAATGCCATTTTTAGCGATGATGGTATTTTTTAAGCAATATAAAACTAGTTTATACATAAGTAACGATTTTATCACAGATGTAGAAAAAAATGCTTCTAATGTCATATTTAAAACATTGTCCAAAAAGTTAATAGTAGAAGATAAAATTTGTAGTTGTTTGAGTAAAAATCACGTCATTAAAAGTATAAAAAAAAACAAAAATTTATTTTTATTGTATTGTGGTATTTATAAAATGTATTTGTTTTTTTATATACCTATATATTATTCTTTAGTATTATATTGAAAACTTGTATGTTTATAATATACGTATTCATCAAATAATTCTCAAATTACCATACCATACCATCACGCCATTTCCCTATTTGGGGTAGGCAGAGAGAACCGAACGCCAGACTTCTCTCTCTTGACACAGATTCCTCGCTTCATTCACGTCCATACATCGTCTCATACACGCTCTTCTATTATTCTTACTTCTAACATCACCATCTTTCAAAATCCCATTTATGTGATCGTGCCAACTTTTTCTTGGCCGACCTCTACTTTTCGTTCCTCTTTTATCAGCCTTGTACACTTTTTTTGTCAGACGGTCATCACTCATTCTTTCTATGTGGCGGAACCACCTAAGGGCATTTATTTTCATCTTACTTACGATATTTCTTTCAATCATACATTCTCGTCTAATATCCTCATTTCTTATTCTATCATACATCGTTTTACCACACATTCGTCTTAGTGACCTCATTTCAACCGCGTTAATTCTACTTTCAAGCGTCTTCTGCCATGTCCATGTCTCACTAGCATACATTAGAGTCGGTGCGACGATGCCATTGTGTACCGCGAGCTTTGCTTGCCTCGAAATAATTGGGTCAGCCATTACCGGTCTTAATGCACCATTCACTCTATTACCTGCCGTTACTCTCCTTTCAATATCTTTTTCCAATCTTCCATCACGCTGAAACATGCTTCCTAAGTATAAATATTCATCCATTTGTTCTAATTGTACATTCTCCACTCGTATCTCGCATTTTGTTCGTCTTTCGCTCTTCTCAAATACCATCACTTTAGATTTAGTTGCATTCATTCTCAATCCATTTTGCATGCATCCATCGAATACTGTTTTAACCAAACATTCCAAGTCTTCCACGCTTTCAGCCAGTAATACTTTGTCATCCGCATACATTAGATCACATACAGTCACACCTTCCAGTTTCAGCCCAATGTTCTCATTCTTTAGTGCTCTCACACAGTAGTCAATGTATAGATTAAAGAGCCACGGTGATAGTACGCACCCTTGCTTCACTCCCATATTAATGGAGAACCATCCTGTGAGAGAGTTTTCAATTCTCACACAGGCTTGGCTTTCCTCATACAGAGATGATATTGCCCCTATCAGCCTGCTCCCCGCTCCATACACTGATAGCACGTTCCAAAGCTTTTCACGGTCAACTTTGTCATAGGCCTTTTCCAGGTCTATGAAAGCGCAGAAAAGCTTCTGGTTTTTTTGCCAGAACCTTTTCATTTTCGCCATTCGAAGGGAAAAAATTTGGTCGGTGCATCCTCTACCTCCAACAAACGCTCCTTGTGCATCCCACACCTTGCTTGCTGTAGCCTTGCAAATAGCCTGCTGATTTGCAAATCTCAAGTTTTTTTTTCTCAAGCCATTTTTTTTGTATAATGTTGATTCGTGAGACGTTCTGCCATATATTAAATTTGATTGGATCATTTTGGCATAAAAATAGAAATTAATATGTTTTGGTTAAAAGCAATATAAATTTATATTTTATGAACCTAATTTTCTAAGATCTTTTCAAAAAAATATATTTGTTATTATATGCTTTCTATTATATTTATGAAAATAATATTTTTTTGTTTGGTTTAGGTACCTATATTATTTTTTTTAAGGATTTTTAATTATTTAACTTGATTTAGTGTTAATTTGTTTACATTTTATCTAATAAAGTATACTTAAATTTAATATTTTTTTATTAAATATCATAATGTTGATTTCTCTAAAAATCAAATGCCCATAACCTGTATTCTTTTCATATTTAAAGAAAATCTCTGAACCAAACCTTTTTGAAATTATCAAAATTCATAATTTCTCGTGAAGTTATTTGATAAAATTTGCTATCACTCATTGAATGTACTTTTTACGCTTGTGGGTTTTTTCTTTATCTTACAATGGCAGCAATATTAGAGGTATAATAAAAAAAAAATATATATATATATATATATATATATATATATTTTTTGAATTAATAAATATTAATATGTGAATCTAAAAAATAACATAAATGTTTCTATAATATTTAATTTATTGACAGACAATTCTTGATAGAATTCCATTTAAAATTGTTAAAATGAAACCAATATATAATAATTCCACATATTTATTTATGCTGACTACGACTAGTTTCGTGCAAAGCACATTTACGAGTAGTACCAATACAGAAGTTAAAATTATATTTATACAAGAGGCAAGACAAAATTCAATATGTTCAATTTTGTCTTGCCTCTTGTGCTTTGCACGAAACTAGTCGTAGTCAGCAAAAATAAATAAGTGGAATTATTATATATTGGTTTCATTTTAGGTAATAATTATAAATGTTTCTTATATTTGAATTCTTATTTGAATAATTAAAAAATACACACATAAATACCATCACGGCATATACCGCAATGTGGGGTAACCAGCGACAGGTGACAGACACGTCACATACCAGCCTTGTCACACCTAAAAAGGCAACATTCAAAATGGACGTTGAAACTCAAAGCGTTGAACTGTGCGAGATATTGTTTTGCTTGTTATATTTTCGGTTATCTGGCACTTACGGGACTCGAAAACAATGATAATAAATGACTAGTTATAATAAACAACATATCTAAATGAAACAATGATAATAAATGACTGGTTATGATAAACAACATATCTAAATGAAATATTCGGGATAATAAAATTATTATGTTTTGTTTTAGCAACATTTGTCATTTCAAAGAAAGGAAATCAAATGGTCAAAATAAATCAATATACGTATTGCAAGTTCCATACGGCAATGAATGGAAAAATACGCTGGGCGTGTTCTACTCATCGCTCCAAAGGATGCAGGGCTTGCATTTATACAATTGGAACTTCTTTAGTCTCACGTAAAAATGTTCACATTCACTAATTACGTTGAAAATAATATACGATTATGATTTGTTAACTATGATGGAATAATATTTTTTATCAAATCCTTTCAAATTTTCATTTTTAAAACCATTTTTTGGCCTGCGTGGCTCAATTCTCCACCGGGAATCGAACCCACGATTGCAGTTTTCAATTGGGTTTTCAGTCTGGATCTGTAAGACTATTGATATCGTGAGTCTCCAGAATGTGGCAACTTATTATTGGGTGTGTGTTAAATTAATCTTTGAAATAGTAGCAATATAAAATTAATAAAATAAGTACTGTCTTGAGTAGTCCAGATATCATCATCATTATTGGCGCTACAGCCCTGTGTGGGCCCTGGCCTCCTCCAGAATGCTTCTCCAGCCGTCCCTGTCCTCCACGGCTCTCCTCCAGTTTGCTATTCCGATCGCTCTTATGTCGTCTTCTGTATCCTCTAGCCATCTTAGCTTGGGCCTGCCTCTACTTCTTCTGCTCTCTGGATTGGTATTAAGAACCTTTTTGGGGATACGATCATCATTCATCCGGCTGACATGTCCCAACCACTGCAGTCTACGTACTTTTATGGTAGTCCAGATATAATAGCAATTTAAACACTTTGGAGACTGGTGTCTCCTAAAGCCACCGGAACTCAGGGATCATATTATTATTTAATCATTGTTGCCTGCTGAAAAAATCAGCCTTTACACGTACTATTCGTGAATTTGATAGTTTCTGTCTCTTGGTCTACCTACATGTTGCAATTAGTAATCTCGAATGATTAAAGAGCATAATTAATTAATGTGTATATTTTTAAAATATTTCAGTCCGCTTCGTATTATCTCGACGTGGGAGGAGGTTGATACGATATGGAGTCAACACTTTCTATCACTTCAGTTCCTATGAGAATGGAAGAAGTCGTTGGGCGTGTTCCACACACTATCCTAGAGGTTGCAAGGCGTGCATTTATACTTATAACGATGAAATGATTACGATAAGAAATATACACAACCATTAAATTGATTAGAGTGTTTTAAATATGAATATGTATATGAAAAAAATGGCTCCTTCACTAAATCTAGTCTTAATATACATATGTACAACCTGACTCAAATATAATATTATGTATTTATGTAAATTTGTTGACAAAATAAAATATATGATCAGACTTTATGTTATATGATATTATTTCTTCATTCAGGCAATTGAAAATATCGGAAGATAAGGCTCAATGGGGATTCCTTTTTAACATTTTATGAGTCCTCCTTACTCCTGGAAATTATTTCAGTTTATGTTTTTAATTTTTCAGTTATTGATTTTAAAATTAACATTATTTTACATGTTTATTTGTTAGGTATGTATGTATGTACATATATACAACAAATACACATATGCGGGTTTATTGCCATTAGGTAATCTAATGTAATGGAACCCTTGAATGTGTGCAAAAATAGATGAGTAAGGCGCTCGGTTCTCTCTGCTTACCCCGTTAGGGATATGGCGTGATGATATGTAGGTAATTACCACACAAAAACTTCGTCCAACAATTTTGAGAATTCAATATATGTAATATGCAGAAAATTTTAAATTGATTCCCAGAAAATCATATGGACAACAAACTTATGGACAAAAAAGTCACCTGTACTTGGCACCTCGACTTTTCAACATGCTGCCAACTGAAATAAGGAATATCAAAAAGTATAAAGTGTTCAAGTTTAATATTAAAAAAAATGGATCTTTCAAGAGGGTCCCGCAAAATGTAAAGCGAACGTTACCCTATCATAAGTGATGCCAACCTGTATACTTATCAAAGATATTAATGTATATACCTAGATGGAGTACTTGTCGGAAAAAGTGTGTCGAAATTCGCGGGAGTTTTTGCGCGCTGGTAGGTAGAAGACTGATTTTTGTACGTTTTTCGGTACATTTTGTTGATAGCTCCTCGTGTTTTGTGAAAAATTAAACAAAAGATAAACTGTCCAAGAGTAGTAAATTTTAGAAATGTTGCTGATGAAAGAAAGGGATTCCATTCTTATTTAGCTGTGATAAAAAAATATGAACTTATTTTTCACATTGAGATGATATCGACTGCCATGGCACAGTAGTAAGCCTCTTCTTCTTTGCTAGCGTCCAGGGTTCGATTCCCGGTAGAGGAGAAATTTATTTCTCACGCAAATCACTGGTTAGTTGGAAGAAATTGCCATTTGGCGATAAACTCGCCACTTAAATAGAGTGTAAGGAAGTGTTTAAAAAAATAAAGAAAAATTATGTTTTTTTGTTCCTAGGGTTTTATTTCAGTACTTCGAGTTGGTAGATGAACCAAGCTACCAACAATGTATGAATAATAATAATAATAATAATAAGTAATTTATATAGCGCCGTTTAATGATTTAAAATCATTCCAAGGGCGCTGGTAGCTCAATTCTGTAATGCTCTGCGAAATAAAGTTGTTTTTAGTTTTTTAGAGAAGGTGTCTTTGCTTTGAGCACCGCGGACATCAGGAGGTAGTTTATTCCACTTTAATGGACCGCTCACACTAAAGCATCGATCATAGTATGCCGCTTTGTTGGCTCTATCCACCTCCTTCAAGGAGTTGGTACTCTGCCACCACACCACCTCACAACATGAACCACCACACAAACAGGTAAAAAAGATAAAAATAAAACTAATGTTGGTATTTTTTACATTACAATACACACTAGTTACTTCCTTAATTGCTTTCTATTATTTTTTTTAACTATTAACTCTTTTTTCGTTTAATAAATACGAAAATATCATGTCATACTCAACAATCTTCATACAAACCGCGTTTTTCTTGCCTATCAATTGTGCGAAAGAGACATCATTTTTTTGCCTCACTTCACCGCTATGAATAGTTGACAAGTACTCCATCTAGGTATATACATTAATATATTTGATACTTCTATATTTTTTTTTGTTGTTTTATCATGTTCCCGCTACTTGTCGCCCATAGAATACACTAACTTTACACTGTTGTCGCCTTTATCTATGGACATGCCAGTGACATAGTGACAATTGTTGTTTTTTTGTATTATTGCTGATGATAACCTGCAACTTGAATTTTATTATGAATTTTATGAGTTATTTTATGTGTTATTTTTAAGGTACATTTGTGATGTGAGAATCTAATTAATAAATGTCATGTTGATACTCGCTCCGACACGGGTATGTTCCCAGTGAAGCGGGTGTCGGTCGCACATAAAAAATAAAAAAACAAGTGTGAAGAATTTAAAAAAAATAAAAAAATATATATAGGTATATTTTTTCGATTTCGATTTAACTGTAGATTTTTTTGAGTCGGTATATTAAAATTACTTTTATATAATGCCGTGTTCTCTCTTGATGCATTGTTTCTAACAAAATCGTGATATAAACATCTTTCAGATAAAATATAATTTTATTATTAAACTAAAAATACTGTCTTCGAAAGTTAATGCTAAAGCTTAATATTAATATGTTTTATTGTTTTTTTTTCAGCGAGATTCGTTCTATCTAAACGTGGTAAACAGTTGATTTTGTACCAAAATTCTACTTACTGCAAAGTCAGATCCTCGTTAAACAGCAAATGCCTATGGGCTTGCTCCACGCATTTTACAAGGGGCTGTAAAGCTACACTCTATACCTACAATAATGTTATCGTTTCCACTAAAAATATACACAATCATTGAAATATTCGTCGAATAAATTAACATTTAATTTATAATTTGCGTTTCATTTTCCTTTTTGTTGATAAGTAGGTAATTAATATGTCGCAAATATTAAAAAAAATAAATGAATAGAGCTTTCGAGAGTATCATATTATAGGGTCATATAGAATATTTTATAATAATTCAATGAGTTAACTTTAAAACTGTTCATACCAGTCATTGTTCGGTTCAGTATTTACTTTTTAGTTGTGAATACGAATCCCCTGTCTTGATTCTTCCCCCCTCCTTTCCATGTAACTGCTCAGTAACCGTAACCGTTACTGAGCAGTAACCGTTCCTGCTACACACCAGCACTTGCTCGCACACGGCACTGAGCGGATGTCTTTTCGAACTTCCTTGCGGTTGTCTCCGATAGAAGTGCCCGCCATTGTCGATCTGGTTTTGAATTTATTAACCTGAGTTCTATAACGTCTTAAGATATTGTAGAACACCATAAGATAATATTGTATTCATGATATGGTTTAACATGGATGGTTTTGATTCCGCCGTTTGACGAAACTTGCCCCCCTGGTCAGATTTGCTAGAATTTATTTTTATCTACTGTGAGTGAAAGAAACTCATTTCTTCAGCTTATTCACGTTTTTAAAAGGTTTTGGATCTCATCGATGCTTTCCGGAGCATCTCTAAGAGATCATTTGACATGAGAATTGAGTTATTTTGAAAAACAATCATATAGAGTACAATAATTATGTCACCAATTTGGTTTTTTAGAAATTTCTCGTCAAAATTCATACCGAGAGTTTTTATAAAATGGCGTGATAATCTGTATGCAATACATTTATTAAATAAATTGATGATTTTGTATATATTATAAATATGCTAGTTGAAACTGGATCCTGTCTTATCAATTTTTTAGCGTAGGTAAGCGCACCTTACATTTTATTTTCATTTCCTTATAATCTTACTATAGAAATAGTTAATAAACTTTTTTTCTCGAAAATATAATATGTGTTTACTGTTTTTTTTAGCTCAATTCATACTTTCTAAAAAAGGGAAGAGATTGATCCAATATAGGAATTATACATTTTGTAAGGTCTGGTCATCGTTGAATAATAAAGACCTTTGGGCTTGTTCTACACATATGTCTAGAGGATGCAAGGCCACTCTTCATACCCTTGGTGACATTATTATATCTGTTAAAAATTTACATAACCATTAAATTGAATATTTTAAATAGTTGGATTGACAATTCTTGATGGAGTATCATTGTACAAATTTTAACAAATGACATTCATATTTTTTTAATTCCCAATAAAATTCAAATATTAAACAACACACATATTTTTTTAATTCCTAATAAAATTCAAATATTAAATAACATATTTTTTTTAACTCCCGACAGGGAAAAAATCCAATGTTTGCGTGTATGCAATTAACAAAATATTCGATATACATACACATAAGTACAAGTAGGTAAACAAGCAAAAAATGAAATAATATTTCTGGTGCAGTTCAGGGGTGACATCTGTGCGAGAACACCGTCACCTCATTTATAAGGACTGTTGCTTTCATTGTTTACAAATAAACGTAAATTTTTACAAAGATGGCGTTACAAAATGGTTTCTTCGTTACTTCATAGATAGCAATAGTAAAAATGTCTTATTTTCAGGTGATTAGTTACTCACAATTCAAATATATAGAAATTTCAAAATTTGCATTGATAAGGGAACTCAATAAGAAGGCATCATTGGTGAACGTTGCGCAAGCGCATAAAGCGATCATGTAAACCAGCCGATGAAAGGTCGTAAGCCCTGTAGGTGCCTTGAGTCCCTGGTCCTTCTATAAGTAATATTCCAACTTCACCTCTATTGAGAAGTTTGTCAAAAAAAATATCGTTTATGCAATTATTAAAATATTCGATTTACATTTTTTCTATTTTATTTTTTAATTGGTTTAAAAAATAAACATCTAAAATAGGTATACATCATGGTCATTTGATTACTGTGTTGTGCAAATTATATCATACATAACAATTGAATTATTATTATACTCTTTTACATACTAAAAACACTGACATCAAATATAAATTCTTTCAGAAGATACCTAACCAACTGAGCCACGAAGGCCGAAAAGTCAATAGTTCATCATGTTTATTTTTTATTTGTTTCAGTTAAGTTCGTGGTTTCAATAAAGGGTAAACCTCTATTGAAACTGGGAAGTTTCACTTACTATAAATTTAGAACGTGTTTCAATGGAAAAATACGTTGGGCCTGCTCTACACATCAGAGCAGAGGATGTAGAGCCTTCGTCTACACCATCGAAGAAATGATTGTGTCTATGAACTGCCAGCATGACCACTCTGAAAAATACGAGTATTGAAGATAAAGACCAGCAAAAGTATATTAATATTGAATTTTTTAACCAGTCACTTGGCATATGGAAATCGGAAAAAAAAAATTTGAATGCGAGATATATATTGATAAAAATATATTACATTGTAGGTATATAGTATATACCTAACAAATACACTATTTTATGTTCTCTGAGTTGCCGAGTTACGGTTTAAAAGATTGTCTTTATGTTTTGTGACAAAAAGGTCACAAAAACGCCAATTTAAAGGATTTCTTCTTTCTGCACTTTGTCAGGTCCCCCCTGGTGTCAGCTATTACTTTGGCATAGGCATGTTTGTTAGGAGCTAACCGGAACAGCTCCTCTACTCTGTCGATTCTCAGATGTTTCTTAGCCAAGACCTCTGCTTCCAATTTAAAGAAAATATATATTTTTTTATTAAATATACATATAGACTTAAGAATTACATATAACATCAACATGGTTAAGGTTTCCTTTCCTAATTTAAACTAGAAGCTTGTTTTTAGGATATATTTTCATTTAGTATCTTAAATATTTTTTATATACATTATGTACAATTATTTGTTTTATTCACCTGAATATTTCCCTGGTTGGAATTATAATATAGTACCTACCAAATATTCAACAGAATCACAAGAAAGCTTATTTTTCTTGCAATTCCCCATCTTTTCAAATATCAATGTTGAATTATATCTGACTTCAGATTGATTTTGACTGTCAAATCATTCACCAAAATGTACTGGGACAATTTCATTGGTAGGTAGATTTCAAGTTTTGAAGTTTCTGCACAAATGAAGAGAGAATATTTATCTCTTTAAGTTCAAATGGAATGGCTTGATACTCTACTCATATAAGATGATTTTACTGTTCTAACAAATTTAACCCCTGGAATAGAGTTTAAATCTTCTTCCATACTTCAATTAAATGTTAATTGAAATACAAACTGATACTTACAATCGTATTGTTATGTTGATTGTAGAAAGTTGAATCCCTAAATTTTATAAATTTACTTTTATAAACTTTTTTAGAATATGTAGAGTTATTTGTATTAATATTTTTAGGGAATTATAAGTAATACCAAAACTATGTTAAAAAAAGATAAAAAAATGTTTTGTCATACTTAATTTCCCAAGGTTTCCTTAATTTTATCACTTTTGATTTACTTATATTATTAAAAATATTTTATCAGTCTGTTGGTTTTTCATTTATACATCGGTATGCAAAGGCATATTTGAAAAAAAAAGTATGAATATAAGTATGTCGGATCACATACCATAAGTTTGCCTAGCAAACAATGTTTTACCTTCGTGTGTTCGTGAGTGGAGTTGAGAGTACTGTCTTTCTTCCAAATAAACTTCAACTGAAACAACACAAAATACAAAGACGATGTTTTATTTGATTTTTTAGGATGATTTTCACAATTGTATGTTGAGCGCATAAGATAAATTATGCCAAAAGCAGATATATTTTGTATTTTTATGGAAGAAATTGTGGAAGACTTGGAATGTTTGGTTAAAATAGTATTCGATGGATGCATGCAAAATGGACTGAAAATGAATGCAACTAAATCTAAAGTGATGATTTTTTGAGAAGAGTGAAAGACGAACAAATGCAAGATACGAGTGGAGAATTTACAATTAGAACAAGTCGATGAATATTTATACTTGGGAACCATGTTTCAGCGTGATGGAAGAAAAAAAAATTGAATGGAGAGTAACGGCAGGTAATAGAGTAAATGGTGCATTAAGGTCTGTAATGGCTAATCCAATTATATCGAGGCATTGTCGGACCAACTCTTATGTATGCTAGTGATGCATGGACATGACAGAAGATGCATTAAAGTAGAATTAACGCGAATGACAGAATGTATTATTGAAAGAGATATAGTAAGATGAAAATAAATGCCCTAAGGTGGTTGGTTTGGCTACATAGATAGAAAGAGTGATGACCGTCGAACAAAGAAAGTATACAATAATAAAAATAGTGGAATGAGATGTAGGGGCCGGCTGAGAAAGAGTTGGCATGATCAAATTAACGAGATCTTGAAAGATGCTAATATAATTAGAATAATAGGAGAGCATCTATGTAATTAGAATAAAAGGAGATTTTTTGAGTTGATTGATAATAAATTCAAGGAAACCAAAATTATTTTAGACTCCATAAATTTCATCTCGAATCAACAGGATGATTTAAACATAAAATTGATACAGTAGAACAGTAATATTGGAAATTGACTCATTAAAAAAAATCAATGCAAACCTGCATTGATTTTTTTGACTTGAGGCAAAATCAAAAAATTAACATTTTGAATTGAATACAAGGCAAAAGAAAATAATGTTGAAATTAGAGGCATTCCAGAATTGGATAATGAAAATATGTTGGAAATATGTAGAAAAATCTCGAAAACCATAAATTACGACTGCTCGACTACCATACCTAACATTTATAGATCCGGACCAAAAAATCCCAATACCTAAAAACCCAAGACCAATAATAGCAACATTCCAAGATATACAAAACAGGAACAAATTGTTAAACAAAGTTAAATTATATATCAAACACACACCCAGCCCCGAAAATCTATGAGACGATGCAAATATGTGATTGAAGCGAGAAATTCATGTCAAGAGAGAGTAGTCTAGCGTTCGGTTTTCTCTGCCTACCTCAAATAGGGAAACGGCGTGATGGTATGGGGTGTATCTTTTTTGTAACTTTAAACATAATTGTGTAATTTTAACTGTAAATATTAAATGTTGTTTTTTTCCTGTTTTAGTTACATTTGTTCTTTCAAAGCGGGGAAACAAGATGATTAAATATGGCAATTTTACATTTTGCAAATTTAGTACGGCGTCGACTGGAAAAACCCGTTGGGCTTGTTCAACAAGTTTTACAAAGGGATGCAGGGCTTGTTTATATACTATTGATAATGCTATTGTCACCATTAAGAATATTCATAACCATTAACCCTGCTTAGTAATGATCATAGTCATTGAGTATCTAGTTAAGAATGCTTATAAACATTGAGTATCCAACTAAGAATGCGCATAGTCATTAAGTACCTACTTAAGAATGCTCATAAACATTGAGTATCTACTTAAAAATGCTCATAGTCATTGAGTATCTAGTTAAGAATGCTCATAGTCATTGAGTTACATTATGTAAGTACTTACTTTAGAATGTTCAAAATCATAAAGTATTAAGAATGTTTGTATCTATTAAGTACTTTAATTGCCTTATATTTTATTAATTTACTACATTTATTAATAATTTTTTAGCTAATTTTACTTCAACCACGATGAATTCTCATTCTCATATTACTCATTAAATATATTTTCTTGAATCAGAGTCTTTTTTTTGTTACATCTTATAATTGATATTTATGAACGTCTGAAAATTGCAAAGATGGAAACAATCGAAGGCTACCCGGAAGACCACCTAAGAGACGGAAGGATAGTTGGATCTCTTCCTCTCAGAATAGTCCATCTTCACGAGCATTGTCTTCTTGGGCTTCTTCAGTGCTGAAGTCTACATGAATATTGTTTTTGATACATAAATTATGTAGAACACAGCATGCATTTATGATCGTCCCTATGACGTCTGGTTTATAATGCAGAACTCTATGCTTTAGAAGGCATCTCCATCGCCCTTTTAAAACACCAATCACTCTCTCTACGGTGTTTCGAGCACTACATTGCTTTTTTGAAAAATAGTCTTCTGGAGATCCTTCTTCTACATTTATGATTGGTGTCATCATATATTCTCTCTGGGCATATCCAGAATCACCTAAAAAAGAACAACAACTGTTTATAACACTTGCTATCACAGATAAATACTATATACTTATAAAGGATTTTGAATTATAATGAGTAATGTCTCACCCAAGAACCACGCTGTTTCTCCTTGACCAATTAAATCGATCAAGTGAGTTTTTATGGTGTGCTGATTCCATATGAAGCTATCATGTGTGGCTCCACCAAAGATAGCATCAACACTTAAAATGTTTAGATCAGCATCACAAATCTGTCAACAATTGGTAACAAAATTAATAATATACCTGCACATAAGATATTATTATATAAACATGATTTATTACTAAAAGCAAATAGATACTATTTGTACATTTTTTGAGTGGTAATGTTTTCTGTTATATAAATAACTCTCCTCGTGTTCCGTAGGTCGAATCATCGCCACATGAGTTCCATCGATGCATCCTAATACTCCAGGAATTCCAAATTTTTCATAAAATCTGTAATAAAAACATACGGTCACTATCTTATAAAATTGAATAAGATAATTACATACTTTGATATGAGATTTGAATACAAACTTTCTTTTTATTGTTTCTCTTTGTTGACGGTTTTGAGGAAAAACAATATATTGTTGTAAAATCTCCTGAGTGTTCAGTGCATCGGTTACTTCTCTAATGGCACGAGAGACAGACTGCTGAGACATCAATGTACCATGTACTCCCCCCAACAATTTTTTGGTAACTGCCTGTTGCATAAAAAAACAGTGTAACAAGAATCTAAAAAAAAAACAAAAAATAATTTAGCCTCTCTTATTATCAAGTAATATTAGAATATTAATCATAATATTAGTCCAGTCAATGAATTCTCAAAAAGAATTGTAGACTGTATGAAGATGGGCGAATTTCTTGACTTCAGAAATGGATTGGGATCCTTCGGGGGTAAATAAAATTTTGACTGGATTATATTATTAGAAAATAGAAAATTTTCTCATCAAAATCACGATTTTCAATTCATATAACACATAAAAACTTACATTACAAATTAACAATCACTGATGTTGGCTTACCTCATATTTTATTGAAATATTGCTTCTCCTTTTAGGTTTTACCATATGCGGCTCTAAAATGGTATATAAATTTTCGAACATATTCATCGATATTCGATAATTTGCTATAAATTCGACATCACTCATAGCAAAAGCATTTTGCGAATATCGTGCCATTCTACGAAAATTCTTGCGTTGACGCAAATCTGCTCGATGTGCGTTATCCAGCACATTAAAAAACGAACCAAGCCGAGCCATTTTAAAATAATTTAAACAATAAATGTAGCACAACTCGCAAACTCGATTTCAAAAAAGTTCACTTCCAGCGATTGAGTTATTTTGACAATCTGACGATTTTGAACACAATTCGGTGAGATCGACCATTTGTCAAAATGGTGCCAAGAGTACCAATTTAAGACATTTAAACAATTTCACATGTTCCTTTACTTGTCACTCAATTTCAACACGATTTGGCGTGAGTGTCGCATTTCATGAGTACCATTTTGTAATTTTGCGATCTTAGGATTGGAATCGAGTTTCAAGAGTTAGCTAGCAGGTCCCATGACCTGCAACAACATGAAGGAGATCAATGTCTGAACAATTATTTTCATTTTGACCATAATTATATTATTTGGTGCTGGAAAATTTTCAATGATATTAATTTATTAATGATGGAAGCTCATTCAATATTAAATTTTATATTTTTATTGATCGTCTTTTGTATATTTTCAGTTGAAGTAATCCTCTCCGAAAAGGGTTTCAAAAGCATCAAAATTGGAATTTATGCTTTTCGCAAGTGTAGCACTTATTTGAATGGCAAAGTTTACTGGACCTGCTCCACGAATTTCAGTAAAGGCTGTAAGGCTTGTATATACACACGCGATGATGATATTTTATCTTTGAATAACAATCATAATCATTAAATTATTTCGTTTATAATTTCGCGGCAAAATAATCAATCATGTTACTTGAAAATATTTATTAAACCGGTAAATCAAAAAAAAAATAGAACACCATTTTCAAAATTATCATCATGTTGAAATGAAGAACAAGAGAAGTTTAAGAAACCTGAAATCGATCTTTACGCCTGAATATTATGTAACATGTAAACCAGAAACATTTCATGTTCAGCAATACAAAATTGTTCAAAATATCACATGAATCAAGTTGTGTTGTCATCAGTTCTACACAAATTCTCGAAGTTTCAGAAATCTTACTGGACGGAAAGTTAGTTAAAAATCGAAAGCGAAATTCCAGTACAGTTATACACAAATGTGAAGTTAATAGAAAGGGTGTAAAAATAAAAAAAAAATGTCTGACTAGTACAATAATTTCTCAATTAGGTTTGTTTATAATCGTATATTAAGTTATTTTAGGTTTATGGGTTGGTGTTGTTATTATTTTTTTATAAAAATAATAATTCGTTTATTTATTTCATTAAGATATTTGTAAATGAACCTTGTTTGCGAAATTAAATAGACGTGTCCTTTCTACGTACATGTATTGTGAATGATTAGCATATTTTTATGTTGTGTCTTGTCTTGTTTAAACTAAATTTCAATAAAAATCTACATATTTTAAATAATTGCTTCAATAATTTATCACATATACCATCCCGCATTGATATCTTGTAAATCATCAAACTGCGAAGAAAAATATTGTCGAACTGGTATGTTAAGTGTTCCGACTCTTGCTCCAAAGGCCTCGGGTAAGATTCCTGTTGAAGATTCCACTCTCTGTGTATTTAATTGGATTCATGGGACAATAATGAAGGGTTGATGGCAGAGCGGTTAGCGCGCTGGGCCAGTAATCCAGTGATTGCGAGTTCGAATCCTGCCTCGACCGATTTCGTTCACCTATAGCACAAGCATTTATTTGCTTATTTTAGGGAACGTAGGAAGATGTATATGTACTTGTTTAACAAGGGCATATTCATTTTTTTATTAAAAAAAAGGAAAAAAAATAAATAGCACCAAATTTTAGTCAAATAAAAAAACTGTCAACTGACATTACTCGGTGTTCAGATACTTTGCATTTAAAAAGGTAAAAAAATACTTATTTAGAATAGTAATTAGATGGGTGATGGCAGAGCGATTAGCGCGCTGGGTTAGTAATCCAGCAGTCGCGTGTTCGAATCCTTCCACGACCGATTTCGTTCACCTATAGTACAAGTATTTACGCATAGTTTAGGGAATGTGTGAGTATTTATATGTACTTGTTACTACAAGGACATATTAATTCTTTAAATATAAAAAAATTGCTTATGTGCTAAAATATGTTTTCCTTTATTTCAGTTACATTTGTTCGTTCAAAGAAAGGCAACAAAATGATAAAATATGGAGACTTCACATTTTGTAAATTCAAAGTCGGATCATATGGAAAAATTCGTTGGGTGTGTTCCACACATATCAATAAGGGATGCAAGGCCTGCCTTTATACCATCGAAGAATCTATTCTCAGCGTTAAAAATGTGCATAATCATTAGTTTGAATAAATAAAATAGTTATATTTGATCTCTTTTTACTTTCATTTCGACAAACTTCCATCGCTTTTTCCTATTTGAAAAATATTATTTTTACGTAATACGTTCTCACATCAGTGAAATCCAACATTTATATATTATTCAAGCTAAACGTCTTTTTCAAACCTACTTGTGGTTTGTCCCGAGTAACTTTCCTGATTTGTATTCATTTTACATAAATTATACATATTTCAATTTTGTATGGAATTTTGTTGATAAATGTATTCGAATGTATTTTTGTAAAATAAAGTTTTTTAATGGATTTAACATGAGCTATAATTGATTATTAAATAACCCTAAAATGATAAATATACTAATAATTTTATATGTATTTTTATTGGAGCTATCCCATTTTTTTAGTTTGCCTTACTATTTTTTTGTGTTACAAACAACCAAAATACTATCGCAGTACAATACAATACAATAAATTAAAATAAAAGATTCTTACAAATTACTTTTTGTACAGTTAATTTGTTTTCACCACTTTGAGTACTAAATGTCAAACTAGTTTTCGGAGCTGACCGCTCCCTCTTCAGAACAGATTTGTACAAGTGTGTCCTGAGGAGGGAGCGGAAAGCTACGAAAACTAGTTAAACAAATTAATTGTACAAAAAGTTATTAGTTAGATTTTTGAAAATGTGCCACAAGGTCATAGCTACGTATGAAGATATAAAAATGCAATTCAAAATAAATATGTAAAAAATTATTTGGTACAAAAGGGCCGGTCTTATAAACGAAAGACCAAATATTCGTAAGTATGTTTACGATTTACTAACGGATGGATGTTCCTAAGTAGATATTACTATCGGCGGTATTATAAAACTATTTTAACTGTCCGTTTATTTGACAGTTACAGTCTAATTAGACTACAATGGATTTTCAATAGATTTGTAATGGACTATAATGGATTGTAATGGATAAAGCGGTGCTGTCATTGCAATATATAAACATAGAGTGTTTAATTTTTTTGCATACTTCAGACAATATCAAAAATTACAAAAATGATGATAATCCTTTATTATTTAGCTAGCGCGCTGGATTAGTAATTCAGTGGACGCGGGTTCAAATCTCGCCTCAACTGATTTTGTTCATTTATATCACAAACATTTATGCCTAATTTTTGGCATTAAAATGAAATTTAAAAAATTAATGCACATGTAGGTACTTGTTACAATTATTTATTCATTCTTTTTTAAAAAAAATATATAAAAATAAAATAAATCGAAATTCAGTGTCATCAATATCATGTTGAAATAATAAAATATTTGGTCAAATACAAACTTGTAATCTAATTCATTTTGGTTAATTAAAATCACTATCGGACGACATTTTTCACCGAAAAAAAATCAATTCAATATAAAAATCCAAAAAATATAAAACAGTATATTTCAAAATATTCGTAATATTAAAAATGTACCGCAACATAAAAAAACAAGTGTGGTAAAACTCAATCTTTCCATAACTTATCGTTAACGAACGCTTAGTCGGTGGTCCGATCGTCGGTAAATGCTATCGGTAAAATTTTACTAAAATTTAACTAACGGATTGTTATAAAACGAAAAATAGAGCATTTGTATCAAATTTCGGTTTATTTGGTCTAAAATCTAACTAACGGACGTTTATAAGATCGGCCCTAAACCTCGCTAGGTTGGGCCTTTTCCGATGTGGTAGAAACACATTACCTGCTTTAAACATATTATTTTAAGATTTTCATTAATCTTTTAGAAGTTCGGTATACTTTTTCTTATAAGAAACCGATTAACTATGCACCCATATGGTTTACAATCTCATCGGCTTGTTCCTGAGATTACTTTATGCACTTGATAAACGAACACTTCATTATTTCTTTCACCGAGTAGCTGCCTTTATTAAGAGTCTATAGTAGACTTAATAGTTAATTTTGAAAATCTTTTCTCCAGAAACTTCAATATATGCATCTTTGAAAAAAAAACACAGTTTATTTTGACATCATTATTCTATTTCACGATTTTTTTTCAATTTGGAACTGTTAAATTCTTTCCTATAATATTAATTTCATTTAAACCCTCTTAAGGGGGTATATTAACCTAAACATCCCAATATCAAAACAAATTCCTCATATATTTTAAACAGTGTGATTCTAGAAAAAAAAAAACATAAGTACCTATTTCACACAATTCTCGCCACACAATATTAAAATTCAGGCTAAATGCTCCTAATAGATGGGTCGATGGCAGAGCGGCTAGCGCGCTGGGTTAGTAATCCAGTGGTCGCGAGTTCGAATCCTGCCTCGACCGATTTCGTTCACCTATAGCACAAGCATTTATTTGCTTATTTTAGGGAACGTAGGAAGATGTATATGTACTTGTTGAACAAGAACATATTCATTTTTATTATAAAAAAAAAATAGAAATACTAAAAATATCCTTTTTTACAGCATTTTTTAATAATTACTCCATAAATATGTGTCGAAGAGAAATATTTTTTCTATATGCTTAAAAAGTGTATAAAATCAATGTCAATGACCCATAAAGTTTTGTCATTCCAAGTAAGGTTTGTTCTTAAAATGCAAAAAGTCAACAAATTTTGAGTTTCAGATAATTTAAATCACGTATAAACCCTTATTAACACGAAACTTCATAGAGAATTAGGCGGTTTAATATATCATGTTTTAAGTCACTAGATAGCGTTATATGCCCTCTTAAACCATTACAAGACCTATGAAGTGGATTTTAACTTCAATCAAAAGAGAATATGAAAATCTAACAACTGTTTTTTTTTTAATTACCATTCTTGCTTGAAAAAAAACTCTAAATTTTCACTTTTACTCACGAAAAAATGTCGTGTGTCACAGATTTGGTGATATACAATATTTGTTCGTGTTTCATTTGTTAGAAGGTGTGCCCAAGGTCTTAGGCATTGACAGGGGCCTTAATCCTTCTATAACTGCATATCCATATATCACATATTTCTAATTTTTTTATAATCCTCTCCAATGGTTACATATTTTTACCTACAGATAAAATTATATATGTAAGATTAAATGAACATTGAGAACTTAAGTATGCAAAAAAGTTCGAAAGATATTTTCTATTATTACGGGCTGTTTCGCCACCTTTGGATAAAGTTTCGATATCTAATCCAACATAAATATGACTAGTAAAACGAATTTGACATTAATATAATATTATAAGGGAACCATAGAGAGTACCTACTAAAAATTCATTTAATACTTTTATTGACAATAACATCTCAATAGAGACGAAGTTGGGATATCATAGACGAAGAATCAGGAACTCAGGCACCTACAGGGCTTACGACCTGTCATCAGCTCGTTTACGTGATCACTTTGTGCGCTTGCGCAACGTTCACCAATTATGTCTTTATTGAGTTCCCTTATCAATGTATTTTTTTTGAAAGTTCTATATATTTGAATAATGTATAAACATTTCTCCTGAATAATACGAAATTATATTATTGCCATCTATGAGGTAACGATGAAACCATTTTTTGCAACGCCATCTATTGAGTTAATTAGTTTTGTCAATAAAAATATTATTTGACTCCCGACAGGGAAAAAATTCAATGTTTGCGTATATGCAATTAAAAAATATATTCGATCATTTAATACGTTGCTAATAGATTATTGGTCTTTGGTTGCACATCATTCTCTTATTTTCTCTTTATCTAGAATTTGAATCGAAGATTGTGAAAAAGCCCGTAATCAAATATATTATTTGTAATCATTTGTGGTCATTAAGAAAATATTTGTTTATTTTCTAGCACAATTTGTCTTATCAAAGCGCGGGAGGAAACAAATCAAATACGAAAATTACAATTTCTATAAATTTAGAGAACAACCTGGTGGGAAGACAAGATGGGCTTGTTCAACACATTCTAATAAGGGATGTAAAGCTGTGTTGTATACTATAGGTGATGTTCTTATATCTCTTAAAACAATACACAATCATTAAATAATACATGTCATATCGGAAAGTTGTTGCATCGTCTTCACCCTGACTCAGTCCCAACTAACTGCTGTATTGGCTGTTGGGGTCGGCTCTTCTCGTCCTCAGGCTGAAACATACTCTGCTGTTCTGGGCAGGGCCGGATAAATCATAGAACAACCCGGAACAAGAAATCAGGGCGCTTGTCTAAAAAGGGCGCTTAAAATCCTAAAATGTTAATTATATAAATCAAAAATTCCCCAGGTATGGCACTCGGTTCTCTCTGCCTTCCCCGAAAGGGACACGGCGTGATGGTGTGTATGATAAAATTCTGCGGTGTTAATATCTTGTCCATCTATTACCGTGTTATTCGTAAACATATATAGTCGATTCACACACACACACACACACACACACACACACACACACACACACACACACACACACACACACACACACACACACAAAATAATCATTCTAATAATTTACTTGCTAAAGTGTTAAATTATCTACATAATGAAGCCAGCGCCCCCCTATCTGAAATCGCCCGGGCGCTTGATAATGAATTTCATATGAGATGATAGCGGCGTGTTTGAAAACATTCCAGATGCTACACGCCACAGTAACTTTAATTATACATTATACTAAGAACTCTTATTGCTTGTTAATGAAACTACATAAGCCGTTTCAATAAGCGGAACCTGTCAGCAACTAATAGCAAGGTTTTCTAAAAAAGGGAAACGAAGTTCTTTAGAAATGTTATGATAATTTCAGTGAAGTTTTCCCTTTCGACTTTAGCGACATACTTACTTATTTTCTCGATCTCGGTCGCCGACTCGTCACCTGACTCTTTCAATTATTCATATATTATTGTTTCTATCTCTCTCTTCTGTCTGATGTCAAATGTTAACACGTGTCCATATTTTTTACGAGTCTAGTATAGACCATAGATTTTAATATATACCTATAACTAGATGGAATACTAGTCGGCAAAGTGTATCGAAATCAATGGGAGTTTTCGTGTGCTGTTTTGTGTAAAATTCATTGGCATACCTCGTTTTATTAATATTAATTTATGTAGGTATTTATTATACCAAGAACTTATTTAGTGTTTTGTGTTAATTAGAATCGCGATTTGTTTTTTTTATTTTAAGTTTGGTGTGATTTTAAATTTTTACTGGAATTTGATAATTATATTGAGTTTTTTTTAATTAAAAATAGTTTTTATGATATTTTTAGTGTTAACATTAGTTATTAAGTTTAGTTTATTTACATAATACTTGAGATAGTTAAAAGGACTTTTAAATTATATTTAACTTTAAACGGTTTATGTGATGATCCAATATTTTAAAAATTGTAAGACCTAAGGTTTTAGTTTAAAATGCCTACTTCTCAGGATACGTTACATACATGAATAGGAATAGGTAGAATTATAATTTATTTTTGTTCTTTGGTTTATATTGATATATTGATTTTTACTGTATAATATTGCATAATATACTGCATAATATAATATTGAAATTCCAAACATTTGAGAAGGAAGGGGGGGGCGGTTTGAAATACATTGCTCTGGGCGCAAAAACATGTTTATCCGGCCCTGGTTCTGGGTGTCGATTTAATACAAGCCGTTTCTTTATACGATCTTGGAGCAATTGTTTATCGAGGTGCTCTTCTTCTGTATGATAAACGAAGAAGTTTAATTTTTTTTGACTTAGATACTTACGGTATTGTTTGGTGATCTCCTTTTTACTTGCCCATAACATATCAGCTGAAAATATTTCATAATTTAATTCTTGTAACTATTTCAGTTTAAACTTTATTTTAACTCAAAATCGAATTCAATTATTAATAAGGTTGATCATATATAGATATTTTTGAGACTATTTTATTGTTGTATTATAACGCTTGATGGGTGGTGGCAGAGCGGTTAGCGCGCTAGGTTTGTGATCCAGTGGTCGCGAGTTCGAATCCTGCCACGGAAAAAAAAGAACGGTGAAAAAAAACAAACAACGGAGGAGTTCTCAAGTGGTTTAGTTATGATGAATGTTTGTTTATGGTAATATTAAAAATTTACAAACTATTGAATCTGTGTGACTATAAATTTGGACAGATTGAGTTTCATATGCCATCATTCATATTTTTTGGTACAACTCATAAAATTCCCTATACTTCCCTTTCTGCATCGTTTTCGTTCTTTGGCAAGAAAAATTGCTGGCATTCTATCGGATGATTCAATAAGTTTATTGAGTAATTCAGCAAGTATACGATATACACTTGGGAGATATTTATACCAGTAGTTTTGTATTTTATCAATTTTCGCGGCTCTCCAGGTATGTGTTATTAGTGTAGCTATTTTTACATTTGTTTCATTCATTTATATTCTGGTCATTTCTCTGATATATTCGTTATTATTGATCCAAGTATCTTCGATGTTCTGATGTTATTTGACCATTTATTTTTCCAATTATTCGTCAATTGACGGGAGTCTGAAATTTCCGTTTCACTTTTATCTTAATTTATGTAAAATCTTTTTTTTTTCAATTTCTTTAAACATTCTGTTATCTGTTTCTCTGTTTAAGTTATTTTTATACATTTTTAATCTAATGTATGAATTAGATGATGAATCGTTTAAAAAGTAGAATTGTTTGTCGGAAATGAAAGGCTATTTTTAATACACCTATACGTATAACTTGTACCTACCCGACTGCATAAATTGATTTGTACATGTCGACTTTTATGTTAAAGTTGCTCGAATTACGATTACAATGCTATGAACTCGTTATTTCGACATCCTTGAAATATTAAAAAGTTATTGATGAAATTAACACATTATTGTCATGTAAATATTTTACTATATATTATGTATGTAAAACGTTTCTCACGAAGAAGAAGAAGACTCTTATTCTTTGTGAAAAATATTTGGGAAAAAAAATTATATTTACTCACATAAGTACAGTCAAATAATTGTTTCCTTTTTAAATACATTATTCTTATGAAATGAGTTTTATTTTTATTTCTTCACTTTTCATAATATGAACATCATGAAATTTCATATCGAGTTGTAGGTAATACCTATATTAAACATATAAATGATTCTAAGAGTATTGTAAAAATTAATTAAAAACAATGAAGAAAGTAGGTAAACTGCTTTTCACTGAAAAGTGCACTTCTTAATATCGTCAGTTCCCATAATTTTATTTAACTTAATAATAAGAAATTAAAAAAAAACAATCTGAGTTAAATATGATAGTATGAACCCGAAAATCAAGGCATCTACAGGATTTGCGACCCGTCATCGGCTGGTTAACTTGATCACTTTAAGCGCTTGCGCAATGTTCACCAATTATGCCTTTTTTTGAGTTCTCTTATCAATCCTTTTTTGTAATAATTTGTATAGATTTAACAAAACAAAATACAAAAGAAGAAAAAATGCTCAATTTTAACATTTTTTTTTTAATTTCCTGTCTTGTTGTTTTGAATGACAACACCAAATACAATCATACCAACTTAACCACGAAGTGCACATGTAATTGAACCGCATTTTGCATTTAATAATCAAAGAAAAAAAAATGAATAACGGATACATAAAATGCAATAAATGAAAAGGTTGGGACCATTCGATAAGATAATGTTGATAATAATTATATTTTTTTCCCTTTAAGAAATCTAATCACTGATGTATTTTTATTTTAGATGTGCCACAATTTATTCGATCCAGTAGAAACAAAAGTTTGATAAAAATCGGAAGATATACATTTTATAAAAATTCAACTGCAGCAAGTGGAAAAAGTCGTTGGACCTGCTCGACTCACCATACTAAAGGTTGCAGAGCGAGCCTTTCTACTTTTGAAAAAGTTATTGTTACAATGAATAACTACCATAATCATTAGTGAAATGCATGTCTAGGGTATCAACATATAATTATAATGAACATTTCCTTACACCCTGCGCATGTGGTGAGTTTTTTGTCATTTGGCATTTTTTCTACTAACCAGTATTCCCAGATCAGATATTCAACATTTGAATGAGCACTGATGCTTCACAAAAACTAGCTATCTTATTCATTTTAACTTTTGTTAATAACTAAAAATCACTATTACCTACGATAAAAATGCAACAATGCTCTACAACGGTTTCATTACGTCTTTATGAGATAAAAATGTTCCCTGGTAGTTTTGAAAGAAAGAAAACTATAATGACCTAATATTTCCGATAATTCCGATTATCCGGGTTGCCGATGGTCGCATTACATGTCTATATTTTTTGACGTTTGTGAAGCTGCGTGAATATTTGTGTTTCTGCTGAATCAAAAATAATAAAAATGCACAACATTTTAAATATTATTACCAGGTTCTATTCCATTTCACAAATTAATAAAAAAACGGATAATTATAAATACGATCAAACGTATTGTTTTACGTCTTAACGTGACGTAAACGAATAGTGGTCATAACTAATGACAGTTAAATTGAGAATGGCTATATTAATTTTACGCACTTTTTCATTATTGCTCTAATTTCCGCTACGGTTTTTCAAATAAATATCTAATTAATGACAATATCACAGCAACGCTATTGTTATAATGCTCTTTTAATGTTATTACGAATAGTCAATATTAAGAGCTTATAATGTGTTTTATTTAGTTACAAGATGTTATAACAATATTATAAGAAAATATTTTATATGACAGTATACATATTTTGTGAAAATAAATTTTTTATAACATATTTTGTGTTTTAAGTCGATTATTTATTTTGTACAACAAACATCTTATAGACGGGTTCATTGCCTTAAGACAATCACTTTCGATCAGCCTAAGTTGCCTATGAATATTCAACAGTCTTCAGAACACAGTATGCTCGCTATCGCGATGTGACTACGAATGTTCGAGGAGAGCCGTCGGGGAAGGGTAGCAGTTAGAGATTGTCGTGCACGACATCCAACAAGTGTGAACAGCGACATACAAACTCGTATGCGAGCGAGACACGACACGATTTTTTATAGTGCGTGCGGCGCTGGACTGGTGTAAACAGTTTCATTCAAAATGTATTGCCACTAGATCACACGACATTTTATCGTAACACTTCGCGTACACCAAATCTGTCGCCAGAATAAAAATTTATATCTACTTAATGTTTAGTTGCCTGATAGCTTCACATATTTAATTAAATTAAATTTATTTCTTAAAAAACCAGATATAATTTAAATCGATTAACATTTCATTTCTAATTAACTATTTTTAATATTTATTTATTTATATTCGGGAAACAAACAGCTTAATACAATATAAGGGATTAACAATAAAATAATAACAACTATGCCAATAACATGTTTCCACAAGTATACAGGTAAAATTATATTATGTAAGAAGTAGGAAGTAAATATTATTGAGTTAGGAGGGAGTTAAGAGGGAATAGGGAGGGAAGAGATTTATACTATAATAACTAAATTAATTAATTAACTCTTTAAATTTCGAGTTTTATTGGTGTTTTGTTGTTATATTTTCTTTTTTATGATTGTTGTCAGTATGTATATTTTAATGTATGAATGTAAAAGGCAATTTATGCCGTTAATGAGTAAATAAAAAAATACCTACATCCATACCTCCAACGTGGCAACAATTATCCGCATCAGTCCGCGCGCGAGTAGACCACTTTCATCAGTTACCATACTCAGTTAGCACCGTGTGCAACTATATTACCAAAGTCTGCATACTAATTCGGCGCCGTGCGCATATAATTTTAACAATTATCCGCATCAGTCCGCGCGCGAGTAGGCCACTTTCATCAGTCACCATACTCAGTTAGCACCGTGTGCAACTATATTACCAAAGTCTGCATACTAATTCGGCGCCGTGCGCATATAATTTTAACAATTATCCGCATCAGTCCGCGCGCGAGTAGGCCACTTTCATCAGTCACCATACTCAGTTAGCACCGTGTGCAACTATATTACCAAAGTCTGCACACTAATTCGGCGCCGTGCGCATATAATTTTAAATACGTTCGCGAAATTCGTACGTATATATTACATACAAGTGCAGTGAACCATCGTTGAACCAGTGTCGTGAAGGAAAGGAGAACTCTGCGAAAAAGTGAAGAAAGAAGACAACTGACACAGTAAGTCCACTCCCTTCAATAACTTTTCCAATCTGTTTCTTCTGCTGATATAACACACGTCTTTTATTTTCGATAACTTGACTTTTTACGGAACATCTGAAAACGAAAACTTATACATTAGATAGTAAAATTATCTTAATTTATTTTTTGCAGTTGAATATGTTGTATCACGTAAAGGACGTTCCCTCATCAAAGTCTCAAACGGTTATACTTTCTGTAAAAGGAAGACATTTCTAGATGGTAAGAGATGCCGATGGTCATGTTCCACTCATTTATTTAAGGGATGTAAGGCCAACATCTACACATACAATGATTCAATATTCAAAATGAACAACAATCACAATCATCTTTGACCTGGCATATTCATGGATTTCAAGTTTTTCAACTGAAGAATCAATTAATAGTACAAATTAGTTAGGTATTTACAAATTTCTTATAAGACAGAAAACTTAATTCTAAAACGCTTCTATAGTAGAGACAGATTGATTTAATATGTTACATTTTGATTTCTTTGATCTTATTCAAAATTCTAAATTACTATGTAAAAAACAAATTTATTATTTGAAACTAATTTTTTGAATCTTTTATGTAAAAATAAACTGTTTCAAAAGTAACTGATTTTTTTTCCTATTCGGATAGCAAATTTATAATTTTATGACAAATTTTCAACATCTCAATACAGACGAAGTTGGATAGGTGCACACGAAAATCCCAAAAAGCACAGCCTGTCTGTGAGTATACCTACCAATTAAAATATAGACAAAAATTATTTTGTTAATAACATGAGATAATAAATTGACCTCAAAATATGCTTAGTGGTCTTTAAGACCTTGCATGACTTATCGTTAAATTAATGTATTTTCAGGCATTTTATATTATACTGAAATCGTCCTGAGACGCCGTCCTTAGTTCAATTTCACACGTGATTTTTGTTGTTCTTAGCTGGAAACACTAGTCAGTTGCAAAATTAAAAAGTCCATTTAAAGTCTTATCTCCTGACATGTGCAACTCGCATAATTTTACATCTTTAGTATATTTATTAATTAAAAAAATATTCTTTAGTAGATCCCACAATAAAGAAAGGTTTTTTTGTTTTTTTAAATTGTATTCTCGAGAAATATTTTCATCAATTGATCTTTGAGATTTCTCGATCAAAACATATCACCATAACATTAAAAAATATATATTTTGGTAAAAACTCACTTTGTTTTGTTTTTAGGACGATATGAGTATTCAAAAACTGGGAAAAAAGTTTTGGTGATAAACAATAGACCATATTGTTTAGCAGAAACGTATTTTAGTGGAAAAATGAGATGGAGATGTTTGACAAATTTGTACAAAGGATGTAAAGCTTGTGTTCACACTATTAACGATACCATTCTTGTTCACAAAGACACTCATAACCATTTATAACTGATCTTCAAAAGATATGGATAAATATTTGTATTTAAATAATTGACGTAACTTTTACCTATAGCGGTAGCGATAATTCACCTATAAAAACTCAGAATACAAAACTTAAGTACATATTGAACAGAATAAGATATTACGTTCGATTCTTTTTTTAAAGAACGTTCCGGTTTAAATATGTGCGTTCCTATTCCACTAAGTCCAAGTTGAAATTCTGTAACACTGAAATAGGAACGTTCCTATTTTGGAAAGTTCTGACTTGAAGTATAAATCACATCACGAATCGATCAGCTATTAGTCACGAATTACTTTAATTCCCTATTCTGTAGCAACATTTTAGTCAAATTATCTGTCAATACCATTCATTTTTATACTATTCAGTCAGTAATATCCTTATGTTCATGCTATGTAGTATTCTTTATTTGAGTTTTATTTATTTATTTATTCTTTGGTTTTCAATGTATGTACTTTCGTGTTTAATTTACCTTTCTTATATATTTTTATTTTTCTTTATATATCCTCTGCTACCGTTGATATGTCTAGATGATTATAAATTGTATTTCTTTTGTTTATGCTGTGTCATGTAATATTTAATTTTGTAAAGGGCTTTGAGCCGTGAATCAATAAATAAATAAATAATACATTACTTACTAATTTTAGATCATACCTAATTGGACGCGTAGGTAGTCATTATTTTGACAGCAGTCAGGGATGTTTTTGTTAAGTTAAAACATCAGTTGTGTAACTTCTTTTAACATCTCAATAGAGACAAAGTAAGGATGTTGTAGAAGAACCAGGAACTCGAGGTACCTACAGGGCTTACGACCTGTCATCGGCTGGTGTTTTCTGGCGTATATGCAATTTAAAAAAATATTCGATCAGTTGTGTACGAAAAAATTAAAAAAAATGGATTATTTACACGTGTAGCATTCATTATGTTGAAATTAAATTCCAAAAAATATTAGTGCTGATCAATTGATATGTTAGTTAAGGCGACATGACGTAAATAAACATTACCGAACAGTGTGCAACAAGCATACGTGATGTGCGGCATAGACAGTTTGAGTTCATATTATTATCTTCTTCTTCTTCTTCTTCTTCCGATGGCTCTACAGCCCATATCGAGCCTTGGCCTCCAACTCCTCCTGTCTACCGCTGCTGTCCTCCAGTCTGCCACTTGCAGTAATTGTTCCGCATCCCTTTTCACTTCATCCTCCCATCGCAGCCTGGATCTGCCGACCTTTCTTCTTCCACCCGGATGTCCCTCAAGGATCCTCTTGGGTGCCCGTGATGACGGCACTCTCTGTACATGCCCAGCCCATCTCAGCCTGCTCAGTCTCATATTATTATCTACGGTGAACTAATTTTGTAGATTTTAGTTTTTAGAAGAATGTCAGTTACAGAATGCGGAATTGCGATCAATCGACCTTAATTCTTAAAGTTTAGAACGATCCTATTTAAGTTCAAAATTTACAGAATTGGCAAATGATAATTTGAATGGTTTGATAACATGTAGGTAATATTGTAAGTGATTCTTAAGTGTTATGTATATGTGTGTATACCATAGAAAAAATAGCAATTATTTACTTCTCATATCAACTGTACACAATTTCTCTCTACTCGAGCTTTCAGAGAGGATTGGTATTTATTTCATAGAATTATTGTTTTAAAATGTTGAATTTGACAATGCACATTGTATGTATATGGTAAATGAAATAAATAAAATAATTATATAAAAAATACAATTATTTATACCATATAAATTTTTTAAATTATCTTTATTTTTTACTGTACCTGATGATAAAAAAATATTTCAAAACCGACACCATTTATGTAACTGCGTTTGATTAAAGAAATTGGTGGAAATATTATAAAAATCTAAATAGAAATTTTTAGAAACAAAAAAAATTGCAAAATATTATAATAAGCTCTCGAAACGTTTTAACACAATGAAAATTCAAGTGGGCTGCTCAGGCCGCATATTTGATTTTTTTTTTGCTTGGTTGTTTTCAGCGCTAATCGAAATATTTCCAAAGTCCAAAATGTTTCGCATACATTTCCTCTTTGTGTCTGCTGATATCTTTTTATTTACAAGATTAAACTCATATTATCACCATTTACAAAGATTAGATTATCAAGAAAAACAAACATGTGCATTAATATCATATCAAAAAATAAAAGATTTAATCAAATAAAATAATAAAAACAATGTACAAAATATTGATATAAAAATAAAAAAACAGAGAAAGAAAAAAATACTCAGAACAAAATTTAAAAACAATAAATAAAAAATTAAAAGACTAAACAGCGAAAAAGTATGATAATATAATAAATACACAAAAGAAAATACACAGATAAATAAAATATTATAATGAAAGCAAAAAAAGGCGTAACTAAAAAGTTACATATTATTAAAAAGGTTTCTGTGCATCTCCGACTTACAAAAGCCAACACCAACATTGAAAAAGTCTATACTAGAAGAATACTCGTTACCTAGACGTTGCATGCAAACGAGCAACGTCTTTAATATTTATAGAAGTATGTATTTTTTTTTCTTCTGTTTGATAATTTTAATAAATTGAGCTATTCTAAAATTTATTTATTTTTTAAATAAAATGAATATATCATTGTTAAACAAGTACATATACATCTTCCTACGTTCCCTAAAATAAGCATAAATGCTTGTGCTATAGGTGAACGAAATCGGTCGAGGCAGGATTCGAAACTCGCGACCACTGAATTACTAGCCCAGCGCGCTAACTGCTCTGCCATCGACCCATCTAATAAATACATAAATACATAATTCAATTTTTCTCTCTCAATGCCCATTTTAAAATTAATGTATCGCAAAAATTTATTTTGGATTCTTTCTATTGCGTCAGAGTGAGTTTTGTAATGAGGTAACCAAACAGTTGAATTATACTTGAGCACACATCCAACTGAAGATGTGTGTAAAATTTTAAAAGTGCAATAATCACAAAAGTCATCAAAAATGCGCAGAACGAAACCCAAAATCCGCAAAGATGTTACACCAAGTTGCAGAATTTCAGAAATATTATTTAATTGTATAGAATTTATGGAATATTACTATTATATTGAATTTATGGATTTTCATTGTATAAATGCTGATATTTATTTATATCATGATGCAACTTATTTTTACAACACCAATTATACAGTTTATCCAAAACAATTGGAAGATACAGTCATCAATACGTTTAGTTATTTGAAAGATTTTCATGTCATAATATAAAACAAACCGAATAAAAATGTATCTAAAAGCTACGTAGAAATACCTTGTTAAGCAGTGCAATTCAAATCATTCACGTAATCCCAAATTATAGGATGTCTTTAATGTGGGTTGTATTTTTCAATACCTTATTGGACTCCATTGTAATTTTTATATTACTTTTATTTATTCTATTAAGTACTTGTTAATGTTGTGATCATATTAATGTTGAAATTGATTAAAATTTTATGACATTAATTAAAATTCTTCATAATAGTGATTTGAAATGTCTTTTATTTCTTTTCATGTACTTAGAACAAATATTTACTACTAAGTACCTATATTATATATAGAGAGCTATATTTATTTCATAAATATCCCTAAACTTATTACATCTTTGTCCTGTTTCTTTTACAATCCGTTCTTATAATTTTAAGCCTAATTATTTATATATTAAATAATATCATATCATAACAGTCGTTTTCATTGAAAATGAAAAGATTTTGAATTTTTGATTTACTCCATAAAAAATATTCCAATATAGCTCGTCTTAACGATAGGACCAAATCAGTTGGATAATTTAATTATTTACCTTTTTTGGACACTTTACCTACCTTCCCGTTCTAATCCCCATGACTGAAGATAGCGACTATCTGTTATGTAATCTGAATTGTACCTTGGTCTATGGAAAGTTTTATTTTATAAATTCAGCATTTCTAAATAATCTTCGAAGGGTTTTGAAAAAAAAAAGAATTATTCATATTATTAAAAGAAAGGTAACGATTGTGTAATAGTTTCTGTGGTTTCCATTACAAATGAAAAAATCTTGTGTATTGAGTATTGATTATATTATTAACCTTTAATATTTTTTTTTCAGTTTCCTATGTGGTGACGAATGCTGGAAAGAAGCTTTTGCAATTCGAAAACAAAAAATACAGTTTAACTGACACATACGCATCGGGCAAGTGCCGCTGGAGATGTTCTTCACATAGAAATAGGGGATGTAAAGCATCCATTCACACCATTAACGATATGATACTTTCTCACAAATCTGAACACAACCATTATTGAAAACAGAAACTGCAACAAAATACGGTTAAACTGACACATACGTATTGGGCAAGTTACATTGGATATGTTCTTCACATAGAAATAAGGAATGCCAGGCATCCATTCACACCGTTCACCATATCATACTTTCTCATATATCTGAACACAACTATTATTGAAAAAAAAAACTGCTTTCTGTAATATCAACTTATGTAGTCTGTGTTTTTTAATAGAATATTTTTTGATCGCATGTATTATGTGTTCGCAAACATAGGATTTTTCCCTGTTTATTCTTTTTTATTGGTTAAAAAATAAATACATTGCTTAAATCTAGTATTAATTTACTTATCATTATATAATATTCCTTGTGGATACCATATATTGTAATTATCACAATCTGCGTCACTAGATAAAAACCTGTTGTGATGCAGTATATTTTTAGATATATAAGTTTATTTTTATTTCGATTGGTAGGTACGTCAATATATTTAAAGTACGATTTTTTTTTAATATTAGACATAAATTTTGTATCCATTTGTTTTAATCACATTTTAATTATTTACCTATATCATTATCACGTATGACTGTTTTAATTTGTTACTATCCATTAATATTGTAAGTGGCTCGTTGTATTACATAATTTAATAAATCATACTTTGTTATCTGATGTAGAGATGGTGAACTTTCTCCAAAAGTTATGAATCGTTCAATTTAATGTCATTTATTAAAATTATATCATCAAATCTTATGTAACTTTTGTAATGAATTCATTAGAGTTCAAATAATGTATGTTTAAAATTGTATTTTCATGTCTGTATTTTAAGAAATAGAAAAAAAAGAATATAAATTTATAAAAGAATTTACATTGTTTTTTTTTAAATATTATTAATTTAACTAGAATATGCCAATCAAATGTGCAACACCAATGTAGTGATATGGAATTTATTGAAGTAAAATTATTTGTTTTTTTTTTCAGTTTCATTCATTGTGTCAAAAAAAGGCAAGAATATGCTATATTTGGACAACAGAATATACTGCTTTTCTGAGAAATTCGCATCGGGAAAAATACGTTGGAGGTGTCGCACACATAGCAATAGGGGCTGTAAAGCGTGTGTTCATACCTTCCAAAATATTGTGGTCCTTCATAAATGTATTCACAATCATGCATAATAAAAGCCTTATTTCGAAACAATGTATTACGCGTATGTTACCAGCAATTCTTGATTTAAAATTGAGTTGGAAATAAAAAATACGAATGTGTCAATTTCATTAAAAAGCTCATAATTTGTTAAGTTTAATGTTTTTCGTTTACAGAATAGAAGTATATTGCATTGGAAATATAATAAAAATAAATAGTCGGTGGTAGAGCAGGGATCACACTGGACTAGTAATCCAGTGATGGATAGTTCGAATCCCACCCTAGCTGCCTCAACCGATTTCGTTCGTATATAGCACAAGTATTTATGCTTAAGTTAGATAATTATGCATGAGGGTGTATATTGTATATGTATGTGACAAGGTTACAAGGAAATATTCATTCTTTAAATAATTGTATTTATAATAAGAGCCTGAACCCTTCGAAACCATCACCTTCGGAGGCAACAATAAAAATCTATATTGTCGCATCCCTGGATAATGGTCTCATCGCTCTCATTCGTAATAGATGCCGGCATCACAATTTAGGTTCTAACGTTCTCTTACCGAGTTTATTATTATATTTTGGAACTACATATCCGTCGTTAAATTTAAATCTAGTGTAATGCGTGTGTCATTGGGTAAAGCTGTGTAAACTATTTTTGAAGATACAGGTATTTTTGATTTTAAGTATAGTTACATGAAGTAGAAAAAATCATATCGTATTATTATATAAAAATTAATAAAAATAAAACAAGATTCAATGTTCTACAAACAATATTCCGTTTCATAGGACGATTGTTTCGTTCCTACGTAATGTATAGTCAAAAAATCATTTTTTACTGTAAATAACCATTTTTTGATGTTTTTATTTTATGTATTTTCATTATTATTTTGTTTTCTTACACATTTTCATTAGGTACAAATTTAATCGTTTCTCACATATGTTAGAAAATAATTTGACATTTGACAATAATTTGGTATTTAATTTTTTTATTGTATATCCACCTATGTAGTTTAGTTTTTCTATTTCAAATTTAATAATTTCTCACATATGCTAGATAATAATTTGACAGGTACCTACCTACCATGTTTTTTTTATTTTATATTATATTTATGTAGTATTTTTCTATGTAAATAAAGTAATTTTATACATAACTATTTTTTTTTACTTATTATAAATAATTTCCCTTGCGAATTAAGTAGGTAATTTATCAAGTATTTCCGAATTAAGTAACGACTGAAAATTCAAGGGATGTGTGCCGCATTATAACTATCGCTCGAATTATTATTGGATACATGTGGCACATATCCTTAGGCTGAGAACAAATGCAGCAAAATTGAATGTCACGGTATTTAATAAATTAAAGAAAAATATGCGAACGACGGGCTATATATTTTATTTTTACTTACATATTGTATTAGCCAATTCGCATGGCATTGACCGTGCACTATTTTTATCAGATATCTATAAATCCAATAAATATATAAAATTAGCCGATGTCAGGTCATAACGCCTAACGCCTGTAAGGAGTGTTGTGATTTTCTATGCTTTCATCCACAATCTCTCATCGTCCATCTCTATTGTGATGTTACAAAAGCTATGTACATACTTCTATAAGATTCTATATTTTTCAGTGCTCCCATATATATTTTTATTATATGTGGGTATTTTAGTGATGTTTCAAAAATACTTATAAGTACTACATACTTACATATATATGTTTCAATGCTCCCATATGTTTTTTTATTATATGTGGGTATTTTTTGTGATGTTTCAAAAATACTTATAATTACTATATACGTATATATTATGTTTCATTGCTCCCATTGCATATGTATTTTAGTATATGAAAGTATGTTTTTATAATTTATTACTACTTTCTATGTTAATATTAAGATTTTCGCGGCTAAAAGATGAGAGGTTATTTTTCTGGGGTAACCCGCGATATTCAAAACCTTTCATCGCTAAAAATTTAGCATATAATTTTTTATCTGACAGCGTTTACAATATATAGTACCTAGATGATTAAAACATATATTTTGAACACTTATATAAAAATAATGTTAACTCTTAACCTTCTGATATTCATACCCCCAAAAATTATAAAACGCGAACAAGACATATGAAGGTTTATGATATTTATTGATTAATTCAGTCGATTTCATTCGAATGTTTCTTACAGTTTCATATGTGATGTCAAGAAACGGCAGAAAAATGCTCTTGCTGCAAAATAAGAGATACTTCTTATCTAGAACACACTTCAATGGCAAGACTACGTGGAGATGTTCCACTCATATAAACAAGGGATGTAAAGCTTGTGTTCATACCATTGAAGATAACGTTATCTACCATAATAATTATCACTCACATTAAAAATAAGAGATACTTATTATCTAGAGCACACTGCAATGTCAAGACCACGTGGAGATGTTCCACTCATATAAACAAATGATGTAAAGCTTGTGTTCGTACCATTGAAGATAACGTTATCTACCATAATAACTATCACTCACACTAAAAATAAGAGATACTTATCATCTTGAATACACTTCAATAGCGAGACTACGTGGAGATGTTCCACTCATATAAACAAAGAACGTAAAGCTTGTGTTCATATCATTGAAGATAACGTCATCTACCACAATAACTATCACTCACATTAAAAATAAGAGATACTTATTATCTAGAGCACACTGCAATGTCAAGACCACGTGGAGATGTTCCACTCATATAAACAAAGGATGTAAAGCTTGTGTTCGTACCATTGAAGATAACGTTATCTACCATAATAACTATCATTCACATTAAAAACAAGAGATAGGTACTTATTATCTAGAATTCACTGCAATGGCGAGACCACGTCCACTCATATAAACAAAGGCTGTAAAGCTTGTGTTCATACCACTGAAGATAGCGTTATCCGCTACAATAACTATCATTCACATTAAAAACAAGAGATAGGTACTTATTATCTAGAATTCACTGCAATGGCGAGACCACGTCCACTCATATAAACAAAGACTGTAAAGCTTGTGTTCATACCACTGAAGATAGCGTTATCCGCTACAATAACTATCATTCACATTAAAAATAAACGATAAATCTTATCTAGACCACGTGGAGATGTTCCAGTCCATATAAACAAAGGATGTAAAGCTTCTATTCATAACATCGAAGAGAACTTTGAAGAAAATTATTTTAAAATCCACATTTAACTCATTTAGATTTAAAAGACATGATTGTTTTTATTTTCGAAATAAAGATATATGCGAAAAAAAATATCGTTTTAATTCGTTTGTCAATTTTAAAGGCTCTTGTAATCTCGAAACCTGCATCGTATTCTATTTATCTTTATATGTATATAGGTATATTGGATTTTTTATTTCTTATTGTTTTTTTGATTTATGTATTTATTTACTTGCTCACTTATTTGTTTCCTTATTTTATTTTTGTTTTATGAATTATGTATATTAAAATTACCAAACTGAATTCGTCAATCTCAGATAAACCCTGACAGCGGTACTAATAACATTTTCGTTAAAACTCGTTTTAGCCAACTAAACCTCGCACTACGTAAACCACGTATTAGGCACTAATTCGTGGTTTAGTGGGTTCTTACTAATAATGTAAAAATGTACAAGGACTAAGTAAACCATGGAATACGGAATGAATGTTGTGTGAACGCAGCCATTTAACGGGAATTTCGGAATTTTTCTTTACTTTATGCTATTTTTTGTTCATTCTCTATGACTTTATTAGCCGTCATCTATGACATCTATCGAGAATCATCGTATTTCTATGTTTGTCATTGTTTGTTTACTGCATGATTGATGGTTTACTGTTTATGTATCGTCACGTTTCCCAATTCCCAATGATTTAACTTATTACAACATAACTTATTACATTTATTTTAAAACAATTGTCAATGGAAAATAAATATCTTCATTTATTTGCCTTCTTCCAAATAAATCTACGACATGTCTAACTCCTGCCTTTGAAAATCTGTACTTTCTTCTAAAATTAATGTCATCGTAATCAACAAACGGATTACAACGCACCTGTGAAAACACCTTATAAATTTTGCGTCATCAAAAAACTTTCCACCTGCTCAATTTCTTGAAACGATCTTTCAAAATCGCCGATTCTATAATCAAACAGATTGTTGTCCATAATTAAAAAAAGTATTTCTTTAAAAATGACAAAATACAATACGCGCGGTATATTTGACTTTTGACAGCTCACGAATTCACTATTGCTATTCCACCACTAAACTAGGGGACCGGATGGTTTAGCGTTACCATGGTGATATAAACCATGGAATAAAATAGAAATTTTAAAACTTGGTTATTAGTAAGATTTTTGGCCGTTAGGTTTTAGTCACTCTATTCCATAGTTCAACCTCGCTACTTTTTCGTTATTAGTACCGCCGTGAGGGTTTCGATGGTTGACTGTATGAATTGTTAATGTCATTATATATATATAAAAAAAAAAATATTTTGAATGTTTATACTAGGGTTAAACATGATATTTTTGTGTGTCTGAGAGACTGGTGTGTGGATATTCACGTATGTGTCGTGCTTCCTTTTATAATGTAATGCATACGCGCACTTCTTTCGTCGGTTACCCCACATTCTCGTGATGGTATTACAATAATGACATAACAACGACTCACATATTCATTCATTTATTCACACTCATCGCTGACATGTTTGATATTTTATTTTGCCCTTTTATTTCGATTACTCGACTCTTGTGAGATACCCGAAAACGTTAAAAATAGAAACGAGTGAAAGCACTATCTTATTATAAAATCACATACCACTGCAGAACATGTTATCGACCAGTTCGAACATTCCTTCTGTTATTGAAATTGTATTAAATACGTAGAGCGTAATTTACTGATTAAAATATTATCTTATTTTATTTTATAATAACTAACGCGTTTTTCCTCCTCACTACCCCAAAGCAACTTAAAGCAAATTCCTATAAAGGCACATCACTTTCATAAAATGGCACTGAAAAATTATCAATTTTTCATAATAAAATATTTAAATCATAAATAAATAAACTCATTTCATGAAAATGCTGAAAATTTCCCATACAAAATTTGAATACGTTATGAAGTGACTTGGTAGTGAGGAGTATAACGTTGGCCACAATTCATTCGTTTATTTATATTTTCGAATAATTTTATTTTTCTATGGTAACCAGCAAATTCATATAATAAAATATGTTTCAATCTATGCATATTGTTTTTATATTCGTGTATCGAAGTTTCTTCCAGTTTTACTTTCCAAATGCCGTTTATTCTTCCAACTATAGAGAATCAGTTGTCATCCATCCTGAGGAAGATCGGGTTAGTTCGAAATCAGATAACTCATTCATAGGTTAAAATGTATTGTTTTACAAATAATTGCATAATTCTTGAAATATTACTAATGCCTGGTATTAAATGAATCGTTTACTCATTTCAGTTCTATACGTTCGTTCAAAGATGGGTAAAAGGATGCTTTCGATAAAAGATAAAACCTATTGTCTAGGATCGTCTCAAGCAAATGGAAAACTGAGATGGAGGTGCTCTACAAACCTTCATAAAGGCTGCAAGGCTTGTGTATATACAATGGATGACTTTGTGATATACCATAAGGATATTCATAACCATTAAAGATATATAAACCTAATTTATTTTATTTTTATTTTTATATTGCTTCTCGGGCAAGCAACAGGTACTATGTCAAATATTAATTTAACACGCACCCAATAACAAGTTGCCACATTCTGGAGACTTATAATATTAATCGTCTCACAAATCCAGATTGAAACACAATTAAAAACTGTGTTTTCACCGGGAATCGAACCCGGGACCCTTGCAGTCAGACTAACTGAGCCACGAAGGTTGACAATCTGTATTGTATGTCGTATTCTCACGTTATTTTCATACCACGATAGTAAGCAGGTACCAAGGACTAGTCTAAGTGTGAACGCCTAGGCGGCCTAGGTACGGCTCGGTATGCTCTATTAGTGTATATCATTATGCACTTTATACGTCATATTATGCTGTCTCACACACCCACAAACGTATTCCAAAACACCAAAAAAGATTTTTGTCTTAACATATAGGTACTTCTTTGCAAACATCTTGAATAATCACGTGAGCTGCATATAATACTAATAATGTATTTTTCAATTATTTGAATTTGTACACTGTTTTTTTTTTCTCTTTCCCAAAAAGCTTGTGCTGAGAAAACTTGTGTATTTTTGCTTGGTTGGTTTACGTGCAAATCGCTCCCCTTCTCGGCTAAAAGTTCAAGCTATTTGGCGACAACTATACCTCGTTGGCGTAGCCCACATCTATTACTATATTAAACCGCCGCTCGCACTTAATGTAGGTACATCCAAATCTCACCCATGCGCATGCATCATTCACGTTTCCCAAACTGTCACTCGTTCTCAACCTTTTCATTCCTGCATGCATTACAATTTATTTATAACTTACCGACTGTGAATTTTGATTAAATTACATTATTAACTGTATTAATATATTTTTATTGTCAATAAATTTTCTTAAAATAATTAAAAAAACTCATTTTTTAACTTTTTTCCACTTATACATATAACTGACGCTTTTCGTTCAAAGAGCATCTCCAGAATGGCATTTTCCCATTCTGTAGATGGTCATTGAGCGAAACGAGTCAGTGGTCAAGTATATTTTTAAGATGAAAAATGTTAATAATTGATATTTTTATTGACAAACATTTTTTCAACATCTCAATAGAGACGAAGTTGGGATATTGTATAAGAACCAGGAACTCGAGGCACCTACAGGGCTTACGACCTGTCATCGGCTGGTTTACGTGATCACTTCATGCGGTTGCGCAACGTTCACCAATTATGCCTTCTTATTGAGTTCCCTTGTCGATGTAATTTTGAAAGTTCTATATATTTGAATAGTGTGTAACATTTTACCTGAAAATAATGCATTATTAGTATTGCCATCTATGGAGCAACGGGGAAACCTTTTTGTAACGCCATCTATTGAGACATTGAGAAATTAATTTTTATTTGTAAACAAGTCGATGACAGGTCGTAAGCCCTGTAGGTGCCTCGAGTTCCTGGTTCTTCTACAATATCCCAACTTCGTCTCTATTGAGATGTTGAAAAAATGTTTGTCAATAAAAATATCATTTGACTCCCGAAAGGGAAAAAATCCAATGTTTGCGTATATACAATTAAAAAAGAATATTCGAGTTTAAAATTAAGTTTTTTTACTTATTTTAAGTAATTTAAAATAATTGATCAAACGTAGTTTTATAGTAAACCGTTATTTTTTTTATTTAATCGTATGTTTTGTCATAGACCAAATATATCGTTTATATTTTTATAAAATAACTTCATTAAAAATGAAGACTCTTTTTAACAATCACATGACATTTTATTTCATCCCTTCGATTATACCTAATTTTTATTTTTTATTACAGAAGTATATTCATGAATAATTTATCGCATACCTCTCTAAAATATTCATATGTGAAGCCATCAATCAACCCTTGTTTTTATACGCTTATGTACGAAAATCTAATACCTACGGATACTGATGTTGGATCATTATTTTATATAGAAGTATATCATGATTATTTAATTTAGAAACAGATTAATTTTCTTCTGTTTATTTAACTTAGATGACTAAATTAAGACTATGAGATAAATTGAGTTAAATATTTTTTGAGTAGGAAAAATATTCCACAACTACAACAATCAAGAAATTATAAAAACGACGTCAAAAATTGACAATTTGAAAAATTATTTGTTTCATCTTATAATTATGATGCTGCATCTACGCACTGTCGAGAAATCTTAAAGATATAAAAAAAGGTTTCCTAAGTCCCATTTATATAGTACACTTCTTATTTTTCGCCTTTGTCCCATTTCCTTGGGGTCGGCTCTTCTAGTTCTATTACTCCAAACTCACCTGTTATATTCTAGATAAGGATTCAGATATCTTTTAATTGATACTCGACAGCAATGTGAACCAGGCAGACTACTAAGCTGAAGTCTGGAGTCTCGATGTCACTTACACATTGATTATAATAGAAACCTTTTATCAACTGAAAATAAAATGGTAGGTATGTTATATTTTCGTAATAAAATGTTGAATATTAACTGAAAATCAAGTTGATTATTCAATATTTTTCTTATGTTAAGTTTAATATTAATTGTAAATGAAAGTGGATTGTTCAATATGATGCTGATGTAAAGTTTTATTTATTTATTTTATTTTATAGAATACAACACCAATACAATTAAGATTTATACAAATATACAGAGATTATTTTTATGTTGCCAATTATAGTATTCTAAATATATTAAGTACATACACATTTATTAACAATTATGAAGACAGGATGGGAAAGGAGAGAGGTAGGGAGTGGAGTGGGGGGAAGCATCGACCACTAGAAACTCATATTATGATTTATCTCACGTGTCTCAATGTATGAATAATAATAAATTAAAATTAAGTTAAAGGGGCACAATTAAAAAGTTAAAGATGTGCAAAATAAAACAGAGCACAGATCAAACATCCGACAAATTCACAATTTTTTTTTTGAATACATAAAAACTTGAAGCAAACATATCCAATTCCGGATCGCTCAAACAATTTCTATTGTACCCAGTACATGCTCTATTAATATAAGAATTTAGCATATAGTTAGTTTTAGAAGGTCTATGTAAAAGAGAGACTGGTTTCTATTTATTCTAAGTTATATTTAAATCAGCTTTATTTATATAACTAAAAATAATGTTGATTATTCAATATGTTGCTGTTGAAAAGTTGTATATTAACTGAAAATGAAATGATTCGTTCAATATGTTGCTGGTGTAAAGGTGTATATTAACTGAAAATGAAATGGTTCATTAATTGTGTTACTGACGTATTATCAAATATTAAATGAAAATCAATATGAATCAATGTATTGATGAAGTTTTATAACATATAATTCTTCTATAAATTTCAGCTCACTTCGTGATGTCCAAGACTGGCAGGAAAATGATATTGTTGAACAACAGAACATATACATTTTCTGAAAAGTATACGTCGGGCAAGTCTAGATGGAGATGTGCCACTCATAACAATAGGGGCTGTAAGGCGTGTGTTCATACTATTGATAATCTTGTGATCCTTCACAAAAGTGAACACAATCACTGATGTTGATTGTTTATTTTGCATATAATTAACCATATCAGTTTTGACATAATTCACACCAGAATATGCGAAATTGAGGTGATGAAAAATCATGAGGGTATATAAAATATCGTGTCCATTGTTTTGAACTGAGACAAGCTACACAAAATGACTGTTAAAGATTTAAGGTATACCTCACTAATAACTATACACACTATTTTGTTAATAAATACCTTTATTTAACATTATATATACATAGCATATAAATTCAGAATAGTATGCTACGAGTAATTCTGTATTGATTCTTAAAATAACATTCGTTTCGTTTCCGTGTAATAAAGATTAATTTTATGTAATAAATATCTGACATAATAATGTCCTTCATTTTACCCTTTCCACCTCTACCAAAAAAATGCTTATAAAAAATAATTTATCCTCTTTCATTATTATCAAAAACCACCTTTGTATATTTTAGACCTCTTCACCACTATACAGTTTAGACTTTTTAGAACAATATGGCATTGTTGGTTCGTTTTTACCAAAATTGTGGCTTGACTCAGTTCACCAACGATATGTTAAACAGTAGTTATTTTTATTCACAAATTTTAATATGTACAAAATATACCTACATTTTTATACAATTGACTAATTTTTATTTAATCACCTCTTAAAAAAAACATATGCATATTTAATGTGTACTGTCCAATAAACCAGAATACATAGTATGACAACATGGTATATTTGCAGCAGTAAAAAAATGATACCTGACAAAAAGAAAAAAATAAAATAAAACAAATAAAAATAAGAGTAGGCCGTAAACAAATGTCGTGGCTGAGGAACATCCGCGAATGAGCCAGTATTGAGATGGTCGAGCAACTAACTTAAAATTGTACAATGAAATGTAAATAGATACCTATATGCGCAAATGTACACTAGGAAATACTGTAATTGGCGATATAAGTAAGGAAATTGTTTACTGTATCTCAATAATTGTAAACAGCTGTAGTATTTCTAAATAAAACAAAAAAAAATAAAACTTTTCGAGCTGGCGAGGGCAGTGAGGCGTTGAATGAAATGATAGCCGGCGTTAGGGGAACCTGACATGGCACTGGTAGAAAAAGAAGAAGAAAACAAAAATCATTAAAAAATTTCAAAGATTTCTTCACATATCAAATGTGCTATCGATTTTTCACTAGTACCTATACATTAAATTATTCAATCTTAATTATCATCCTCAAAACAAATCATTTTATGAAATTTTGTTAAATTTTTCTTAATTTTTAATTAGTTTCCAGTTAACCGTATAATACTCTAATTTTATTAACGCTCAGCCGGAAATCATAACTTTGTTTACTTTGTATGAAATACAGAATTGTTCAATTTTATCAAAATATCAAATGAATCAAGCTGGGAACATGCATTGCCATCGGAAATACACAAATTCTGAAAGTTTCAGAGCTATAACTAATCAGGATGTTAGTAAAAATCGATTACGAAATTCCAGTAAAGACAGACAAATGAAGTTAAAGAAATAAAAACTTAACACTAGATAAACAATAATAGTTCATTACGTAGGAAAAAGGATTAAGAAATAAAAAGGAATTTCGGATCAGATGATTACGGATACATACATATTCCTTCTTTAGTGTTTTTCTTGTACTAGAAAATGTGCATCGCACGATACCGGACATGCTCGCAATAAATTCGGCTGTGTTGTTTCAACAAAAGTATCATTAATAGTATAGTTAAAATACTTTAATTTCATAAAATCATTCAAAATCGTCGTTCTACAGCATTAGATTTCAATGAAACAACCAAAAACTTTGAAAATTTTTATGAAATCAACGTATTTTAAATATACTTTTACTTTAATCTTTGTTCGAAAAACACAGCCTAAAGCTGGGTTGTTTCAACAAAAGTATCAGTTAAAGTATAGTAAAATACTTTGATTTCATAAAATTGTCAAATCAAAATCAAAATTGTGCCGTTTGACGGCATTAGATTTCAATGAACCAACCAAATGTATTGCACAATTTTATGAAATCAAAGTATTTTAACTATAAGTACTTTTACTTTTTACTTTTTTTATTTAATTGTTTTTCCATATACATATATGTTTATTGTAATCAATTTATTTCGATAAATTGATAGGCATTTTGACTTCGTAACTTATAGTCATTTGCATTTTTATCTATTGTAGCTTCGTATGTGCTGTCAAGATCTGGACGAAGTATGCTCGAATTGAACAAGAAAACATACAGTTTAAGCTCAACTTATGCCAATGGAAAGATGCGATGGCGTTGCTCAACACACTTGAGTAGAGGATGCAAAGCCTGTGTACATACCTTAGAGGGTATGGTGATATTTCATAAAAACTGCCATAACCACGACTAGTCATTCATTTTAATCTCTCTTACAATGTTGTTTATTCCTTGTTTAAATTTATTTATTGACACAATTTGCACTTTTCCATATAATATTCAATAGGTTTCCAAATCCCTGTACAAAATCTGAGTAGACTTTAAATAATATTTTTATGATTGCAATATATAATATACATAATATATGCAATCATAAAAATATTCGATTTACATACACATTGATACAAGTACTAGGCATGCCTTTTAAGTTCTGTCGTTTACATATTTACCGGCAGCTTTGGATTTGGAACTGTTTTATATTCAAATTTGTTTGAATTTAGAATCTCAAAACAATTGAAAGTATTAGGATTAATGATATTGTTTAGTCATTGCGTCGTTTTGAATCTGTCAGGTCACGTACGAAAATGAATCTTACTTAGGAAAATGTCCGTGCAATAATTTTCTACAATTTTAAAAGAGGCCTAACACGGCTAAAGTGTTTTGAAGAGATAACATCTGTGTTCCAAAATGAAGCTCCATCTCTGCGGACTGTCGAACGCTGGTACTTAGAATTTCAGCGTGCACATATCAGACTTAGTGACGAAACTCGTGAAGGACGTCCAAAATCCGCTTCACTGAAGAAAACATCATTGCTGTGAGACAACCAATTCTCGAGATCGCTATGTGACATATCAAGAGATAGAGGCTTTATTAGGCATCTCAGGGACAACCATTCAGAAGATATTGCATATGGCACTTGGTGTGAGAGAGCTAGTTTGCCGTTGGATCCCGCATTTGCTTTCCGACGATAATAAGGAGGACCGCGTCAGATGGTGTAAGAAAACTCTTCAAAGGTTCAACCGAGGAGAGTCAAATCACATATACGATATCATCAGTGGTGACCAATCTTGGATCTATGCCTACGATCCTGATTTAAAACAACAATCTACAGTCTGGGTCTTCCAAGATGAGCCAAAGCCGACTAAAGTTGTTCGCTCTCGAAGCACTTCAAAGAAGATGGTGGCCACGTTCGTTGCGAAAACCGGTCATGTTGCGACAATTGCACTTGAAGATCATAGAACGGTTAATGCTGAGTGGTATACGACAGATTGTTTACCACAAGTCATCGTCAAACTTCGGAAATCTAACCCATAGCGACTCATCATCCTACACCATGATAACGCAAGCTCACACAGCGCTCGTCAAACTATTCAGTATTTGAAGCAGGAAAACGTAGAAATTCTTGACCATCTTCCATACAGTCCTGACCTAAGCCCTAACGATTTCTTTACATTTCCTAAAATTAAGAAAAATCTTCGCGGTCAAAGGTTCCAGTCCAGTGAAGAAGCAGTCGACGCTTTCAAGATAGCCATATTGAACACCCCTACTTTGGAGTGTAATAAATGTTTTAATAACTGGTTCGAGCGAATGGAAAAGTGTACTAAACTACATGGTAAATACTTTGAAAAGCAATAAAAGATACTATAAGATTATAGTAGTGTTATTTTCTTCAAACGACAAAACTTAAAAGGCATGCCTCGTATATATTATGTCCTATTCTGATTCGTTTCAGAGGACGAAAACGTCTATAACCAACAGGTGACCTTGGATAAAAGGATTTTATCCGTGCGGTGTGACGTAATGATTCCCGTAAAGTTGACGCAGTCAACTTTTTTACATTTCTCATATAACGGATAAATTTAGACGAATCAGAATAGGGCATATTATGTAAACAAAATTCTGATATATTGTCACCTCATATCACTTGCTTTCATAGTTTATGAACCAATTTATCAATAGATGGCGTTAGAAAAAAGTTTCTGCGTCACATTCATAGATGGCGATGGTGTTTTTTAACTTACTTTCAAGCGAACAGATATTGACCATTAACATATATGTTTATTGAACTTTAAAAAATGGATTGATAACGGAATTACACAGAGGCATAATTGGTGAACGTTGCGCAAGCGCTTAGTGAACACTTAAACTAAACGATGTCAGGTCGTAAGCCCTGTAGATGCCTTGATTTGCCGGTTCGCCTATAATATTCCAACTTCGTATCAGTTGAGAAACTTTTCTTTAAATTATATTCAAATAAGTTAATGACTCAAATGAATTCTAATATTCATTTTGAAGGGTATTTTGGTCGTTGTTCATGTTCCTATTATATTATATTATGTTCTGGTTAAATATAATTATACTAAATATTATATTGTTTTTCATTTAATCTTTTTTCATTTGTGTTTCAATGATAACAAAAAAGGTAAATCTCCTGAAAATACATGGATCTAAAATTTTTTGGTAACCAAGATGGATGATAATTGTTAGATAATTCATCTTTCTAACTATTTCTGAAGATAAGACAGTTCGATATATTATGTGATACTTGTAGAAACTTACGTAATATTGTCTATAAATAATTTATATTTAAGAAAACTACGCACATATTGGGACACCTTGGTTTTTAACATATAGCATAATTTGAATCATTTCCAATCATTGTCAACTTTTCAACTGTTCAAAAAACCAACATTTTTATACACCAGCTGTCATGTAAATTTTGTATATAACCACTAGTCTCAGTCTTGTAGAGTATTATTCTGACGATGTGCCTTGCACGAAACGCGTCGATAATCAAATGAATTTCAATGGAACGTATTTTTTATAAAGTATTTTTTTATATTTGTAATATATCTACATTTATTGTTAACAATTGTGCATACTATACATTATATTGCAGTAGTATTACATTTGAATTCAACCAATTTACTATAGACAAACCTTTTTTAATTATTTGGTACACTTAATCTAAAATAACAGACCATCTAAAGTTGAATTAAGAATGTATGTATCTACATATTATATGATCAACCGATCGCTGCTGTAGGGACCCGTTATACATTTTAATCTGTATTACAATTTCAGTTATATGCTAAAATTGAAAATACATCTTCGTACATACTTGTATTGAAAAATCTTTTCGTTCAATTGCCTTCCGATTCCTTTATTATTTTAAGATTAGTTTAGCGGAAAGTAATCATTATAAATCTAACGTCTTCGTTTTTATTTCAGTTGAATTTGTGAAATCTCAGAGAGGCAAAACCATGGTACGATACAAAGGAAAGAATTTCAGCTCCAACAGTCAACCGAGACGCAGTGACGGTAAAGCAAGATGGGTCTGTTCCACTCATCAATGTAAGGGATGTCCAGCTGTTATACACACGATCGGCTCCAAAGTTGTTTTTTTCAGGGAGCACAGACACGAGGTAGCTTTCATATAAGAAAGCTGTGCAATGCTGATGATGTTCAGATGATGCGCAGAACAGTCACAATAGCATTACAAACATACATTTAAGAGTCGATGCAGATATTATGTTTTGAGTTGCCTTGAGTGAAATTATCTATTTGAGCTATCTATACTCTTCTATTTAAGAGATTATTTGTTTTATTAAAGTTTTATACTTTTACACTTCTTGTTCTATCTATGCAGCTTGAGTGGAATTCTCGTTTTATTTATACAACTTGAGTGGAATTCTCGTTCTATATGTGCAACTTGAGTGGAATTCTCGTTTTATCTATGCAACTTGAAGGAAGTCTCATTCTAATAAGGCTATTTTTAGTACAACTTCAAATTGTCGATTCATTAATTTAATTATTTACTACATACGATATCGGAAAATAACGCGAAAAGTGTGTATATTATGTGATTCATATATATTGGTTATTATATTACTCTTTTGTAAAAAATATCTTGCGCTAAGCAAATGTATTAAGAATGAACATACTTAATACTCTGCCTTAAAAACTTGAACCGTTCATTTAATTGAAGTGTATTCCTTCGAAAGTAAGAAAGAGAGAGCTTAATTTAAACGTAGCGCATCTCTCGAAGATGATTCTCGTGAAATCTAACCATAATATTGTAGTGCAACCACAGATGAAATTATCGAAAAATTATAAGTTCGTGGTATCGGACGCTTTCAAAGGAGCTATGTGCAAGATGGCCGCATTTAAATACTAGAAACAATTGAATTATCGAAGATTTGTTATTGCAATTGACATATAAATACATTTCTAATAATAATAGACGTATTTTTTCAATTCAAATCATAATATCCGGTCTGACAATTAACATAAAGACGGAAACTTATAAAGTATAGAATAGCACACATTGGAAAAAATGGTTCATTATATCACCGTATTCTTTATACATATACTTAACATAATCTAATATTATTTGGTTTAGAAACTATGTGTGTCCAATTTTATATTCGCATAATATTTTGACTTTTATTCTTAAACTGCCATAATAATTTGTAAGTCAATAGTAATAAAATAAGTAATTAATATCACTATTGTGTAATAAAAATGAATCAATCATGATATTTTAATTAAAATAAGATAAACTAAAATAATTGAACGTAGTTTTTAATATAAATAAACATTAGCGTGACTGGCTTATTGTATGTGTATTACTCAATAGAAATCAAAGTTTTATCGTATAATTGTAGTGAGCGATGAAATTAATAATGGATTTGTTATTAATAAAAAAACCCCAAACTGATTTAAGGTAGTTATTTACCTTGTGTCGGTTAAGCGAGCCCATCTTCATGGCAAACGAACTAGCGTAAAAATACTAGCGTTATTTTACCGTACAAAACGCCTGGGCGTGTATTTTTTGCATGAAATTCTACGTCGTGACAACAAGGCGTCACAACCCATACGAAAAAATCTACTGTCAGGTTTTTATCTTGACAGAAACGTGTATTTACAACATATGATAGTGTGAAACTCGTCTACATTGTATGTATACCTTCATTTTTTTTAATCACACCTTATTTTGCGAACAAGTATATTTCTGCTGCTCCACTACAAAACCCTGTTCTTGGGCCAGCAGCAAACCCAGGGCTAGTAGCAATTCAAACTACAGTTTTGCTTAGTCGATCGAGTGTAAACGATTTTCGTTTTTTTTATATATTTCTAGTATATAGCATAGAATTGTACTCTTTTTAGTATATAATGTCTCGTAAAAAAACCTTATCAATATTGCATGAAGACTATAATGTTGTTTAAAATAAAATATTAAACTACTTAGATGGTTAGTTGGTGGTATCACAAATAGTATTATTTACCTACTTTTAATATCGATGCATAACAAACATTTAAAAATAAAATTGATGTTTTTTGTGTGTAATTTGTAGATATTGTTACAATAAAAATTATTTTAATTAGCGTTGATTAAATAAGTCTTTACATATTAAAAACACTCATTAAATACTCTTATATAATATTTAAAAGTATAAACCTTGCATTGATTTCTCGTGTTTTTTTCACGTGGCAAACATGTCAAGAAATTTTTTTTCCTGTTTTCTGTATGTCGTATGAATATATTTGAATTTAAGGTTTAAAGTGATCTAAAATTAAAGAGAAAATTTGACTTATCGTTAAATCAAAATGTAGATCAATCGTGTATCTCGTTTCGTGTATTGCTTAAATACCTAATAAATGTGTATGTGAACGGAACAAAATGTTATTTCATTTGTCATAAAAATACCTCCTTATCAGAAAATATAAAAAATAACATTTAAATATATTTCTATATTTTGATAATAGCCTATGATTTTATGAGTGGTATACTAAGAACTTTTTTATATGACAAAATAAGTTAACATGTTTTTTTTAACCGACTTTCTCATTAACATGGGAATGATAAGTTTGAAAAAAATATTTAATATTTCATAAACAACAGTATGCTTTTTTATTTCTCACTTTGTTTAAACCATGAATGAGTAGGTAATTGTTTGAGGCGAATAATTTAATAAGACCACTTCTTCCTCGGAATGGAAGAAAATTGATTCTGCAGAAGTGCACGGCAAGATGATGTTGGAAGGAATGGCAACATGCATCTGGCGACAGACGGATCAAGGGACGGAAGTCGGAAATACGCGTGCGCACAAATATTTAACTGAATAAATAAAAAAATTAGTTGGAGCCAAACCAAAAAAATAAAGGGAATGGGATTTACATACACATCATACTATTATTTCGTTTCCATACGCTAGTGGAATGGGAGAGTGAAGGGTTGCGACACTTGCGGACACAATTGCTATAGCATAAAAATATTTATTGATAAAGAATCGTATTTTTGTGATATTTCAATAATCTTTTTTATTATTCTTTCAGTCGAATTTGTGATATCTCAAAAAGGAAGAAAAAATATTTGTGTAAATAATACGTATAGATATAACGTAGTTAAGATGTGTCGTAGTGGTGTAATAAGATGGCAGTGTTCAACACATCATCACAAAGGATGTAAAGCAAAGATAAGGACACTTGAAGATAAAGTGATATTTATGTTTGATGTACACACGCATTAAAAAATTACATTTAATGTATTGAAGTTTATGTTATTTTTAAGCATATTATTTATTATTTCAAAGTTTTATCTTGAACACAATGGAAGTTCAGAGTTATAAATTCAATATGTTTATAAAAATAAACTATCATACCTATTTTGTATATTTATTTATTTTATACATAATAATTGATATCTTATAATAATATTGAGCTAGTTCGCACAATAAAGCGACGAAAGATATCGTATTTGGGTCACGCAGATCACGCTCTACGAGGCAAAAAATACAGGCTGCTCCAACTGATTATGAAGGGCAAAATAGAAGAACGCCTCAGAATAGGAAGACGTCAGATGTCATGGCTCCGCAACATTCGTGAGTAGACCGACATCAGAGACGTCGGCGAATTGTTCTCCGATCGCCAACGTTGGGGAGACCTGATATGGCACGAAGAAGAAGAATATTTTAGCTGCAATGTCCCATACATACATACCATCACGCCATGTCCCTCGCGGGGTAGGCAGAGAGAACCGAACGCCACTTATTTCTATCTTGACACACATTCATCGCCTCGTCGACATTCATACATCGTCTTATACATGTTAGTTTGTTATTCATGCTTCTGACATTTCCGTCTTTAAAAATACCGTTCACATGCCTTTATTAATACAGCAGCCCGACTGTGGAACGATCTTCCGAATTCTGTGTTTCCACCTTCGTACAACCCGGGTCTTTTTAAAATCCGAATTAATAAACTCTTTTCTAGATTGCAAACCCCTCCCAACGCTACGTAGTGCGCTTCTTCGGAAGAGTAAAATGGACCCAAATCCTAATAGCTGGTGTCCCCTATGTGGACATGCATATGATATGTTGCGATCATTCATAACTTGTCTTAGTGCTCTATTCACTCTGTTTCCCGCCATAACTCTTCTTTCGATCTCCTTATCAATCCGTCCATTGCGTTGAAACATGCATGCAATGTCCTACTATGTAAAAAAACCTATGCTGGGGCTAAAATATTTTGAAATTTAATTTTAATCCACAGCGAGTATGAATTCAACGAGGCTTAGCGCAAAAGTTCGAAAAATTCAATAAAGATTGGATTTTTTGGCGTTCCGTTTTCTCTGCCTTCCTCAGAAGGAACACAATTTGATGGTTTATACGCGACTTGTTTATATAATAATAAATTATAACTAAGTACGTTCAAATAGCGTTTGTTAAATCTTGATCAAACTACCTGAACGTTGTCAGTGGCAACTCTAAATACTCCGAAACCCTATTCAGTTTCTATACATCATCTCTCAGTCATCTTGTATTTTCTACCCTTATCTGTAATCCCCTTTCAATCTATCCTTTCATCCCGTCCCAACGATGACGTCACTCATATTGTGTGAAAGCGTTTTCTGCAATACCGACTCAACCCCACCAACACAACAGAGAGTTAGTACCCTGCTTAACGGTATAATTTCGAATGGTTTGACGTTTTCAGTTGATTACCATCGGCATATTTCCGCAGTCTGTCAGTGTGTTAGTCGAGTATTATACCCAATTATACCTGTGCTTGAGGGGGAAGTTGTAAATGTTTTCGAATACATACATTATTATTTGACGTACGGCGGCGGCAAAATACCGAACTAAATTTTTGAGGTTATGTTTGTTTCGTCTCTTTGCCGCGTATTGTGTTGTCAAAAAATCCGTTCATTTAAAACTACATAATATTATTATTTTGTAATTTAATTAATATTTTTGACTTAATATGTTTAGTGTATCAACATTGTGGTGTGCAAATCGTATTTATTGTGCGTTTATGTTATGTATTTTGTCATTTTTGTGCCCGATACTTGATAAAATACTGTGTTGTTTGTAGTGATAACGATGTGTCAAAAAAATGTTTTTTTCGTTCGTTGGTGTTACATTATTTTTGAGTGATTTGTTTTATTTAATCGTACTTTTGTTTGAAATGCAATTTTCTCAGTATTACTTGCATTGATATAAAATGTTTTTGAGTTAATGTGAAACAATAGTTGTTCCTGTCTCCTCGGGGGTAAGTAGCTTTTGATTTTCATTTTGAAATATAACATTTCACGTCTTTCGATGTTTGACTAAACGATATCGTTATATATTTTTTAACTACCTTTATGTAATAGTGAAGTCAGGCGTTTTTGTGTTTATGTTTCTTTATTTTTCGTATATTTTTAATGTAAACAATCTTCTTTATACCGTCATTTTTTGGTTATGGTTTAAAAAATCTATTTTATCATATTTATAATATGACCGATGACAAATATAATATAATACTTCTTACAAGTTATTAAAAATAATATTATGTTCCTCATAATTATACGGCTATAAATATTTCAGGAACATTTTAACAAATAATAGCAATTTGATGTTTATTTCTTGAGCCACTACTTAATAATAGGTATATTGATTTCTTACTACGTATAATTTTGATAATACGATTTTACCTACTTATTCATGTTTTACGATGTATTTATTATGTTTCAATAGATTCAATTCAAATGTCAAATTTATTAATTTTGTGCATTTTTGGAGTTCTGAAGATTGAATAAACTAAAGGAAATTTAATAAGAATAAAATGACATAACTGGTGTATTATAAAATGAATATAGTTTTGAGTGAGTTCTGGCGAATACATTTTTGTTTTTAATGACTTTAATGATCATTCAAATTTTAATTCGTCTTCAGAATTGAAGCCAAGAGAATAATATTTTGAAAATAAAAGGAAATGTACGATTGCTTATAATAGACAATACATGGATGAGGGAAAGGTTATGTACAATAGGTAAGGATGTATATAGTTCCGACAAGTGACTTGAGAAATTTCAATGTGTCACGCTCGATTATATCTAACCTACCCCATTAAGATAAAATCTTTGTGTTATATGGTACGAACAAGTTGAAATGTAATTCTTCGAAGTAATAACAATTCCACATTGGGTCAGAACTGGCAATAAGAATATTCAAAAAAGGATTTACACGAACTTATAGTTATCGTCAAACAGTTTGAAATTATTTGGCCTGAAAGTGGGCGGTTACCGCACACACACACGAGTCACTCACGTTATTTTTTAAGATGTTTTTCGATAAGTATATGTATACACTATTTGTACCACCATCACGCCATGTTCTTAAAGCGTTAGGCAGAAAGAACCGAACGCCAAATTTTTATATCATGATACGCATCCATCGCCTTATCTGATGTCCGTCTATTGTGGAAGTTTCTAACGTTTCTTTAATTTATATATTCCATATGGTCAAGCCATCCTTTTCTTGGACTCCCCCGTCCTCGTTCCGTATACGGACGTTGATACATATTATATATTTTATGTGTTTTGATACAAATTATATATTTTATTTATTTTTATGGTATGTATATGTTATCAAAACATCCGTTATAGTGGATGTACAAACGTAAGTACCTAGTGAATTAACTTATTTAAGTTTCTGTATAGTAATTGTCAATTTTGTTATACATTTGCTGTTATTATTGTAATAAAAAAATATTATTATAAAAATAGATTTAATCTGAGAAAAATTTATCTGCTGCAATGTCTTAAGTTTATCCACAAAAATAATTCATATTAAATTCACAAAATCGCACTAGTGATCGCCTTAATAATGTATATAAAGTTCCAATCATTCATTCAGACATTCTATGTATGTAGCTCCTAGATCATTCAATATGTTACCAATGTTTCTTAAGTCACTAAATAATCAATCACTCAGCATTAGTTAATCGTCTCAAGTCAAGTCATGATAATGAGAACATGCAGGATTTCCTTTTATAATTTTAACCTTTGACTCCCGACAGGGAAAAAAATCCTATGTTTGCGCATATGCAATAATAAAAATATTCGATTCCTTTTATAATACTTTTGTTAATTTTTTTTCTATTTCTGTTGTTTATATTATGTACCTAATACTCTAATTATTGTCATTTTTTTACATTTTGTTTTATTTTTCTGTTGTTTTATGTAAATACTCTAATTATTGCTATTTTTTTCTATTTGTTTTATTTTTCTGTTGTTTATATTTTGTTTTTCTCTTTGTAATGGTTGGATTTTTTGGACCAGTGTTGTGTATTAGTATTCTGTTTGCATTCTATCACATGTGCATTGACAAAAAACTGTTTGCATGTAGATAGCACACAATCAACATTTTTATTTATAACTCTATTAAAGTATACCCACAAACTGGCTAAGCCTTTTGGGATTTTTGGTATATTTATTAAATGTAAATAGGTGTATTTATTTATGCATATCTATGTTATAGTTAAAATGTATTTCATACTCTGTACCAAAATTTGTTAAAATAAATAAATAAAATAAATAAATAAATTATACATTTAATAATTATCGCGACCCTGGCGAGTTGGATCCGTTATAACGCGGTAATTTTTTCACCATCAGTAGGTATATAATAGTTTTTAAAAGTGATCGACGAAGCTGAAGGAGTCATGTAAAGCGTGAATGTTGAGTATTATTTGCCTGTCAAAGATAAATTTTACGTAATAAACCAAAAAAGAAAATCCTAAATCCTTTTTATAACTCAGAATAATGAATTATTATGTGTATTTTATACATTATTATTTAGTGTGTATTTTATACATTATTATTTAGTGTGTAGTTTTTTTAGTGTTTTTAAGGTTTTTTTCAATCCCTCGCTTGTCGTGGCTTTGTCCAGAACGTGATTATCTGTATTTGGATAGTTTATAAAGCGCAGTACAGTAAATTTAACTTAGATTAGTCAAGCTTTTAACAATATTAATAATCGATATTGCAATATAAACAATCATATGAATAAGAATCGTGAATAGGTTTTTTATTTCACCATACCATCAATTAAGCAATACATATTTATCTTCCTCGTTCATCATCCAGAGGAAGATGAAAGAACACCTGGATAAGCAATTGCTCCAAGGTCCTACAAAGAAACTCTTTGTATGAAAGCAATATCCAGAACCGTAGAGTATACAGCCTGAGGACGAGAAGAGCCGAACCCAATAGCCAATATAGCAGTTAGTTGGGACATAGCCAGGGTGAAGATTTATGTTAATGTTATTTATTGAATTCATGTACGAGTGCGTAAAGGTGGGGTTTTTTGCCATAAGGCAATCTCTTAAAACCAACCCGAGCAACTTGAAGTCTCATAAATAAATTCGATCATTGCCACCATAGCAACGAGGAAAGGTAATATGGAATTGAAGAATATGGACAGAATATTAAATCGGCCGTCGTGGCCCAGTTGGTTGGATAGCCAATTCCTGTTCTAAAGGTCCCGAGTTCGATTCCCGGCGGAGACATAGTTTTTGATTATGTTTTCAGTCTGGATTTCCAGGATGTTAGTTGCCCGACAAGCAATACAAAATAAGATTAAATGTCCTGATATTTAGTTCTAATGAAATAATTGTATATTTTCAGTTCAATATACTGCATCTCGTTTTGGAACCCGTCTTATCGTTTACGAGGGCAAAACATTTTCATTAACATATTCTGGAGCAAAGTGTCGTTGGAGATGTTCATACAGAAGAGGATGTCCAGCAAACGTTCATACAATTGAGGATAGATTTGTTTATATACAAAAGAATCATAATCATCCTTAATTTATCAAAATAACATACATTTATTTATGTACAATATTTAATTTTAAATTGTATCTGTTGGTTCAGTCGAAAAAAATTGTCGATCTGTTTCAGTCTATGTATTGTTTTATATACACTATGATTTTATCGTTTTTCATTATTTTGTATTTGTTTTTCTCAACAAATACAGCAATGTTCTGCAATAAAAATGAACTGTTCTTCCCCCACCACCACCCGTTCTGCTTATGGGGACTAATAACGGCACATTATAAGGACATAAGTAGAGTCCGGAGAACTTTAAAACCTTACAGACACTGCACTTAATGTGCCAAAGAGAGCTAATTATCCGGAAACAACTGGCTCACCGTTCACCAATAGTGAAGATGAGTTCACTGTATTTACGACAGAACGTCTTGAAAGCCCTAAAGTTGCTCTTCGTGGCTACAAGGTCCGCATGTCCAATGGAACCAAAGAAATACCCTCGGACATCGTTGTAAAATTCTCATCGGAAAGTTGACACGGAGAAGTTAGTGCATTTCCATAGAATATGTTCAGAAGTCTGTTCAGGGTTATCAGTTGTCACAAAACTGACATGAGGACGAATCGGATAAGTGAAAACGAAAAAGATAACTTTTAAAACTGCGGTGTCCAGTAAGGAATTGCACGGTCTAATAATCGGGAACAATCCACGAAGAAGAAATTCGAGTCGTCACATCGGGAACAAATCAAAATGTCAGCCAGCTCACGAAAGAAGACGACCAGCGACGTTGCTAAGCGTCTAGAAGAGAACTCTGGGCTAAGTTCTCAATCTCTCCACGAACTGTGGGTAAATTTACAGGTGGGAGAGAAACACCACCCAAAATTGAGCTTCTACCTCTATACAGGTTGTGAATACAAGTTCGTCGCTCGTCGTTTCCAGATCAAGGGGAGCAATAATAAAAATGAACTGATAAATAACAATTTTTTTTAGGAAAACAGTGTTTTATAAAAAATATTTTCCCATATTGAGTCATTAAAGAACCAAGTTTTTAAATATGGTTTGTTGGAGACCAGCATTATGATAGCAATTCGACGGTCAAAATTGTCATTTTTTTCTATCTCGTTGATACAAAATACTATCGAATATCGATATATAATAAAAATGAAGCTTAAACATAATTTTGTTTTTAATTTCTTATTTGATATTCACGGAGTTTCACCATGAATACAAGATTTATTTTTTACTTTCGTTTCGCCAGTAAAGGCTTTTTCAACACCATAATAAATTTCATTCCATACTAGGTTCGCACTTGATATTTTTGTATTTAAGTCATTAATTTTATTTGTAACATTCCAAAATTGTCATTTAAGTATTTCTAATCAAATAAATTATTATTTGACTGATCACCTTAATTTATGTTTTATTTTCGGAAACCTACTCTTTATGGTATAAACACCAACAATGTAAGATCGTAAAAGTAATTTAAAAAAACGACTACAATAACGACGTGAATATGTGATTGACATATCGTGCTGTTTTGTGTTTGATTGCTGTCATTGCTGTGTTTTGTTCATTTTGATTTTAAACATTTGATTCACTAGTAGGTACCATACGATAAAATAAAAATAAAAACTACAATAACAGCTATAATGAAAACGTAAAAATAATATAAAAATAAAAACGATGAAGGTGCACTCAAATGTATCAAATAACTTCCTAATTTAATTAAAAAGCACATTAGTTTTACACCAAACACTTTTCGAAGTCGGCGCCAAACAAACATTTTATGGAACTCATTCGACCGATCGTAGGTTAATACTAGGGATGTTACGGAGGCGAATATGCTGGAACCGGAGTCGGAGATTTCAAATCTGATTTATCGGAGCCGGAGTCGGAGACGAAGTACAAGACAAATGTGCTAAGTTAACTAAGGGAAGTCCTAATGAAATAATAGATACATAATTCAGTAATCAGTATCTTTAGTCAGTCAAATATAAATGATAATACACATACCTAGGTAACAAGCAACAATAGAAAAAAATATATAAATTCTAATTTTAAATTCATTTAAGTGACTAAAAGGTAGGTAGCAATTGTGAGTGTGAGAGGATTCTCCGGGCGACAAGTCAAATAGTGTATACGGGTTCTGGCTTCGGTCGCTCGATACGTTTCAACCTTCGTTAATATGAACTCCGATTCAAAATTATCGGAGCCGAAGTCGAAGTCAGAAGTGTAAAATCGATCGGAAGTTCCGATCTTTCGGAGTCGGAGTCGAAGTTCCGTAGCATCCCTAGTTTAATACCTATGTTTGTAATATTGATATACTATAGGAACAAGCTTTCAAAAAAACTCATTATTTTTATTTATAATAAAGAGGAATCGAAGATACAAGGAAGATGTTACAGCAACATATCAGATATTACGTCGGAAATTTGAAAGAAGCATTCAAATCTATTGTTGGATGTATATTTTTCGAACTAGAATATTTGAAACAAGATTAGAAGGCAGACCTGAAATAAGATGTGACGCAAACTTAATTTTCTTGTACCTAATATAGGTCTCGATGTTTCTTTAAGTTAAAATGTTTATACCGTTTAAATTTTTTAGTGTATTTATGTTGACAATAATATATGGAATTACAGCGAAAATTGATGTATTAATACTAAACATTTTTATGTGTATCTCATTTTGTAAATGAAAAACATTAACACATCTTCAGAGCTTACGACTCCTAAAGCCTGAGTGAAACCTATGGGTTTGCACAATGTCAAATGTTGCCATTAATGGAGATCAATATGTTGTATACATTTAAATACTACATAGTTATATATCAAAATGTTTGAAGACGACTAATGATAGTAACGCCATATCTTATACTAATTATATGTACAAGAAGACTAAAATGAATAAATAATTAAAATAAGGAGGTCTTTAATCAAATTTTGTGTACGGTAGCGCTTTTTCCACAGTCTCTTTATCCTCAGTCTCTTTATCCTCAGTCTCTTTATCCTCAGTCTCTTTATCCTCAGTCTCTTTATCCTCAGTCTCTTTATCCTCAGTCTCTTTATCCTCAGTCACACTCTCTCCACTAAATGTCACCGGAAACATTGTTTTATTTTTGTTACTGTATTAAAATCGGTCTTCGACACTTGGCTGCGGCCACTTGGTTGCGGGACACTTGGCTGCGGCCACTTGGTTGCGGGACACTTGGGTGCGGGACACTTGGCTGTGGCCACTTGGTTGCGGGACACTTGGGTGCGGGACACTTGGCTGTGGCCACTTGGTTGCGGGACACTTGGGTGCGGGACACTTGGCTGCGGGACACTTGGGTGCGAGCCCATTTGGTCGCGAATTCAAAAATATTTTTTTCTGCTTAGGAATGAATTGTTTCTTACTAATTTTTGTAATGCTCTTTATATACATCATGTAGTTGATATACATACAAGTATACACAGACATTTAAAATATAGAGAGATATATTTAAGTTTGAAAGTATAAAGTAAAAACAAGTTTATTAAGTGAAATTATTTTTCATACTAGGAGTATAAATATGAGAATTTTTTTGTTATCAAAACAAATTTCGAAAAAAAAATATAATTCACTTTTCATGTATGCATGGGTATAAAAAATTCTCATATTTATAATATGAAAAATAATTTCATTAAATAACCTTGTTTTTACTTTATACTTTTAAACTTAAATATATCTCTTTATATTTTAAATGTCTGTGTATACTTGTATATCAACTTCATATATATAAAGAGCATTACAAAAATCAGTACGAAACACTTCATTCCTAAGCAGAAAAAAATATTTTTGAATTCCCGACCAAGTGGGCTCGCAACCAAGTGTCCATCGCACCCAAAAGTCCCGCAGCCAAGTGTCCCGCAGTCAAGTGTCCCGCACCCAAGTGGCCGCAGCCAAGTGTCCCATTCCGTATTAAAATTATATAATACAGTACAGTATTAATTTTTCGATTATATTCTTAACGACGCAAATATTCTTTATTATTTCAGCGCAATATATCCTATCGCGAAGGGGTGGTTACAAACTTCTTTTACTGAACGGTCAAACGTTTTCGTTGAATCATACAACCTGCGGAGGGAAAAAAATAAACTGGAGATGTACATATAGAAAGGGATGCCAAGCAACAGTACACACTTGCAACGATTATATTGTGTTAGTCCGAAATGACCATAATCACCTGTAGTTTTTTTGAATCAAAAAATTTTGTGGTTTAAAGTCGTAACTTTTTTTTTAATAAAGACAAGAGATTAAAGAGTGTTCAATCATTCAATTTATTTATTTTACTTCGAGTATAATAATGCGTACATTGGCGGGTTTATTGCCATAAGGTAATTTCTTCCAACGCGAGGCCATTACTCATTAAATTTATAACAAAAAACACAGGGAAAGATAAACACGTAACATTATTACATTTAAAATCACAGCAACAATGAAAGGCGGAAGGTAGAGGTATATTCTATATTGTTACGATAGCACCATCAGTAGGTCGTATCTTTATCGAACCTTCGGCTTCGGCCATCTTTGATAAAAAAAAGAAAAATGTTTGACCGAAGATCAGCTGCAAATAACAGTAAAAAGTAAATAACTTACCAGAACGCACGTGAATTCGGCCGAGTTGCATCGTTAAAACTTGTGGCCTAACAGTTGACATTCAAATCCGATACCAATTTCAAATTTTCGCTAAGAATCTTCCTTTATAATGGAGCATATTACAATCGTTGCATTAATTTTGATGTACGCAGGCGACAGGTTTTCGCAATGGGGATTGGATTTAAAATTCAAGAGTAAGGCTGCTGATTGTTGTGTTATGTAAATATGTACCTATACCTTACAATTTAGTATCATTTCGTTTCAACAAAGAACGAAGGATGCAAATCTTTCTGAATACTCATCATAGTATATTAGTGATTTATGTCGCCCGGACCTAGCTAATATCTCACATCACTTTTTTTCAGTTTGTAAATGTATCTACCGAATAATATGTAGGGACGGTATGTTTTAAGTATTGGCCAAATATGTACTTTATTTTATTTTATTTTATTCTATTATATTTTATACAAAGTATACAAACAATATCTGGACAAAATATACAGGTGATACAAATATAAAAAAAAATTAGCATGCCCAGCATCACTTACATGTATACATTATTACCATTTATATATTTATGTAGTGTAGGAGAAAAAAAGAAAACAGTAAATAATCAGATATGTGACATGTGAGTGGGGAGTGTGTGTGTGTGTGAGTATGTGTATGTGTGGGTGTGTGTGGGAGTGTATGAGGATGTGTGTGAACCTTTATGTGATGAACCCAACTTATCAGCATGAGTATCTAGGATTATATTAGAGTACTTAATAATCTATTCTTTACCATAATCAATGGGGAGTTAAAAAGGTCTGCATCACTAATGTTGGAGTTATAAAAATGGGAAGTGCGGTATATGAAAGAATTCTGTCTGGCATTAGTGTAACAAATGGGGAGGTAAAGTAGGTCAGTCAGTCTAGTCGGTCTTGTTGGCACTCTCAGAGTCAAGCGTTCTAGCAGATCAGGGCAGTCAACCGTTGAGTTTGCAATTTTGAATAAAAATACAACATCTGCTATAGTTCTGCATCTGCTATAGTACGATATGCTTTAAATATTGGCCAAATATGTGCGGTATGTTTATTGTATTGGCCAAATATGTACGGTATGTTTTAAGTAGGTATTAATTAACCACAATGATCTCTAAATAATATTTAATCTTGTATGTTTACAGTATACCTAGTTTTTTTTTATTTTTCTACCATTTTCTGGTATATTTATTATTTCGTACGTAATATAATTTATTTCTTTTTTTGAATTATTATTGTAAGGATTCAAATATAAATTAAGAAGGCATATAACACTCAATCTAGTGACTGAAAACATGATATATTATATTAAAACCGCCTAATGCCCTATGAAGTTACGTGTTAGTAAGGGTATCTATCGCGTGCGTTAAAAAGGTTTTATACGTGATTTAAATTATCGGAACCCTAAAATCTGTTGATTTTTTCCAAAATCAAACCTGAGATGAAATGAAAATAATATCACAAACATTCACTTTGATTAAATGCATTCTTTAAGCACATGAAAGATTTTTTTCTCTACGACACATAGTTATGGAGTAATTTAAAAAAAGTGCTGTAAATAAGGAAATCGTCAATATTTTTTTGAGAGCAATTAATGATGAATTTTAAAATATCGTGACGAACATTTACTAAAGGAATCTCGAATTTACTTATAGTATTTTTTTTAGAACATACTTGAGAACCTTGATATAAAAAAAGGGTTGTTTAGGTTTATATGCCCCTTTAAAATAACTCTATTGTGATTGTTTATTGTGGTGGTTGACTGGTAGAGATTGCCTGCGGGCAATAAGTCCGCCACGTTGTTTAAAACAATAAAAGTATTTTATTATTATTATTATTATTGTTATTAATACTTAATCTTAAAAAAATGTTAAATTACAGTTAAGTTTTTTTATAATAAAATGAATATTTTTTGTTAATTGTTCTTATTTTTCTATTTTAACCTATTTAATGATGAATTGTTTAAAATTTTATAAGTTTTTGTTTAAATTCAAACCGTAATACGCTTCATGTACCTATTTCTCGGGTTTATAGGTATAATAGAGACGATGTACTTTTATTGTTTTTCATAGAAAAGTCGAAATTATGCCAACAGACTATGACCTTACATCGCCTAGTTTATTCAATCAATAATGGAATTTGTGCACTAATTGTGAAGGTACCTTTCGTTAAGTTTCTTAATAAATCTTGTTTTGGAAGTTCTGCTTATATATTTGTAAACTTACAAGGCTTTCTTCTTTAAAAGAAACAATTTCTATTCGAAATTTAATATTTAGGCAATATTGTGGACCACATATGGCACTTATCATTTTGTTTGTAGAAAAATCTTATTCGTTTCGTATTTACTAAGATTTTTTTCTACCAACGAATGCAGACTATTCAAAGACTTACAATTATTTTCTTTATTTGTTTTACTTTTTTTTTCTAGTTTGTTACTAGGTTTTTTCGTGGTACATACACATACTTATGTAGGTTTAGTAAAATCTATTTTTTAAAAAAATGTTATTTTATTGGTTCATGGTTAGTTATATTTTTTAAAAAAAACCTTCAAATAACTACTCTGTACCTAAATAATTAATTGTTTTTCAATTGAAATTTACATATTTTTTTATTCTCTATACTAACACATTATCGTTTTTTACAGTTAAATTCGTACTTTCGAGCCGAAAACACCGACAGATTCTATACGAAAACAGAAGATTTTCCGTCAATAAAAAGAACAAATCAAAAACGATATGGAGATGCGCCACTCACGCAACCAAGGGATGCAAAGCTGTCATTCATACTGCCAACGACAAAATCATACATGTCATGAATAATCATTCTCATTATGGACGCCATCAGACACATCCTGATTAAATTTTAGGGATGATTTAGTTTCTTCACCAATTTATAGATGTCGTTTTGATAAGTGTATGTAAATTTTAGAAACTATATACATTCCTTTGCGAATGCGAGTGAATAGCCCCAAAGAATGTCAAAGTTTAAATTAATATTCTATCATTTATTTATATATTTTACACAGAGCACCGATTTACAATTCACGAGCTCGGATAGCATATTTATATGCTACTTTACGAAACCGAGTTATTTTTATGATATAATAAAAGAAAAACTTTTTGTGCATCACCGCAAACAGTAAGATTATGTGCTATTTTTTTTATAATAATGTTTTATATCCGAATAAAATTTAACCACCTCTTCACTTATTTATATTTGAATGTAGTTATAAATCATCTAATTTGAGCAATTTTTTACTGATGGTTTAAGGCTTCGGCATTGACTTAAGGTTATAGCTAGGGCCGAACATTCGGCTCGCCTAAATCTGACCTTCCGTTGGACCCTACTACTTCGGGGGGACTAAATAATCGTGCTATATGTTTGTGTTAAAGTATCAAATTTCATATATATTTTATTTTTGAACTGTACATAAAATTCATATTTATTTGCCTCCAAAAATGGCTTGTAGTTAATTTAATATTTTTTATCATACATTCCATTTTAAATCTTTCCTTGGGATTTTCTATATGATAGAATTTCTTATTTTTAGCTAAAATTGTAATATATTTTTTATTATGTATGTTCGTGCTTAGTAAATTTTGATCTCTATGTATAAATTGCCATTTGAAACTGGAATAAAATAATGTACTCTTTAAAAAATATATTTAAAATAAATACATATTCATCTTAAGCGGATATCGATTCGAAATCAACTCTGCCATTTGCAACAAAATTCATTTTATTAAAAATATACGTGTGGAGATCTAAATTATTGGGTTTAATACTGAAGATGAATTAAAAGTCATTGTTAACAAAAATGTTTTCACCAGAACTGTCACTTTAAACTATAAACTTTATAAGTATATAATACACTCGTGATGTGTTTTTTTGTCATTTTAATTTTCTTTCACATTTAATCTTTAAAAGGTCAAAAAATACATAAATTGAATAAATTCAGAATTTTAATGCGTTTTCAAAATAAGAACGTAAATTACTTACATTTATTTATAAAAAAGTCGAAATTATTGGATCAATAATACTATATTTACATTGTTTTTTTTGTTCATTTTTAATTTAGAGAAATAATCTAAAAACTTAGTTTTAACAAAAATTTCCATACTCTATGTGTCCATTTAGAATAGTTATTATTTAAATCTATTATTGTTGTATAACTTATTATTTTTCTTATTAAATTATTAGATCAATTACTAAAATTATTTATTTCTAATCTAAAGTTCTGTACCTATATTTAAATTACTAAATAGATATGTAATTAGAATTCTTGTAATAAATAATATGTATACATTGTCCACTTGTACTTAACTCAAATAAATTTATTGAATCATTATTTCATGGCTATATCAGTCAGTAAAACAAAAAGTATTACTATATCCAAACAACCTTCAAGGTGTAAGTTAACTGTTGATGATAAGCCCGTGGAACTAGTAATGAGTTTCAAATATTTAGGAGTAGAGATCTGTAGACATAACGACCTATATAATGAAGTCCGCGAACAAGTAAATAAAGCATCTATCGTATCTGGATGTTTGAAAAATATGATCTGGAAAAATAAACACATGCGTATTGACAGTAAGGTCAGAATATATAAAACATGTGTGCGACCGATCATGACGTATGCTGTGGAAACGCGAGCAGATACCGTACGAACCAAGGGGCTCCTAAGGACAACGGAGATGAAGGTCCTAAGGTCAATCACTGGTAAATTTCTCCGAGATCGTGTTCGCAATGTTCAAATAAGGAAAACATGTGGAATACAGGACATCGTTCGATGGAGTAGATCCAGAAGAAGGCATTGGAGGGACCACGTAGCCAAGATGGACAGTGATCGGCTTGCAAATATAGCAGCAAATGAAATTCCTTCTGGCCGCCGCACATAGCGGTAAATGACTAATCTAGCTGGTCAAAATTATTTCTTCAATACTTATAGTTGAAAATTAGTTATAATATTATTTTATTGAGCACTGAGTTATCAGTTATTAAAAACAAGCTGTTCTTCCCCCACCACCACCCATTCTGATTATGGGGACTAATAATGGCCCCTTGCAAAACTCTGAAATAACATACGAAGATTCCGGAGACTTTAAAACCTTGCAGACACTGCACTTAAAGTGCCATAGAGAGCTATTCATGTGGAAACAACTGGCTCACCGTTCACTGATAGTGAAGATAAGAGTGCACCGAATTTATAACAGAAAATCTTGAAAGCCCTAATGTTGCTTTTCGTGGCTACAAGGTCCGCATATCCAATGGTTCCAAGGTCCGCATGTCCAATGTCCAAGGTCCGCATGTCCAATGGGTAAAAACAAGCTGATAAAATTAACACATTTATTTTCAATATGCATATTCTTTATTCGGGTCAGAAAAAATACTCAGTTAACAATCGACAATTTTACTTTAAATAACATTTCTACCAAATTAAATAGGTACTATGAAACATTATTTTCATTTAACATAATTAATTGCCCACTTAAAAAATAATTATAGTTATATTTTACTAATTAAAATTAAATCGATTATAATTAAGTCGGGGCTTGCTATCTGTGACATCATTTTGCATTTTTGTACGAATTTGGCTTGCTGAGAGCCATCGTAACCGTATTTACAAGTCAACATTAATGTGTCGCACTTGGTCGCACTCTTCTTGGGTTAAATTATTCAAAGTATCTATCAAATAAGTTAGTAATCGTTCAACAGTACGATCTAATAAATCCTTGAAATTAATTTCAGTCATGATTCTTTTCATAGATAGCACTATTTTTACTTGGATAGTACCTCTTTTTAGAACTATTTAATATCTAGCCGCATAGAAAGATCAGCTTCAACGTTCATTGATAGCCTCTGTCATGTTGTTAATTGTGTTTCATCGTCTTGAAGAGACTTGCGGAATTCTTTCTTATATTTCATAACTCGTTTCGGAGACTAAGTCATTTTTTTAATATACTGGAAGCATCCCTCTTACCAAAGTTTGTAACGATGTTTGGGTTGCATGCACTTATACATCTTTATCAAATTTTTCTTCAGTTTTCCTCCGTTTACTTCTCTCAGACAATTCGTTAAAAAAAATTCCCACCGGAACTGTGCGGAATTATTTTTGAAATAATAAAGGTTCAATGTAACAATTTTTATTTTCTTTTAAGAAAACGTCTTCTTTTTATGTGATTTTATCTATTTTTATCGATTTTATACTGTGATACTGATTTATATATGAGAACTTGCGCATAATATATTTGATTTGCTCAATAGAATAATTTTCAGGCGAAAGCATGAAGTTTTCCATATATTTCAATTTATCGTTGAAAGAAGGCAAGTTTTCCTTACTCATTTTATCAAAAATAAACCTTCTATTCATTAATTTAACATTTGAACAGCCCGGAGACCCTAAAACAAAGTAAAAAATAATTTATTTTAAATTTAATATAAAATGTAAAAAAAAAAATATTGAGAACTACTGTAGTAATTGGACACTTTTGCGCAAAAACGGTGGAAATCCGCGGCCAATTTCTGTATGGTTTTACTGTTGAAGTACAATTATTTGAAAAACAGAAAGAAAAATAGCTCGGACGCACCCTGAAGTAAAACTAATTCCTTAGAGTTTGTAAATTAATGAATAAAAAGTTGCAAAATAGGATACATATTTTTGGTTTACAAAAATATTAATAAAATTAAAAATAAACAAAGCCAATTACTAGTCAAATTTACGGGGACTTACCTGCACTTTCAGAATCCATAACAGTTTTTAATAGATCGTGACCCAAAAAAATAATATTTAATATAGAACCAAACTGTTTCACTAACAACTTCTAACAAAAATACGCGCGCTACCAACGATGATCAAGTTTCAACTAAAATGCTGGTAGGTAACGATAAAAATAGGCTCGGGAAAGGGGTTGTCTATTGTTCAGTGGCTATCCAGCTATATGTAGGTATTTTTTTTAAACCTGCGACCATTTTTACGAAATCGATTTATGACCGGCTAGATTCGACAAAAACCAGTATGTGCGCCGCCTACCCGGTAGACCACCCAAGAGATGGAAGGATAGCTGGACTTCGTCATCCCAGGAGGCATAGTTTCTGAAGAACAGACCATCTAGGTCTACTAAACGAAGAAGAAGAAGATTATTTCAAATTTTTTGAGTTCTTTTAAATTCATACAGTTTATACGTATATTGTATTATTTTATGTGGATATCTTATTGGACAAATATTCAATGAAAGTTATATAAATATATAGTTGCCTAATTAAAAGTTATCAGAAATGAAATAGAATCAAGGTAAATAGTTTTTTTTTTCTAAATTATTCCTTTAGAAAACATCAGGTGATGGGTATTAATGTTGTTGAATAGTGGACTGTATTATAAATGATCTCACCGATGCGCGATGGTTCCTTATTCCTGGTTCTTTTTTTCTTTGAACTGGTTGAATCATCCACACGCGGTGATCTTCAAAATTGTACCAAACTTTTATAAATTGTCACTTATTGTAACCCAAAATTATTGCAATTAACTTTCCAAATGACAATTCTCAAACACATCGGTGAGGGGACAATGGCATGGAAGGGATACACGGAAATATACTTCTACAATGCCATTATTTTTCAATGTAGGTATATACATGTTAATGAATACGTGTACGTGTTTAATATGAATGAACTAATATATAATAGTCTTTAATTGGCTCAATTTATATGTAAGTAATGTTTATATAAAAAAATGTACATGGGTGTTGACTATTTATAAAAATAAAATAAAAAAATAAATATTCAATAATCAAACGAGATTAAAAAAAAACAATTTCTTTATTCTTCTTCATAGTGTGATCGTTTCGCCTTGTATTTCGCCTTTTTAGTATATATGTGAAAAATACGCTTTTTAATACTAATACTTTATTTAATTATTATTGTTATTCCAAAATTTTATTATTTTGTATCGACACATGAAGTGTTTCGATTTCAAGGAGAAACGATCGTCTTATAAATAGTAATAAAAAAATCGTATAGTCGTCGACCTCGTTTGATTTTTTTTTTTTTTATATATTTTATTAAGTTTACAATAACATATACAAAATATAAAACAAACAAACTATATAGAAAAGATTCACAGTAAGACAAAACATATTTACCCTTTACTAGAGTGCAAGCACTCGTGTGTAAAGGAAAATTATGGAGTTCTACCTGAAGTTAAGCTTTCGGAATCACTTGACTCAAATATTCTTATTTCATTGCTCATAAATGTTTGTTTGCAGATTTCACAGGGCGCTATTCGCGAAAGAGACGAAAAGTGATAATAGTTGATGGCATGAAGTACTCCTTCAAGCTGTCAACGTCTAATGGAACCAAATGTCACTGGAGATGTTCTAGTCACAGCGGGAGTAGAGGTTGCCCAGCCAAAGTACATACTATTGACTCACGTATAGTTTATCATTTGAAACAACACAATCACTAGTAAAGAAAGATAATATAACGCCGTTGTATAATAGATGGGTCAATGTCAGAGCGGATCCAGTCCTCACTCAACCGATTTCGTTCACCTACAGCATAAACATTTTATGCTTAATTTAGATAGAGTAGGAAGCTGTATATACTTGTTAAACAAAGAGATATTCATTAAAAAAACCTTAAATGTTACCAATTACTTGGTTATGTTTAACAATGAAGTTTTGTCCAAAATATTTATTTATTTGTTTGTTTATAATTTATTGGAAGACTAACAGCTATAGGTACATTACAGTGTTACATCTTACATAATAATTTAACAGCCAATCAGAATATGTAATATATTCAAATGTGTAGTGAGTCGATAATTATAGGTGCCTATATCATTTTATATGTGACATGTAAAGGTAAATAAATAAATAACATCTCGGCGTTCGTGGCATAGTGGGTTAAATATTAGTGTTTTCTGTCTGGATCTGTGAGACGATAAATATCATAGGGCCGGTATTACAGTCTGAGCTTATGAGCTAAACTCAAGTTTTACAAAAATGTAGCGTATTACAGTGTCCGTTTAGGCTTAATCTTCCCTCAAATACGTCACTAAAACGACAAATATTTAACTCAACGTTTCTGGCGGATTAAGTAGTTAACGGTGAGTCAACTGTCATTTCTCGTCTCGTTGCTAGGCAACGCGTGTAGTTGTGTTCTATCACTAGAGGCGTTAGTTGTATCGACGGTGGCGCCACACAACAAAACAAACTGACAGCCATATTGAAACAAACATGGGCATTTAAAAGCATTATTTTAGTGAAAAAAATTAAATTTACCATGTTGGATAATAAAACTGTAGTATTTCAAGTCGTAGCGTCCCGTTTTGTAGTTCGTATTATTTGAGGTTATTGAAAATCTGACAGATAAGAACCATAGAAAATATAAAATATGTCTATAATTGAAGATTAAGTAACTGACATGTCATTCTGCACTGTAATACGTTTATGGAATTTCATCTCCCTCTAACTTTAATCTTGAGTTAACTAACTCAATGAGTTGAGGGCCGACTGTAATACCGGGACATAGGATGTGGAAATTAATATTTTTTGTCATAATACCTTTTAGTTGCCCGAGATGCAATAAAAACAAAATAATAAGCTTGAATGATCGGCAATAACCGATATTCTCTCTGTCTACCCCGTTAGGGACATGGCGTGATGTTATGTATTTTTCATCCATGTTGCAAACCATTTTTCCGTACCACAGCGTATCTTTATATGTTTAAGATGCGTGTGAAATAAAAAATAATAAATAAAATAATTTGGAACTTAATAGTGCCGTGTCACCTTGGCGGAAATGTCATTAGTAAAACGATAACAACATGTCTGACGATAACAATTTTAATAACGATAACAACATGTCTGACTCGAGATTGAAGAAGAAATCACTTAACTGTAATAAGTGTACTTTGACAATTAGTCCCAAGAAGCATATGAGTTGCAGCAGATGTTACAGCTGCTTCCATTACACTTGTGTGGAGACTACGGAGAGTAACCTTAGGAAGATGTCGGCGGTTGCTAAATCTTCGTGGAAATGTATGGATTGCAAGCAGCGGGATCCTAGATCCAACTCCTCGACTACGTCTACGCCCACGACTGTTGCTCCGGCGCCGGCAGGTGTCCAGGAAGCACTATCTATGACTCCGGTGTCGCCAAATCCTATTGACGTGCCGGAACCAACGCCGTATGAAATAATGAAGGCAATTACAAATATGCAAGCCCAACTTACCGTGATGCGTGAGGAATTCGGATTCTTCAAGGAGTCTATTAACTTTTGTTCTGCGAAGATGGATGACTTCAACAAAAGAATGGATGAGTTTGATTCGAAGATCAAATCAATGGACAAATTGCAAAAGAAAAACATGGAGTTAGAGGAGCGGATGCTGTATCTGGAGGACAAAATTGAGAGCAACGAACGATATTCAAAAAACTATAATGTAGCTATAAGAGGCATACCAGTAACAGTAGAAGAAAATTTAAATGAGGTTATAACAAATTTGAATAATTTAGTAAATTTGGACAAAGCAAAAATAAATATTGATTCTGTTTATAGGGAGCCAGGTAAGGCTTTTCCCAATAAGACGAGACCTGTAATCCTCAGATTCAAAAATATCTGGCAAAGAGACCATTATATACAAGAAATAAAGAACTATAACAGGAGTTTGGATAAGGAGGACAAATTAAACACCAGCAGTCTGGGAATAGCGGGTCCGCGAACTCCGATTTATGCGTCCGAGGACTTAACCACTCAAGCAAAGAGATTCCTTTATCAAGCAAAATGTGCTGCAAAGGAAAAAAAATACTCATTTGTGTGGGTAAAGGGTGGTAAAGTTTTTGTTCGTAAAGAAGACGGATCTAAAGCTATACAGATAAAAAATGAACGTACCTTCGATGAGCTTTAAAATAAAGACTTTTAATTCGAAGATGATATGCACGTTGATACGCCTTTGAAATGGATATTTCAAAACCTGAAAAATTCTTTGTATGGTATGATATTCACCTGTTATTACAAATTGAGACCTCAGAATTGTTTGCTGGTATAGATTATTACATAATACATACATACTTTCAATTTAAACAGAAATGGCTCTTATTGATGATGAGTTGCAAATTTTAGTTGATGTGGAAACGATGAATATTGTCGACGCATCCAGGGCAGCTTCATACTTTACTGAGGATTATAACTTCAAAATATTTAACCAAAACATCAGAAGCGTTACCAAAAACTTTGACAATCTACTGGTTTCACTGGAACAAATAAATATTAAATTTGATATAATTATTCTTACCGAATGCTGGATAAGTGATGACTTTACAGCACCAAGAATTCTCGGCTTCGATGTGTTTACTTCAAAACACCATAAAAATCGTTCCGAGGGGGTTGTTGTTTACATAAGGGATCATTTAAGTGGTACGTCGGTACCGATTACTATCACGGAAGCAAACAACGTATGCGTCAAATGTCTGGATTCAATAGTCATAATTGCTATTTATCGCTCCCCTTCGCACAGCAATATAACCCCGTTTATAAACTCCTTGAATGAAGCTCTGAGAAGTCAAAATAGATACAGAAACTGTATCATAGCTGGGGACTTAAATATTAATATTATAGGAGAAAGACACCATCAAGCTGATGATTATGAATGCCTGTTTGCAAGTAATGGCTTTCTGTCAGCCATAAATCTACCTACTAGAATAACATCTTCTACGCGATCCTGCATAGATCATATATATGCCAGGACCACACTTAAAATCACAGCAGCCGTGATAAACACAACAGTGACTGACCACTTCGCCACAATAGCTGCTTTTGTCAATAAAAATAATGTCGAAAAATCTACTCCACAAAACTTAACCCCTCGCAAATTTACAGATTATAATTCGATAAAATCTGAGCTTGATACTTTATCTTGGACAAATATCCTCAACGAAAATGATGTCAACAATGCAATGAAAATGTTCATCGAACAAGTAAACACATGTGTCACCAAACACACCACGATTAGGACGCTGAACCATAAAAACAAAAAATTTCGACCATGGATCAACAGTAATATTGTGAAAAGTCTGCATAAACGCGACAAACTTCATATGCAGGTCTCTAGATTTCCAAAAAACCATAGACTACTAACTTACTACAAAAAATATAGAAACATTTGCAGAATATTAGTGAAGCAGACTAAAGAAGAATATTACAGACGAAAAATTGCAGAAAACAAAGAAGATCCTAAAGCATTGTGGAAAGCAGTGAAAGAAATTAACAATATAAGTGGGAATACAACTATAAAACTAAAACAAATTGAACATAATCACAAGAAGATTACTGACAAAACAGAAATAGCTACGACACTAAACAATTATTTTGCGGACATAGGACAGACTTTAGCACATCAACTCTTGAACAAAATGAATACCGATGAACTATCCCTAGCTAACAAATTCAATAACACTACTACTACACACAATACATTCACAATGACACCTTTTCAGACCAAAAACATAATTAACCAAATAGATAGACTGAGAAACGACTGCGCTACCGGACCTGACAAACTAGACACTAAACTAATCAAGCAAATAAAACAACAAATAGCTATCCCATTTACCCATATTTGTAATCTAAGCATTTCTAGTGGTGTCTTCCCCGATCATTTCAAATATGCCAATATTGTCCCAATATACAAATGCGGCGACAAACAGAGTCCATCGAATTATAGGCCAATCTCGCTCTTAAATGTTTTATCAAAGGTTCTTGAAAATCTTGTTAAATATCAACTAGTAGAATACTTGGACAAACACAAAATTCTCTCGAATAATCAATTTGGTTTTCGGAAAAATATGGGAGTACAAGACGCAATCTTGAAAGTCACGAAACACATTTCAAAAAACGTTGACCAAAACAAAAATTGCATTGCTGTGTTCCTTGATTTAAGTAAAGCATTTGATACGGTATCTCATAAAATCCTACTAAAGAAAATTGAGAATATTGGTATAAAAGATACGTCATATAACTGGTTTAAGACATATATAACTGATCGCACTCACTCAATAAACATTGATTCTGAAATAAGCTCAAACAGACAATTATCGTACGGAGTACCTCAAGGTAGCACACTTGGGCCGATTCTGTTCCTACTATACATTAACTCACTTTGCCAATTAAATATCGACGGGGACTTGACATGTTATGCAGATGACACAGTTATAATTTTTACATCTGACTCTTGGACAGGAGTATTTAATAGGGCCTCTGTCGGACTTGATAAAATTAAACAATGGCTAGACGTTAATCTACTGACACTAAATATTGAAAAAACAAAGTAGGGGAGAGCGGGGTCTAAAGTAACAATTTTGACATTTGAGTTTTTTGTGAGAAAACAAACAGTATAATGATACATTTTTTTATGCAATGAGTTAACTTACATATTTGCCTATAATTCCAGATACGCTATGTGTGTTTAATTATAAATATTTAAGACCTATGGAGGATTTTCAAAGATGTTTCAAGTGTTACTTCCGACCCCGCTAGCAGGGTCGGTTGTAACACCTATTGGGGTCGAAAGTAACAGTTGTATAAATGGATAGATTACCAGGGTGCTCAATCATTATTATTATAAAAACCATATCTATGAAAACCATTATTAATATACAAACCAATTACAGAACCAAAAAAACACCAATGGCAGAACGAAGTGAAGAATAAGTGAATATCTCTTTCTGAATGATATTCATATAAACGTGTTTTTTTAGAAAAGTTTGACAACAACCCAATTCGATAAAGGTGAAAAAAAAAACAATGTAGATATCATTTTAAATCTTTATTTTAGAAAATACAAATAACGCAGCATAATAATAACCAAAAAATCGGCCAACGCCATAAAAAGATATATCAAATAAAAAAAAATAATCTGAATCACAGTTGAAAAATATTAATCTGATTCACAGTTGTGACAGGTATAATATAACAGGTATATCAGACCTGGGGTACACTTCTCATGGGTCCAATTTTTACAGTCATGACATTGGACCCATTGCTCTCCTGATCGATTAGATGTGAATGACTCCATACACACTATGCACAAGCATTCATCTTATTTATCATCAGTAGAATCCTCTTGGACCTTGTTTTTTTTATATTTTCTTCTTTGTTCTGTTTTTTGTCTTTATCTTTTAAAACTCCAACAGTTGTCTTTTGGCTTTGCTGTTCATGCATTCTTCCTCAATTGCCTGTTACTTTGGACCCCATGATATTTGTTACTTTGGACCCCAAACACATTTTATAGATTTTATACCAGATTATTTATAAACTGCTACATTTAAGTCAAATCTAAATATAGATATCGAAAATAACATCTAAGATGATAAAAAATATATACCTACGTAGACTAGTAACACGAATTTTGAGTATGTTTTCACAAAAATGGTGTAACCTTAAAAAAATACTTATGATGTCAAAATACACAAAATGTAACAGCACACATGCAGTCACTGCACGACGGTTACCGTGATACTTGCATGGTGAGGGAACGTTGGTAGCGGTTCACTAGAGATGGTTCATATGATGTTTACGTATCCACGATAGAAAATATGGACATTGTTACTTCCGACCCGCGTTACTTTGGACCCCGCTCTCCCCTACATGACTTTTAGTATAGACCCTAGACGTCAACCTAAGCTCGACAGCAACTTGACTATACACGATTGTACTCGACGTCAAAGCTGCTCCTGCAAGACTCTCAATAGGACAGCGGAAATTAAATACTTAGGTATTTACATTGACAATTTCTTTAGATGGACTGAACACATAAACGCAACTGCAAAAAAAATTAGAAATCTTATATATTTATTCAAAAACATTCGTAATATAATGGACCAAAAAACTTTAAAAACTATATATTATGCTTTAGCACAATCCATTATCTCTCACGGAATGATTGGATGGGGAGGTGCAGCTAAAACAAATATGGATCCTCTCTTCAAAGCTCAAAAAGCTCTCATTAAAGTAATTACAAAAAAACCTTTCCTTTTCCCAACCATTCAACTATTTAAAGACTTTAACGTACTAACTGTAACACAACTTTATGTAAAACAAATACTAATACACTTTCACAACGATAAAGAAAACCATATCACTGCTCAACATTCTCACGATACAAGACACAGACTTCAACTAATAACTCCGAAGACGAATACTGCATACGGACATAGACATTATCAATACTTGGCTCCAAAAATACTAAATTTAGTTGCTAAAGACATAAAGGACATACAGATAATGAAGAAGACAAGACTAAAACTAACAATTCATACGTGGCTATATAATAAAGGGATTGACTATTGTCAGAAAATTGTCAATCCCTAACAACATATCTCATATAGGACTAACATAGTGAAACATAGACTGCACAATATAACAACATTATGTAACTAATTATTATGTAACTAGTATACCACCTCGGAACAGGCCTGGCCTAGTGAGGTGGTACAAACCAACCCATATAAAAAAAAAAAAAAAAAAAAAACGAATTCGTAGATAAATGCATACATACCATCACCCCATGTCCCCCACGGGGTAAGCAGAGAGAACCGAATGCTACTTATTTCTATCTTGACACATTTATCGCCTCGTCGACATTCATTCATCGTCTTATACATGTTCGTCTGTTGTTCACGCTTCTAACATTTCCGTCTATCAAAATACCGTTCACATGGATGTCTCATCCCTTCCTTGGGCGGCCTCGAAGTAGATAAATATTTATTCTATTTCATTATTAAATTTTAAAATGGATTTCCACTCTAGTCAACAAATAAATTTCGGAATTATGAAATAATTAAGTTTATAGGTAAGTCTGTATGTATTAAATAATAATAAATTATTATGAAAAATAAAAGAATGGGAATTTTTGTATACGGTCCCTTTCAACTTAAAATCTCCTTTATAAGCAAACACGACATTAAATTTTAATCCATCTTATAGTGCCAATCATTAGTGAAATTCATGAGACCGGAGAAAATCCATATCATACAATGTTGACTTTCATGCAAAATCAATAAATCAGTCAACAAAAGATTTATAAATATAAAAATCAATGAGAATAATTGTAGTGTTTTTATCCCTCTCAATCAGACGACAAAGAAATTATAAAAAAACCTCTAGCTCATGTGCCAGATATCCAAATAACAATTACAAGAAGGTCAACATAAGATACACATTTAGAGCCTCCTAGCAATAAATACGAGAAACCACAAACTAAGGAATATAAAGCGAATAATTAAATATTTATTTATTCTTTTACGGCTTTTTGCCTTTTACATAAATACATTAAAAATAAAATACTTTTTTGACAATAAAAACAGAAAAGAAAACAATAATATACTCGATGAGTTACAGTATTTAGTGAATAAATTGTATGAAAGATGCCTGAAAAACGGACTGAGAATGAATGTGAGTAAATCTTAAGATACTGGTATTCGAAAAAACTGAAAGTATAACTGCATGTATAATTAAAGTAGAGTACGAATGGCTAGAACAAGTACCTAGAGTAATGTGTAGCAAACACAATATATAAAATAGAGTAACAAACACCAAGATAAGACAAACATTTGAACTCAAATAAGAAATACTTTTAATTCATAATTTTCAGTCGAAAAATTCAATGACATAAAACTTTCTCAGTTAATTTTACTTTACTCAGTTAATTTTACTTTTTTTTTTAATTTATTTTAAAAGGTGAGTACACAATGCACACATACTAAATAAAAAAAAAACAATGTTTCATTCTATTTTACATTAACAAAATCGAGTACCTATCTCGACTCACATTTGAATATCGCAGTATTGTACTTTATTAATTAATTTTATTACAACAAAAAAATATAAGGGAAGAAGACCGGGATAAAAGAAAAGAAACGAGGAAGAAGGGAAAACAAGGAGGAGCATAGTATGTGTGTGTAAATGTATATTATGTTAGTGTGTGTGCGAGAGCGAGTATATGTGTAAGAGTGTGAAAGAGCAGCACAAGTAAAAAACGAGAAAAAATCTGTTATGGTACATTCCAAAAAATAAAAATAAACAGCAAGAAAGACTACCCTTATCCCTAACATTTTTCTTAATTTTGATCTTTAATAGCATCGGACCTCTCTCTCCTCTTCTTCTAGTATCTATGTATATATTATAGATACTAGAATTATTTTCTCCAATAATATTTGAGGCCTCAAATCGAATGTACCTACTTATAAAAACTTAGTAATCATTATCTTAATTTTATAGCTCAGAATTGTATGGTGAAGAAAAACGCCAGAGATATCGTGGTAGACGGTTGGAAGTACTCCTTCAAACAAAGTACTGTGCATGGTACCAAGATCCACTGGAAATGTTCAAGCCGTGGAAGTAGAAGAAGCAAAAACAGATGTCCTGCTGTGGTCCATACTGTTGATGGCATCGTTGTTTATGTCTCTAATGATCATAATCATTCCATGTTGTCGAGTGACAGTTTTTGAATGTGGTATGATGCTTACTTATGTTAATAAATAATTATCTATCTTTTGAATCTACATTTACATATTATTAAAAAATAGAAATAGAAATGTTACCTTTTATGATTTATTTTAAACCTAACTTACCGTATGCTTGCAGTAGTTTGAAGACCAGCGAAGCATCCGATTCAAATTTTGTATTTTTTACTAAGCGGCTAGGCTGAGCATGAAATAATGGTTTGTCCATACTAAAGGTATAGACGTCACTCGATGCCGTGACTAACTCAATTGGTATAAGTTTGAGCTGTACTCTTTATTCTCAGGTTTAATGTATGTGGATTAGTATTAAATATTGCAACAAGTAAATATAAATAAATAAAAGAGTGAGCTATGTTTGACCAGGCAAATAATATGTATTTCGTGAAACAAAGTAGAGGACATAACCTCCCATAAACAGACAGTTATTTACAGCGAAACTGATGAACATTAAAACAGTAGTTACAAAATTTCATAATTAAAATAATTGCAGGGTTTCGTAAAAATTCGTCTGAAATCAGACATGCTGCTTTGTTTACAATAAGTATTGGTGGTATTATAAGAAAAAAAATTAAATTCAATTTACTAAGACAACATTGAATATAGATTGGTATGATTGATATAAAATTAAAGCTTTAACAAACTTCTTAATATGTTACATATTAGATAAAGATCAACTTCAATACAGTATTACATTTGAAAGTATTAATGATTGAATTGCCACCAAATTATACTGTCATCCAAGAATAGTTTTTACTTCAATATCAGCAGAGTACATACAAAAATAAAATTAGTGATTATCGTTAGGCCATTCAAATACATGATCATGGTTTGTAACAGAGACAAAATTATACTAATTAACATTAAAATGGATGACAGATAGAATATAAAATTATATGTAAATGTATGTTCATTGTGCAATAACTCACGATAGCAAAAGAAGAATTAAGTTTAAGGATACGGTACTTGTTTTGGGAGGAAATATACGCTTGGAGACGCTGCAGACCGATGTCGTGGTGGAAGGCTTTCGTTGCTCTACGAACTGAAAGGCGGAGTGCGAGAGGTTTGCCCTACACTATCCTGGGAGTGGAGGAGAAGATATGTTGTGGAAGACACTGGTCATCATGGGTAGAGAGAAGTAACATCAAATGAAGAGCTGGCCTTGGATTCCCTGAAGCAAGGCATCGCAGCTGAGAGTGATTAGAGGGAGTCTTCACAGTGAGCTCAAAATTTTGTGAACATTTCGGTTTTCACATTCACGCCTCGAGAAAATGTTCGGAGGACAGTTACGTATACGGCCGATTATCTTTAGCACAATATGACCGGTACACAGTAAACTGGCTGAAGGTGGTTTGTTCACAAGAGTTATCTTATATTTGAAAAGATTGACACGTAACGTTCGAATGTTCGAATTTTTGATTTCCCGTCGTATCGTGAGGCAAGGATTTACCATTGATGTTTTAATCGGAGTATTTTCAAGATAATGCTGCCGTACGTCGCGATAAAGCTACCTTCATAAACTTCAGTCACTCGTCTACAAGTGATGCTAGAACTCTGTAATGATTGGATTTAATTTTAGTTTATTGAGTGTCATCCATGAAACAGCTTTTGCAATGTAACCACCAGTATTTTTAATATATATATTTTAACCCCTTCCAGTTGCTGAATATGTATCAACCCAAAGAAATAATCGTAGTTTATTATATATGGGTCAAACATTCACAATAAGCTACATTAGTAAGACTTCTGATCAGACCAAAACCAGGTGGAGATGTTCTTATCGTAGAGGATGTCCGGTCGTTGTCTGTACAATTGATGATGCAATAATATATGTTCATGGAGAACACAACCATGATAAAATATCTTCGTAATCTGTACAATTGAAGATGTAATTAATTTTCATGGATAACACAAAAAAAAATAACATGTCTTCATAGTCTGTACAATTGATGATGTAATAATACATGTTCATGGATAACACAACCACAATAAAATGTCTTCATAGTCTGTACAATTGATGATGTAATAATACATGTTCGTGGATAACGAAACCACAATAAAATGTCTTCATAGTCTGTACAATTGATGATGTAATAATACATGTTCATGGATAACACAACCACAATAAAATGTCTTCATAGTCTGTACAATTGATGATGTAATAATACATGCTCATGGATAACACAACCATGAAAAAATGTCTTCGTAGTCTGTACTATTTATGACACAATTATGTACAGGGTCCGAGGAGTTAAGTGTAACTAACTTCATCAATGTTTAGTAGTCAATCTGCTGTTGTGATGTTTTTATTTGGTAACACTTGATACCTCGGTCCCTGTGTGTTTATGGATAACAAAAAAGATATTTATCTTCATTTGTGTACAATTATTGATGATGTAATAATATATGTTCATCAGTGGCGTGCGAGGGGTCCTTCAGCTGGTTCTGCCAAAAAAAAACTACATCCTCTGTTTAGTCGACCTCCATAATATGTTTTCACCTTATATTTTTTCTGTAACTCCTGTTTTGTACTATGCACATAGCACCAATTACACGCATTGCGTAAAGGTAGGAGCAAATAATCAAAATTGCATAATATTTTTTTTTTTTTTTATTAAGTTTACAATAACATATACAAAATATAAAACAAACAAACTTATATAGAAAAGATTCACAGTAAGACAAAACATATTTACCCTTTACTAGAGTGCAAGCACTCGTGTGTAAATAATATTATGAATATTTCAATTCTATTGATAAATATTTTAAATGCAGCCCTTTAATAACTAAAAGTTTTTTTAATAACTAACTGTAAATACATATCATGAATGTTAGTTAAAATATTCAGAGACATCTATGAAGTATCTTTCCAACCATTATCACAACAAATTTACTAGCTGCAGCAGTAAATGTTTTCATCCATTATTTTATTTTTCGTCCATTAGATGTCGTGATATATTAATCGATATATTACTCATATTTACGCAAAGGTTCTTTTTCTTATATTTTAATAATATTTATGAATTCCTTACAAATTGTACATACATTATTTTATGAAATTTCTTACATATTTTACAAAACGTTTATTTAAAATATAATCTTTACTTGGTTTTTTACAATGAAATCGAATTTTTAAACTGCTTTGAATTACGCGGCAAATGCATAATACTAATAATGTTTTAAATATGTTTTGAAATTTAATTAGAAACAATTATTATCACTCTCCCTTTTATTTCCAGTCATTTAAAAGATAAACGATCTATTCGGTATGATTCGAATCAAAACAATTCAATATATTTATATTAGCGTCAAAATCTTGGCGTAACATACAATAATCTAACGGCAAAAATGTACCATGTTGAACCAAACCATCTGAATATTCCTTCATACCCATACATACATACAAACCCATACATACAAACTCTTGAAGAAGCTTCATACATGCCCAGCATAAATCTTACCTTAAAAAATACATAGATACACTAACACAAACAAACAAACTTTGTTCCTTTAGTCATGTATATTGTATGCTCAAATGTATCGGGCATACTGCAATGAATATTAACGACAAAAGTAAAAAGAGATTTATAATTTGTCGCGAAATAAATCGTGAACCATATATGTGTTCTGACATTTTAGCTACTGTTATCAAAACTGTCAATGTTTTTTCCTTGGAAGCAATGTTGCATACGTTTTAAATTCAGTGTTGTAACAGACAAAAATAATTACAGGCAAATTGAACCTACAAAGGACAATTATTCAAATTTTAAGAAATTCATATCTCCGTTAATATTTGCGCTAGAAAAAAAAATAAAAACTGTTTTATGATTCGATATACGCCCTACAACTCGTTGATACATTAAAAATATCGTACAAGATTTAAATATTTTTTTTTGAATATTTTTTTTTTATTTTTGATTTTTTTTTATTTTGATAGTCATGCCAGGCATATAGGCATGTATGGCTTGCACGCCACTGATGTTCATGGATAACACAACCACGATCGAATGTCTTCGTATCTATTATTGTAGGTACCTATACATGAATTTATTCGAATAGAGAATTACTACTTTAACTAAAAAAAAACAATATATTTTATGTATTTTTTTATTATTTTAAGTATATTTATGTTTATTTTATTCCACGAGTATTAACATTTAATAAATGATGATTTATACATGTTCGACCCACCTAAGTCACCCAATCTCTCTAGACATGATGGGATCTTTGTGGAGATCATAGAGCTCCTGGTTGAATCTGATACGCCACTCTCCACTGTCACGAATTGGACCATATTATCTTCCGCAACACCTTTTTTTCGAGTTTTTCTCTAGAGACTTTCGAAATGTGACTGGTAAGCCTTCGAAGATGATCGCTAACGTCTAGCGTTGTGTATATTTTCAGCATCTGAAGATTCAAGCTTTTTCCAGCAAAAACTTTAGTTTTATATAACGTTTTTACTTGGTGTGGGAATAAAATGTGCATTCATTATTTTGAGTTAGGTATATTGTAAACGAAAATTTATTACATATATTGGCTGTAGTAATTGTATATTATTAAATAAAACCATGTGGTGAATACAGAAGACAATGTACTTCATAAATTTACTATTATTATTTTAAATTATTTGTGTGTGTGTTGAATGTATCATATTTTTTAATGTGTACCTACGATTAGCTATTTTATTTTTATTAGAACACATGAATATATTTGTACAATTGAATAACCTTATATGATTTTTATTCTAACGTACCTACATAATTATTCTGTAAATTATTTACGTTTTTTTTTATTTTAGAACATTATTTAACATCCTTCATATATTATACGAAATCGTCCATGTTATCAAAACCGTACTTAATGATTTTTGTTTTGTTGGGTATTATTATTATAATTTGATGTGTCTAAAATGTCTTGAAAACGTTGTATGTAATTTTTCATGCATATATAATCTGAAGATAATTTCATAGTGGAAGTGGGAGCTCTTCAAGAAATAAAGAGTGATTCTTCAAAATAAAACGATAAAAGAATATAAGACAAACTGAATCACATTTAAAAAGTTATTTGACTCAGGGATCAGATGTTTGACTATTCAAGCCACATATCCTGACATTTCATTTTATTTACTAGTTATTTGGGAAATTGATGAGATTAAACTCTCCAAAAGATATGGGCCATGTAGAGATAAAGCTATTTAATGATTCCAGTTCAACAGGCATAAAAACTGCATTGTTTTGTTGCTTTCTTTCCTTTTTGAATTGGTACGTCTCCTTTGCAAATATTTAAACATACACTTCTGCAATAGCAAATACCACTAAGCTAATAGTTGTCCACGTAAATAACATACATTTTTTTGCAGAATTCGAATGGCTTGATTCCCACAAAGGTAGCAATCGAAAACAAGGTATAATAATTGTTGAAGGCGTCAAATATTCATTTAAACGGACGACAAATCACGGTACAAAATCCCACTGGCGATGTTCAAGTCACGGTAGCAGTAGGGGTTGTCCTGCTAAAGTACATACTGTTGGAAATCATATAGTTTATCATATGAATCATCACAATCATCACATGTTCTAGATGATATTCCTAAAGAAACTTCAAACTTGATGTTCAATTCATGGAAACAGCAGGGGTTGTCCTGCTAATGTACATACTGTTGGAAATCATATAGTTTATCATAATATATGAATCAACACAATCATCACATGGTCTAGATGATATTCCTAATGAAACTTGATGTTCAATTCATGGACGCAGCAGGGGTTGTCCTGCTAAAGTACATACTCACCATCAGCTAACTCATTTCATCCCAAAGGGTCGAATTCGACCATACAGTATATATTATGCCAAACAGTCAAAAACGATCATTTTACAAAAATCACTTTAAATCAGTGAAATACAAATAGTTTTTAAAATCCCTGTAAGTTTCCTGTTGAACATCATTATAGTTTGTTATATTATAGTTATGGCCTGATACAAACCAAGGTAGTGATATCATTTAATGATTAGGCGGATATTTTGCTTTGATTATGTGTTTAAACATTCCTTTTAAAAGAAAAGAACTTGTTAGTTTTAAAAGTCAAAGAATATCGGTATTATGTAATTATATTTAATTCCATTAGGCATATTATTTATTCAATTTATTGTGATTAAAAATATGATTTGGTATACAAAATAAAACATTTTTTGATATTTTTTTGTTTTTTTTTATGAAAATCCTTATTCATATAAAATAAACGGAGCACTTATACCAGTGGTGGTTTGTCAGAGTATTTCGACCATAATATTTACGATATAATGATTTGGTGAAAAAGATATATTTAATACTTATCAATAAATAACACACATATAATGTACACACTCACTTAACTTCTAGCTCTAGTATGTAATAATTTTCTTTGTAAATCCCTCATTGTATTGCTTATAATAAATAAATAAATTAATAGAATTTGAAAATTTAAATATTTTTCTATATTTTTTTTCAAAGACGATTTAGGTAATTCATGGTTCATGCTGACTTTGCGTGATCCATGTATAAACTCAATAATTGCTACAACCACTCAAACTAAAAGTTAAGTGGCTGTAGCAAAGTTAAAAAAAAATTCTTCAATTTATATTCTTTTTTATTATTATTGCTTCTCGGGCAACTAACAGGTGCTATGTCAAATAATTATTTGACACGCACCCAATAACAAGTTGCCACATTTTGGAGACTTCGATATTTATCGTCTCACACATCCAGACTGAAAACACAATTAAAAACTGTGTCTCCACCGGGAATCGAACCCGGGACCCTTGGATCAGCAGTCAGATACCTAATCAATTGAGCCACGAAGGGCAACATGATATGATTTTATAAATAGCTTATTAATAGCTTAACATTTAGATATAGAAATATTTGTATCAAAATTCATTTCAGCCAAATTTAATAAAAATTGATTTAATAGAAATTTTTGTCAATAGAGGAGGATAAAAAAATAATGTGGCTGGTTTTATTTACATTTTTAACGTAATTAGTAATAAATCATTTTTTGTGATCATTTGATTCTCCTTTAGCTTAAGCCTCAATTGACCAAATTCAATATGATTTTATAATTTTCTTTAAAACATTACCTTATGTTTGTTTCTGATTGTAATAATTTGAACAATTTTCAGTCCGATACGTATTGTCCCATCGGAAACGTAAACAGTTGGTCATCAACGGCATAAAGTACACGCACAATAGAACAACATGCAACGGTTTGAAACAACATTGGCGATGTTCCAATAGAAGAGGCTGCGCGGCGGCAGTTCGAACTATCAATGGCCATGTCGAGTTTGTAAACCGTGTACATAACCATCAAATAAAGAAAACATAAAGTACACGCACAATAGAACAACATGCAACGGTTTGAAACAACATTGGCGATGTTCCAATAGAAGAGGCTGCGCCGCTGCAGTTCGAACTATTAATGGCCATGTCGAGTTTGTAAACCGTGTACATAACCATCAAATAAAGAAAACATAATGCACATCTTGCGTGTACATTTGACAGATAATACATTTTATGGAGAAACAGGAACAGTCATTCATTCATACTACCGCATTTTACTTAAGCACCCCAATTTGAAATTAAATTTCTCAAATATGTGAAAAAGTTTTTCTAAAAAAAAAATAAGTATTTTCAACATTTTTCTTGTGAATGTTCACTACACAATTTTTAAATTCAGCATATACTACCCTATAAAATAGTAAATATCTTTTTATCCAGCATTATTAAAATTACTCCATATTTATGTTTCGTGGAGAAATAAATCTTTTATGTAGGTACTTAAATAGCGCATAAAATCAAAGTGAATGTTCGTGGTATTTTTTCATTTTAATCAGGGGGCAAGTCCGGTCAAACGGTGTAGTTAAAACTCTCATAATTACACATATTATGGGTATAATTATCATACGGAGTTCTATAATATCTTAAGATGTTATACAACTCTATGAGATAATTATATCCATGATATGGGTAATCATAAGGGTTTTGATTTCACCGTTTAACTAGGGGGGAACAAATTTAAATCTGGTCAACCGGCGGAATCAAAACCATCCATGTTTACCCATAGCATGGATATAATTATCTCACGGAGCTCTATAAAATATTGATATTGTAAAATTCCATAAGATAGTTATATCCATGCTATGGGTAAACATGGATGGTTTTGATTTTTTGGTAGACCAGACTTGCCCCCCCTGAGTTGCTCCCTAGGTTTTTTCTTAATATGCAAAAAAAAATGTGTTAGGTTTCCGATAATTTAAATCATATATAAACGTTTATTAAGAGGGCGACTGCTGCCAGCGTACCTATTTTTTCAATTTGAAATTGCATCATTACTCCAAAACGATTCATTTTGAAAAAAATAACCTAGTTAGTTTGGATATTAATAAAGAAAAATAAACCTTAACTTTTTAATTATGTTCTGTGTATATTCTTGTAGAAAAATAATAAGTACACCCCGATTTTTGACATATATCTTATATTTCTAAAAGTATAAAGTATAGAGCAATATATTTTTTTATAAATTAAAGATGAACAAAATATCTGGTTAAATATGATATGACGTTGCATTAATGCATCAGGCTAATAAATAAACCAAAAAACATTTTATTTCGCAATGGTGCTGAATGGAAAATAAATGTATTTTAGGTTTATTTACTAAACTTGAAGCATTAATGCAACGTAACATCATGTTTTTCTAGATATTTTTGTCTTCTTTAATTAAAAAAAAATATATGTTGCTCTACGTCTTATAGTTTGTTAAAAATATAAGATAAACGTTGAAATCGGGGTATGCCATTATTTTTTTACAAGAATTTATACAGAATACTATCAAAAAGATAAGGTATATTTTTCTTTATTAATACCAAAACTATCTAAATTATTTTTTTCAAAACGATTTGATGGTATATCGAATTGAAAAATAGGTACGTTTGCGTTGGCAGCAGTCCCCCCCTTAAGGCACGCGATAGTTACCCTTCCTAAGACTTAAACTGCATAGTGCAGTTTTAATATATCATAATTTCAGTCAATATATTTATGCCCTCTCAATCAGCATTATCATCCGTATTCAACAGATATGTATAATAAAAATACTTACAATAAGGTTTTCTTTATTTTTTGGACCTGTATAGTGCTTTATACATGTTAATATTTAAGAATTCGCTATTACTATAGTTTTTAAGACTTTTTTTCGACTAAACAATGTTTGGAAAAATAAAAAACTTTTAAATTACAATATTTTATTCTCTATTCTATAGAGATTTCTTTGTATATAGCCTATCATTTTATGCCTACCTACCATTATGATACAATACTAACAAAACTAGCCGAAGCAAAATGTTAGTTACGAGACTCAACATATATTTTTATTTACCTTTTGTGAATAGTGTTTAGCTTCGAAGGTCAATATTTTATGTTATACTCAATAAATTATTACGATGTAATGGAAATATATTTAATTGATCGACGAAGTTAGTAATAAGCTAGTAAATGCCCTAACAATGCGAAATAGGCCTATCGCACATAATAAAATTCATGTATGTAGAATCAAAAAGTGGTTTACTTTTAATTATAGACATAATTTTAAGGAATTATATTTCTTTTGTTCTATATCTAAAAGCAAGTTTTGTTTTATGTTATTATTTAGTTATCAAATATTTTTTGCTAATTTATTTAGTAAACTACAAATGTATAGGCATATGTACATAATAGTGCGCTTATAAAATTAATTATAAACAATTAAAAATTGATCAATCCCTCGTGACGCAATTATACCAACTAAATTTAAAGTTGACAATTTTACTGTAATATTTAAAAATAAATCAAATAAACATACCTACCACAAAAATGGTTGAATTCATGTATCATATAGGTACTTATTTATAAATGTAAATATTATTATAGGTACATTCAATATTGTTTCAATGTAATCTGTTTTTTAAAAGTAAATAAATAAATTATTATTATTATTAAATCAATTTATTCGTGCATTTTTGTATTTTTTATTTGAATCATTTCCTATTAAAACTTTAAAGTGGCATTAAAACTAACTGTTTCTACATATTAAAAGATAATCAATCGATTGTGTACAAACTCGCTTTCTTTGACTTATTTTAAAAAAAAATGACCACAGAATAGTCATTCTTTAATATTTAGTTTCGGAAGTTTTGATAAAGTATATTATTATTAACTGTTGTAATACCGTGCATTACGACGTTTAAAGGCCAGCGTCAATACAGACGCAGCAGACGGAGCGCATCAGACGGATTTTAGAATTCTTTGTATAGGAATTCATACAAGTGCGTCCACTGATCGGCGCAGCAGATCGTCGAAATACCGACGCCGTTGCTAGGAGAAGCTCGGATCTGTCATTTTTGTTTGCGCATTTTCTTTGGTGATTTCATATCGCCTTTTCTAAGGATAATTGTCATTTAAATTGTTAAAACTATATTTAAATAAGCCACTGTATGTAATGTCAATTCTAATCTTTGGATGCTAAGATGTTTTTTACTCAGCAAAAACGGCTAAAAGATTTTGGATGAAATTTGGTATTATTAATAATGGCTATGGGCTATATATTTTTCAAAGTCATTCTATTTAATTTTCATTGAATAAAATAATGTTCGAGCCGAGCATGTGATTACCAAGCCGTAGAATCATTTGTGTATTTGCATTTTCAATCGAAAACTGTCAACAAATCCAAATGACAGTTGTGTCGGCAATCCGATTGGTGCGCCTCTGTGGACGCATTGCCACAAACAAATCCGTCTGATGCGCTCCGTCCAATCCGTCCGCTGCGCCTGTATGGACGCTAGCTTTAAAAGTTTTTTGTACTCTCCCTACTTAGTTGCCGGGTTTCCGGTTATAATATCCCCTCAAGTCCCAAGCCGTTTCGGAAGCTCAGGACGTCGCAAGGGACTCAATGAGGGTATAAATAAGTTTGTCAAAGTCTAAGTATAGGTACCTAATTTCTTCTCTCGTTTTTTTAAAGTATATTTAAAAAACTGTCAAACTAATATGTTTTTTTTCTTTCAGTGGAAATTCTTCTGTCGCAAAATGGAAGCCAAGTGTTGTATTTACATGGCCACAAGTTCTTTAGAAACGGAAGCTCCCATTCTAAAACAAGATGGCGCTGTTCAAAGTACAGAACACACTCGTGCAAGGCCATTGCGCACACCTTGGGACATAGACTCGTACTATATGGAAACTATCACAGTCACAATTAAATATTTATACAATGTTGTATATATTTTGTAATTTTTGTTGTATATTAAACTTCATAGAGTCGAAAAAAATTGCGTGATACAAGAATTAACTTGTCATTTTTTTTTGTTTGCATTTATTTTTATGATATTGACTTAGTACGTAGCTCGTTATCAACTTTAATTATTGTTTTTATATTAATTTATTTCAATTGAATACGATCGCATTTGCTGTATGGAAAATACTCTTAAACCAGAAAAAGATTATTTTTAAATGCCCATTAAACGGAAATTTATTCAATGAAGCCAAGATTTTATAGATGTTTTTTTTACACTCTCAAGATGGTCATCAATTGACCGATAGGTACCTACAAGTTATTGTCAAAGATCATAACAGTTGTACTAAAAATGAAGTATGTATTTTATTTATCTTAATACATTTTTTTTATTTACATACTTGAGTCATGGCTTCTTATGAAATATGTTTTTAAACTCCATTTGAGCTATTTTTTCTTGGTCTAATTTTGAACGTTTGTAACTCGCGGTTTTTTGTACCAACCTACATCAAATCTCATCCTTATTAATAACACTGTTATTTTTGAATTTTAAGCAAACTATATGTTCATATTATTAATTAATCAATCAACACAAAATTTGCTTTTGTCAAACTCGGATTCCTGCAAATTTCTGTTGTGCAGCTAAACGTACTAATTGTAGCTCGTGGAAGCTAACAACATCGTATTAAATTGAAATATAAACTGATATTTTATCAATGTCGTGTCGTTGATATTTTTAAATTGAAGATTTAAATTACAGATGTAATCTTGCAGAGCCGTACGTGTGTACCCAATGCTTATATTATTATTTTACAAAATCAATTTGTACTCTAGATGATTTAATTTATACAATTATATTATTTTAAATCCAGTTGGTAAAAGAGACAGGAGATTTAATTTTATATCTAAGTTACCATTTTCAGTCATAAGTATGTATAATTTATTTTATACGTTTGTTTTATAATTAATTATAGCGTCCGTAGCATTAATTATATCGTTATTTGCCACTAATTTAGCATTTACAGTTTACTGAAATCCATAATTGGCATTATCAAAATACATATGATGGTATTAATATTTCTGGAAAGCTTTCAAAATATTTTAAGTATTTTTGACATTTGTTAGTGTTAGTTAATCTGCCATTTTCCCGTTTTTTTCCACTACCTACTACTGTGTGTATTCCCTTGTTAAATTTGTATATATGTTTTTATTTAAAAGATTCCAAATTTTAAATCGGCCAATTTGAACCTTTGAGTACAATTTCATGTTTTTAGGCGAAATTCGTAAACCCATGCTTTAAGTAAATCGTTTTTATGTATCACAATTATCAATTAATTGTTATTTATTGGAAGTGCAAGTTTTATTTGTAGAATTACTTAATTCTACCTAGGATTTTCTACGAAGAATTCAGTAATTCTGCATAGGAAAGTCTGTTTTGACAAAATTAAATATTAAGCTGGTTTGAGTCGATCGTTTTGTACAAGAAAATTTAATCAATTACATATTATAAATTTAGAATCTGTTATCTTATTAGCATACATGTTACGTAGAATAAACAGTAGTGCATTTATAAAAAATACATTGTTAGTTTCGTTCAGCTTGTCATTTTGGATAAGTCTTTATTATGATCTATTGCAACTATGATTAGTACTAATATCGATCACTATTAGTTTTTATTACGCTAATAATAAATAAGACATTGTTCGACTATGCATAACTTCGTTCGATAATGATCAAAATCACATTTTGTTTCCGAAACAATAACTTTTTTATTGTTCCAAAAACCCCATACTGTTTTTAAGTATTTTTTTTTTAATCTAAGTCATTAATTTTCAACATAAAATAAGTTTTAGATATTAAGACTATTAATTGTTACCGTTTAAATTAGATTCATGAAAATTTGAATAATTTATATATACTGTGTGCTATTATTGATGTAGTCATTTTAAATGTGTAGCTAAAATAAACATCATGTTTGTATTTCCATGTTATATTTATAAAAAAATTGGATCACATAAAATGTTGTTTATTAAATATACTTCTGTATTTTGTCTTTTTTGTAACATTGTATTTAATTAATGTAACATTATTCTATTGATACAATGTGTTACACATAACAGATTAAAAAGATTCAATTGTCTTCAACATATTATATTAATATTGAATATTAATAAATAATAAATTAATGAAAAATCTTATTTTAGTTTCACTTTAAAATAAACTAAAAAAGTATCGAATAGACGTAAAAACAAATTTAAAATTGTTCATTTGACTATTTTTACATATTAAAAGTGATATAATTAAGAGCAAATTATTAAAATTTCCAAAGAAAATTATTAAAAAAGGTCCCGGGTTTGATTCCCGGTGGAGACACAGTTTTTAATTGAGTTTTCAGTCTGGATCTGTGAGGCGATGAATATCGCAAGTCTCCAGAATGTGGCAATTCGTTTGTTGCCTGATAAGCTATACAAAATAAAATTATTTATTTATTTATTTTCTTTGGGAAGCTACAGGTCATTTACATTTTAATGATACAATATTATTTTTACTATGTTAGAGCCAATAAAAAGCATTCCATCTACATAATATTAAAACAAATAACAGTTTGCAAGCCAATAATAATTCATACACACACCTTCATACACACCCTCACACACACACTCATACACACCATCACACACACATACACGCACACACATACATACATAAGTACACATACATACACACATATACAACAACTAGGGAAGGGAAGAGAAATGAGAGAAGAGAGACTAGGAGGACAGGACAGAGGGATATTGGTTGCGCATCACCTTCAGAACATCATGTCTAAATCTGTAATATTTCGCGTTGAATATGTCTATCTCAGCTGAGAATGTATTGTTATATTGGCTGCATATGCGTGTAATTGTTGAATTTTTCCTGATATTTATTCTACTTGTTGGAATATGAAGTAATTGAGGTCTGCGAACCATTCTACCTGGAACATGGATACCTACTAGGTTGACAAGTTCAGGCGAGTCTATGGCATTGTTCAAAATTTTATGCAGCAGTGATTGGTCGTGTAAGACTCTCCTACATTCAAGCGTATCAAAACTATGATATGTAAGTGTCTGTTGATAATTATTGAAGTTAAGGTGAAATTTATGATTTATATAGTTTATGAATTTTTGCTGTACATACTTTCTCGATTCTTGTGATGTGTACTGCGTAGAAAGGAGGCCAAATTTGAGTACAGAATTCTAGCAGAGGGCGTATATGTATGTGGTGTATAAAATGTATAAGGTTTTAATGTTACTGAATGGCCGGCATGTGCGAATAATAAATCCTAACATCTTATTTGCTTTACTCATGATATTATCAATATTGTTTATGTTTTTTAATTTAGAGTTAAGTATCACACCTAGGTGTCTTATATAATTGACTTCCTTTATGCCAGAGTTGTTAAAGATATATGTGAAATTTATTTTGTTTATATTGAAAGTAAATGTTATTTTGTTACATTTCGATTATTAAGTATTAGTTTATTTAATGCACAGTAAATGTATAGCCTGTCAAGGTCCTCTTGTAATTTAACACAATCGGTCAATGAGTTAATTGCAAGGTTTCATGTCATAGGCAAATGCAATATATAATGAATGATTAAAACATTTGTGAATGTCATAAGTATAGATATTGAATAGAAGCGGACCTAGGTGTGAACCTTGAGGTACGCCCGAAGGAGGAATAAAGAAGCTGGATTTAAATCCCTCGACCATCACTCGTAATATATCTTACTTTTTAGTTCTAATGAAATAATTCTATGTTTTCAGTTCAATATACGATATCTCGTATGGGAACCCGTCTTATCGTTTACGATGGCAAAACATTTTCGTTGAGATATTCTGGAGCAAAGTGTCGTTGGAGATGTTCATACAGAAGAGGATGTCCAGCAGTCATTCATACAGTTGAGGATAGATTTGTTTATATACAAACTAATCATAATCATGATTAATTTGACAATATAACATATTCATTGAATTCACATCTATGCCCAATATATGTAGGTACAATATTTAATTTGAATTGAATATCAAAATATGAATTGTTGGCTCAGTTGAAAAATTGATTATTTTTTTCTAAGAATTGTGTAATATACAATATTATCGTACTGCATGATTTTGTAATATACAATATTATCGTATTGCACGATTTTGTATTTGTTTTTCACATGACTGATATTTTTGATGTTGGATGCTCCTTCTTCCAATGGAGCTACAGCCAATATAGATCTATGACCTCCTTCAACTTTAGCCTCCATCGCCCTCTATTCTCAGACGTTGTCTTCTAGTCTGACACCTGGAGCGTCTTTCCTGACATCATCTTCCCGTCTCAGCATCGATCTGCCAACCTTCCTTCCGTTTACCCCCTGGATGTCCTGCTAGAACCAATCTTCTTTGGTACTCGTGTGCTTGGTATTCTGTGCACATGTCCGGCCCATTTCAGTTTTTGGAGCCATAGATGGATAGAGAGTCTGGAAGCTTGACAAATATCATTAAATTCATAAGTATGCCGGATTTTCCATAAAGCTCCATCTCGCTGTCATACTTCGCTATCAGTGTGAACGCCTCACATCCATTGTGCATAAGTTTGATGTTTGATTCTTATTTTTTGAAAATTTTCAGTTCTCCAGTTTGAGTCTACGTTCAGGGGGAAAACCCGTTTGCGATATGGAAAATACATTTACATACCTAAATCAACATCTCACGCAGGAAAAACCAGATGGGCATGTTCTTCGCATCATTCTAAGGGATGCAAAGCAAGTGTACACACTATTGACGGACAAATCATCAACGCCAACGAAATTCACATCCACAATCAAGAAAAAAAACAAAGTTTTATGTAGGACTCCACAGTGAAAATGAAACAGACAACTTCTACAACGATTATATTGTGAACTGTGTTTATGAAAAAACATCAAAACTAGTAGCTTCTTACACATAAGATCCGACTATCGATGTTGTGACTCGTATTATGTATAGTCGAAGATTCAGTATCAAACTACGAGTATAAATCGAAATCATTATAAAATTTTTACCAATATAAAAATATTATTCTAATATAGAAATATATTTATTAATATTTATTATTGTTATGTAGGGATTTTGATTTACAAATTGGCGCAAGTACTTATTTCCTTATAATTCAGCATAAGCATTTTAAAGTGTGTTTATTTCGTCTTCTTCTCGGCCGACAGTCCACTGCTGGATGTAGGCTTCATTCAACCTTTCCACCCTTCTCTATCATGGACAAGAAATGTTATCTTTTTGTTTGTATCAAATTAAAATTATTTAAAACATTGACAATTATTTTAAATTATTTATCCCATACCTCTACTAGATGAACCAAATTGCCTTATATTATTTTTACATTTATATCATTCTCATTTACTTACCCATACTTTTTACATAATATAGTTGTTTATAATGAGATCCAAATGTCGATATATTTATAGTTGTACAATAAGTATCGATCAAACTATAAAACCCCAAATCCAATTTTTAAAATATTTTAAGATACTTATATGTAGTGTTTTTTTATAGTATTACAAAAAATAAGGGTATGCGATATAGTAACTGGCCACTAAGGGGAACCTTGTGACGGTTACCTTTATATTTGTAACGAGTATAATTTTTATTTGAAGCCATATGAATGTACAATGCTCCGTAAGCACTTTTTGCAGGGTGAATTTTTTTTTTTTTATTGAGTATACATAATATGAACAGACACATAGTACAAAAATTTAAATTACTTAATACAGTTTTTTTTTCAATAGGCACTGTCCCAATAAAGTTAAAAACTTGTGCTTGGGACAGGAGAATTGCTTTATAAAAAAAAATGCAATGATGAGTTTTGAAGTAAATAAAGATATCTTTCTAATAATCATTAAATGATTATACGTAGTGTAATATGCAGTAATTTAACACAAAATTTAATAACTGGACATGACAAAAAATATTAATACATGGTATTTTAAGTATTGAAAAGTTTTGATTTTAATTGGGTGTAAAATAAATATTTTAATAGAAAACTTGCAATTTTGGAATTAATAAATGTTTCAAATAAACCATAAACAATATTTATCAATTAAATACAGACAGTTCTTATTTTCCCAATTACTGTCACTGTCCAATTACTATATCATTTACCCTATATCAGGATAGGATTTTTTCTTTTCCTACCCTGTCGAGGTCAACGGCATATAATGGTATATAATATTTGTCTTTATAAAGATAAAGTATCCATCTATAACTCTGCCATATAATTCTATATAAAGATAAAGTATCCATCTATAACTCTGCCATATAATTCTATATTCTGCCATACAAATTGTATCAAATGAGGTCGTCGCTAAATTCAATTTTATAAAAAAAAAATAAAAAAAGTTTGGGTTGATCTGCTATAATGTGAAAAAAATTTGTACAAAATAAAAGAATCTAATTTAATAGAGTTTATGGCGTTTTTATAATTTGCAACAAATTTTGATATATATGTAGGTACCTACACAGTTGAATAATGTTATTCACATACGAGACGGAAGATATTTTTTGAATTCGATATGTTTCATATTTCGATAATTCGTAAGTCTCCAAAATGTGGCAACTTGTTATTGGGTACGTGTTCAATTAATATTTGACCTTTGTATTATAATTAATATTTGATCTGTTATTTGCTCGAGAAGTAATAAATAAATAAAGTTGGTGCCGAATTGACTGTAAAGATGGTACAAGAACTAAAACTCCACTTAGGTGGACTGGGCAAGGCTAGATAGAGTGTAAAAATGGTATAACAGAAGCAGCTTCGGGATGATCCCAGTGATAGAAAAGATCACAGAATCAAGATTGGAGGACATGAAGATCATGCAATGTATAATGCACTAGGAATATAGGAAGGCAGGGGAAGTAGAGGTCGACTCAGACTCACATGGTGGAGTGGTATTGAGAAGGAAAGGCACAACTATATGAAACAATGGTTCAATATAGAGAGACATGGAAGACAAAAATAAGGAGAGCCGACCCCAAATCAAAAATGAAAGAAGGAGGAATTAAGAAGAAAAGAAGTAGATATTTGATATTTTCGAAATCAAAGGATAATCAATAGAAAGAGGGCAGTAGAGTTAATTAATTAGAACAAAAATATCAGAAATGATCGATGCCTAACTTGATGACCACAGTGCGTTCATCGTAAATTGGATGTGACAAATGCAAATAGAATAGATGTTTTTGGAATAGTTCACATTGGGAAGAGAGATAGATATGTAAAAGAAGCGATGAATGTATGACAAGGTAGTGATGTGTGGCCCTTGGTTCTCTCTGTCAATGTATGACAAGGTAGTGATGTGTGGCCCTCGGTTCTCTCTGTCAATTTTTGATGTCTGTTATTTTTACCATACAATTAATCTAATATAAATTTATTTTCGTATAATTTTAGCAGTTTTCATAAAATCATCAAAAGGGAGCACGCTAATTAGGATTGATGACAAATATAACTTTTGTATACACAGGAAAAATCCCAAACTAAATATGATCAACTGGCAATGTATAAAACATAATTTTGGATGCAGAGCTCGTATCGTTTCTTATGACATGAATATCATTTATTATCGAAATAGACAACACAATCATTAAATATTTGTTTTAATCAACCCAATCCTAAGTTTTATGACTTGACTGCGAATAAATAGATTATTATAAAAAAAATCTACTAAATGTGTTTTTCTGATAAAGGGGCATCCCTTTGTAGTACATTTTTTTGGTGAATGTCTCTTGAAAATTAAGTTTTTTTTTAAGTCAAAAGAGAAATTTAATTTTTCATACTGTTAATTTAAATTTACACAAGCTAGATTTTTTTTGAAGTGGGCATTTCTAAAAAGCACAATGCAAAAAAAATATTCAAAATTCCAAAAAACACAAAAACTTTTGAAACTTCGAACAAAACCAATCCATCCTCTCTTTTAGTTTGCACCATCCTTTCTGGGCTACGTTGTATAATATATAATACAAAGTATGAAATTAAAAACATAAAAAACAATTCAATAAATAGTATAAAAAAATACTTCCAAAGTGATATTCGGTGTAAGAATAAAGTGGGTATGTGTATTTTTTATTGAAAATACAAGTAATATTATTTTGATTTTTAGAACATGCAAAATTTATCATAACTACTAAAGGATCATTGTTGCTTTACTGTGGTTATACTTTCTACAAAGGCGCTATCCTTAACAAGGGACGCTGTAGATACGAGTGTTCGTCAAGGAAAACAAAGAAGTGCAAATATATTATCCATTTCACTGAAGACGGTCATATTTTGCCGAAAGGCGTCAGTCATACTCACGATCCACCAAAATACATGATGGACTCCAATGGGGTTTTTTTCAAATGTTAAATATCATACTTCACGTGTAATATTATTTTCCAAGAGAACGACTAACTTTTGAGATCTGAGCAAATAAGCCCTTCTAGAAAAATTCTATCCAATTACAAACCCTCAATTATAAAATAGTGTTTAAATTTTGGGTTGAGTGACCTTCATAAAAAATTAACAATTATTTTTATAAATTTAAAAATCTTTGTTTTAAAAAAAAATTGTTCTCTAGGAAAAATATAGAACTCATCAAATTTATTCATCTTAGGTGCTACATCAAAGAATTTTTATAATTATTATTATAGTAAATTTATAAAAAGCTAGAGCAGGTATGTAGGTTTTTATTATATAGCCCAATCCGTTTTTTTTATTACCAATATTTACTGCTTTACTATTTGCATATGAACCGTTTATGATTCAACGGCAGTTCATTTTATTTTTGTAGAATATCTTTTTCTAAAGTAATCTTTTTTTAAAGTATCTTTGTCTAAAGTAGCAATATCTTACACTGTTTTATTTCTGAAAAAAAAAAAAAACTATACAAAATTATACAAAAGTAAATAATATGTTATACCGAAAATGTGTTTCTTCTTCTTCTTCTTCAGCCTGTTTTTTTTCTTTCTTGGACATAGGCCTCCCCCTTGATCCTCCACAACTCCCTGTTTAAATGTTTTTTACTATATAAATTTATCTAATTTAATATTTTTCATAGCTACATTATTGTATAGGTAGGTATATTAGAGTTTTGTAAAATAAACATTACTTTAATAACAATAAGCGCTTCTTTTGACAGAAACTTCAGGTTTTGTATTTTGCTAGGGGGTCTGAATGTGGTTTTGTTTTTCATTATATAATTGAAGCAATCAAATATGCAGTTCATAGCATAGAAAATCATTACCTCTATAAATCATTATACAGTTTAAAATTACTACCGTCCTCTTCATCGGATTAGTCAATATTGTTATCAATTTTGTGTTGAAATTGTTTTTTTATGTCATAGTTTTACTTTAAATGTGCACTTTGGATGGAAATAATCAAATAATTGTTTTTTTAGAGCAAGCCGAGTTTATCACAACAGTAAAAGGATCGCTATTACTGTACTGTGGTTATACTTTTTCAAAAAGCGCACTTTTGAGCAATGGACATGTCCGGTACGAGTGCTCGTCGAGAAAAGCAAGAAAGTGTAAATATATCGTATACTTGACCAATGATAATAGAGTGATACCAAAAGACATCGAACATACACACGACCCACCAAAATACATGATAACTGCGAATGGGACTTACTTAAAATATTAAATCATTAAATATTTTGTTTAGCACTTTTAGAAATAATTTATTGTATACACTCAGTGCATGGATACGAATGATACAGAAGGAAGTATTTTATTTTATAAAAATCTCTCATTTCATAGAGTATAATATTATACTTTATTTTTTTTTCTTTTCTTTATTTTTTTTTTGTTTACTTAGAATAAAATCTCATTTTATGTTCTTCTTTTTTGTATGTCTATGTTTTTTTTACGGCGCTGGCCGATTAACTAATGATATTAATAACAATTAAGCACTACAAATAATAACAATCAATTATTATTATTACCATTATACACTTCCACAAAAGAATTAGCAGATCAATGCGTAAATTAATTTTTGTAATTACATTTATTATCATTTTTAATTATTTTTTTATTTTGTAATTAGGTAATATTGACCTTTCTTTTACTACTCCTTTGTGTATACTTTTTGTATTTGTTAATGTTATTTATGTGTTTACAATTTATTGTTGTTGTTGTGCCTAAATAATTGTTATAATTAATACCTACTTATCAATATGTTTTATTTAAAAGTACCATTAAGGGCATACTATGTACATGTACTTATGTAAACATAAAATAAAATACACTTCCGTAGGACAAACTTTGTATCGAGGATAAATAAAATCACGTTCATGTGAGTGATGGAAATGACAAATAAAGTCAGTTAAAATAAATTAATTGTTCTAATTATAAATAATTATTATTGTAAAAATATTTAAAAAAACAACATAATGATAGGTACAATAACAAAATGTATATGGTGACTGTTATTGCAAATTAAATTTAATTAATAATCAATACTATTTTTTTATTATTTCCAATATTTTTATTATTCCATATTCTATTGATTTTCACGTAAAAGATTGATGCGTATAGTTACACCGTATGTCTGGAGGGGTAAATAGAAAATCGCCATATATTTATATCGTTGTTTTCATTAATGTCCACAACCATATATACATATGTACGTAGTTATTTAATCTTTTTGTAGTTTACTATTATAATAAATTTAATATCTACATTTCATAATAAATGATTGAACAAAATTGTAATCCAGAATGACAAGCAGGTCGACCTTCGTTGCTCAGTTGATAAGGTATCTAACTGCTGATTCAAAGGTCCCAGGTTCGATTGTCAGTGGAGATACAGTTTTTTCAGTCTGGATCTATGAGACGACTAATATCGCAATTCTCCAGAATGTGGCAACTTGTTGTTGGGTGCGTGTTAAATTAATTTTTGACATAGTACCTGTTAGTTGCCCGAAAGGTATAAATTACTGATACAAGCCTAAGAACTTTCTCTAAGCACAATAATTAAACTCATAGTTGTTTAGGTTCAGAAGTCAAATATCTTATTACTGAGCCACGAAGGATGACTTAACCTAAAAACATGTTGATTGAAAAACATTCTCATAAATGATCGTTGAAACTTTTATCAAAGAAACTAACATTTGGTCGCTTTCAGGTGTTGCGTTTTTCATGAAAACTTCGCAAGGATTGGTTTTGGTTGTCGACGGATATTCCTACATCAAATATACTTACACCGCTAATACAAGAGTCTCAAAGTGGAGATGCTCTCTGTACAGACACAGATGCGAGTGTAATATATCTGTAACAGAAGATGGACGTGTCTTCAATTTGATCCAAACTCACAATCATGATCCCCTCTACGAAGTAGCAGAGGTTAACGGGAAGGTTTCAGTGAAGAAAATTAAAACGAAAAAATAATAACGATGCTCAAACCGGATGTGAAACTATTATTTTTGGCAAAATATGAGAAATTGTTACTAGTATGTAGGTATATATTTTTTCAATAATTTGACGATATTTGGTATACTTATTTGAAATAAAACAATATTTTATGTGTAGAATTTTAACTACAATGCCTACAATAGATTGTAAATTCATTGCTATAATCGGTCTGCCCCGATTCATTTTTATTAATTTTGTCTATTTGATTTGCATACTATAAAAAATAATTTTAAATATCAACATTGAAAATTGAAGCGATAAAAAAATATTAATTATTATGTTTCATCGCCGTATATCATTAAATATTCCATATTTTTTATGTATGTTTCGTTGTTTTTATTATATTATTTGTGTACACCGTGGGCGCGTGAAAAGCGTTCTGTCATCTTGGCTCTAGGGCCTTGATTAGCAGTTGCCTGATTAATAAATACATATTTTTAAATACACCTTTTTTTCTCATTCAAACCTCTTGATGTATCATCTGTTTTTCCACCACCATTTCCCGTTCTGCGTATGGAAACTTATAACGGCCTCTTGCAAAACTCTGAACTATATAACTTTGCAAACACTACACTTAAAATGCTAAATATAACTATGAGGAAACAGCTGGCTCACCGTTCACTGATGATAAGTGTGAACCGTGCTTTTCACAGAAAGCCCTGAAGTTGCTCTTCGTAGCTACAAGGTCCGCATGTCCAATGGGTCCTAAGAAATTCCCTCTGACATCGTTGTAGAGTTCTCATCGGAAAATTGACACGGAGAAGTAAGTGCATTCCCATGGGATATGTTCAGAAGTCTTTTTAGGGTTATCACAATTCTGACATGAGAACGAATTGGATAAGTAAAAACGAAAAAGATAACTTTTGAAACTGCCGTGTTCAGTAATGTTATAATATCATCCATTTAAAATTACAATTATGTTTAAAATGAACTACTTAAATCTTTCACGACATTCTAAAACCTCTCACTATATCGTCGATTTCTGATTTTTTATCTGTGTTTACCCTGTACAAAGACTTGTAGGTCTCGACAAACAAGAGATTGCGGGTGACAGTTTTATAAAGCGTTGTTAAAAATCTATGGATGCAAAGGTCGGGGAAAAAGTGACACGTAATTCGCTGCACAACGTCGAAAGCCAACTAATTTTATTGGTTAATACAAATTAGAGTAATATTCTAAGGTAGAGGCGTTAACATTGTGGAAATTCATTTTAATAAATTATTAAAATAACAATATAACTTTGTTTATTTCCACTAAATAAGTGGAAATAAACAAAGTTATATTGTTATTTTAATAATTTATTCAAATTAGAGTATTTTTGTTTACTAAAATTGGTTTATGCACAGGTTATGTCAGCCGCAATATTTCGCTGGGCAAGGTATAACAATGTTATCTGGACAACCTGGGTATTAAAGTTTTGCTTGGAGATATCTTTTCTCACTCAGTTCTTGAATGTATTGTGGTGTAAAGTTGTTGAAAGCTCTACATAATTCGATTTTTGTGTGTTGTGTACATCACCTTTGAAAGGACCAGAATAGTTTAGTACAAGTATAGGAGAGTCATCCTGTTTTACCATTTTACATTTAATGCATCTGGGTATGAAGGAGTAGGTTAGAATAGAAAGACTTCGAAAATGTACAACATAGTCGGTAAAAGTGGCGGCCATGAAAAATAATGCTACACGTTCATTGTGGGTGGTGTGCTGCACGATGGAGGAATCGGCTGTACTGCGACGAAACGAAAAAGCTGGGTGATTGGACACAGTCAATGGACTAGTGAATCATCCAGGTGTCGCACCGAAAAACATATCACCTACATACTAATGTTGGATACATGGTAACTTTTGATCACTGTATTTTATTTTGTTGTTGCTTTTGTTTTTATTGCTATTAACTTTATTACATTTTCTTTTATTTTTGTTATTATTATTATGTTATTAGTTTGTTACTACTTTTGTTATTTTTTTACATGTTTGTTAATTACAGTATGTCAGTGAATAAATTATTATTATTACTTATAATTTTAGTTTCTTCGAGAGCAATGATGGCATATGGCTTATTATAGTATATTTATCCTATGTACAATCCAAGTTTGATCGACTTCGTATTGATATCATCAACAATAATAGTGTTGATATAGTAGATTGGTTTTGAGCTGATTATTTTTCCATAGTCATCCGTCCATTCTTACGTTCACGTTCCTTAAAAATGATTTTTTTTGTTTTTCTTGAGACTTTTGTCAACTTTTGAAGATGGAAGAAACTTAATCAAATTATGTAGTGCAGAGTTGAGTGTTTGCCACAGCACACTAAAAAAATCATTTACAATAAAAAGGCAATTTGCTCAATAGTTCAATACGTGTAGAACCATAGTACAGCCAGTTTCAGCAAGGCTTAGAACATTCACATTCAATATATTAAGTAAGTAAACAAAAAAAAATGCTTTCACTGTCCGAGCAGAACATCCAGATATCCTAACACTTTTTGTATTCCTAAGTGTAATAACAACTACACTCTGAATTCAGAATGCTTTTGTGTACCGTGCTTGCACGGTGTACAATGCTTTATTTAATACACTCGACATCTCTGCGAGCTCTCTCAGTGCATTTAGGACAGCTATCTCCTGCTATATTTCCTAGTACTTTGATTATATCAGCTGTCTTATTTTAGTTTTTTATAGTACTAGTAAATTAATAATGTATTTATTGTAATCAATGTTAATTGTCCTATTGAATATTGCGTGGAGTTTTCACTGGTCCACTAATAAAGCAATGCAACATTGCCTCTTTTATAAAATAAATCAAGCAAAGTGGATGTCGCGTTTGCGTATACATTATATATTGCATATATATTTTTGTGTTACATAATTTTTATAAATTATATATGTAATTATTAAGTTTCATAAAGAAGCGAAAGGTTCGAAAAAAACATGCTTCATGTGGGCGGATGCTATAATGTTTACTCTTCAGTTGCAGGATATGCTCTGTCAAGAAAAGGCACCCGACTGCTCATGTTTCACGGCTTCAGGTTTTGTTTCGTGAAGCAGCAGGCGAATGGAAGATCCAAATGGGTGTGCTCCCAGAAATCCAAGAGGAACAATTGCAAGGCAACTGCCATAACTGAAGGCGACCGTATCGTGAACATGAACAACCTTCACACACATCCAACTGTTGTGCACAGACAGAAAGTCGGGAACGTCAATATACCCATTGTTGACTTTGATTTCTCAATCTTTGATCAGCAGTAATATTCAAATGTTTGATTCCACAACGGATATTTAGTAGTATGAAGAGTAAAAAATATAAATACATTGAAAAACTGAATTCCTTTTAAAAAATCTTGAGAAAAGGTTTATCTAACGGAATTCTGTTTTTTAACATTTTTTTTCTTTATATGGGGGTTTCATTGAGTTCATTGATTATGACGTCATACGAATTCATTTTTTACGTATATATTGTTTGTTTATTTTTACACCCAAATAGAGTTTTTAAAACTAGGCTGTAGGTAAAATATACGTCATACACAATAAAACACTAAAACAACGAAAAATAAATTTAAACTATATTAACTATTAAATATTTAAATTATATAAATTTAAACAACGAAAAATTTATTTATATTGGAGCAATTGTTATCTTGCAAGAATAAAAACTGCAAACTAATAAAATTATTAATTAGACAAAACGATCGTTCTGTGACTAAATAAATCTTCGTAGAACTAAAATAATTTGATAATAATAAATAATCTATATAATGTAATATGTGCTATAATATAAATTTGTTCAGCATAAAAATGCTTTGGAACGTAAACACAGTATCGCCAAATATATATTTTAATGAAAATATAACAAATTTATGATACTATTCGTTAAAGTAATGCAAAAATATGACAAATTACATTTGACCAAAAAATATTTTATTTGAATTAAGTAATTATTGCGAAAAATAAAAACATAAAATGAATAATTGTAAATAATGTCAATTTGTACAAATAGTTTGTCACTCCAGGGGGTGATATTTTTAATCGTTTGTTTGTATGCAAAATCTTGTTTACTTACTTCGGATCACATTCAAATTGTAAATAATAAGTTTGTCTTGGAACGAATCAGTTTAAACATTTATTTGTTATGTTTGAACTACAATTGTTTATTTTTTTTATGTTTATCGATTTTCCAATATTTTGTACTAAAGTGTTGAGTGCTAAATTTCTTCTCTTGTCATTATTATTCGCTCAAAATATACATAATAAGAGCGCATTTGTCTCAAGTGTAGCCACACATGCTGAAATTGTAATTAGCATTATTGAGTCGTATTATTTATTTACTCCGAAACATATCGTCGGATCTAAATACTTACCGAATTAATATTAGTCAAAATCACCTAGATTCGAATATTGAATAGAAAGTACCGAAAAAAAATCGAAAGTCTTTTTTTTAAAGATGCTATGTACATGTAAGCATTGGTTATATTCCTATACAAACACAAAAGGAATAAAAAAATGTCAAAACGATTCCGGTCGTGTGACGACATTTTACATCTTTTTTATAAATAGTAAAATTATAATTTGTTTTTACACCACTATTTATTGTATTCCTCGACTTGTTGTGGGATCGATATTCCCTTCGTCGCAAGGAAAAGCATACATCACATATGTATATATTTCATACAACAAACCGACTGTTTTTTTTTAATTTTTAAATATACAGAAAAAAATATATATTTATTTAATATTGTTTCTCGGGCAACTAACAGGTGCTATGTCAAATATTATTTAACACGCACCCAATAACAAGTTGCCACATTCTGGAGACTTACGATATTAATCGTCTCACAGATCCAGACTGAAAACACAATTCAAAACTGTGTCTCCACCGGGAATCGAACCCGGGACCTTTGGCTCAGCAGTCAGATATCTAACCAACTGAGCCACATATTTTTGATTTCTTTCAAATTAACATTTTGTGATTAAATCACAAAATAACTTTGAATGATATTAAGTGCCTTTTATTGTTGTTCCTTTAAAAAAACATTTCAACGGTTTTAAATATACTTTATAATTCAAATAAAAATAATGTTCTTTTATATAGATATATTACATATGTAAAATAAAATTTACTTGGTATTTTTTCTATTGGAAAAGACTTGATTATTGACGCGTTTCGTGCAAGGCACATCGTCAGAATAATGCAATAAAAAAATGTTGTGCCTTGATTGACGTGTCTTGCACGAAACGCGTCAATAATCAAATAAATTTCGATAGAACAAATACAGAGTATTTTTTTTTATTTTACATTTTTACTATATCTACAAACAATGGAGTTCTATGAAGAATTGTCGATCTACAAACTTAACTTAGTTAATGTTTATTCTATTTTTGTGTAATGACACTTCTTAACAGAAAAATAATATATCATTATTTTAAAATAGTCATTTATTCTATCAAGTGTTTATATAATAAGTTGTAATACATACCAAAAGGTTTATAAATTTTAAAATAAATTATAGGTAGTTATATTATAATGATACAAATATAAATAAAAATATAACATCGCCATGCTTGATGCTCGTCAACGTACTTTTTTATACTAAAAAATCATTTTTTTACTAATTAATACAATGGCATAGTCTTATATTGCTAAAAGTATTTATAAAAAATGATATTTGTTGTTTTGTCAAATGGACAGAAAAAAATTGTATAAACATATTTACAAAAAAAAATAATTATTATTTCCTTAGAATATCATGTTTTGTTCTAGAAAGTGGATGCGTACTTAAAAACAGAATAATTTTTAATGACTGTCTATCAAAGAATATTGAATAATGTTTTTATTCCATGTTTCTATGCCATTTATTCCCAATTCTAAACTATAGATTTTGTGATGGCACAATACCTACAATATTTTATTCTTTAAATATTCAATCCGAGTATATGAGGGAATATTTAAAAAACTAATTGTAGGTACTATTTTGATTTGCACACATACAATATATTAACTTGTTATTTTTTTTTAACTAAACATAATTACAGAATCAATAAATATCATTGTTAAAATGTTCTCTTTTAAATAGTTTGGTAATGAAATATTTTAAAATTTATAATAATATTAACATATTTGCGATGTAAATATTTAAATTATATTATTGTTTTTGCACGTAATTTTTATATTTCACATTTTTATGTATTACGATAGATTTACGACCTTTCAAATTCACATTTTGTGTACTTTTAAATATATTATTCGTTTTTATTAAAAAAAATATATATATATTTAAAATCAAGGTAAAAATTAAAACTTAAAAGAATGCGTCTTCAATAGAAAACTGGATATTTTTTCCTCCTTATTCCCTTTTAGTTGTACTTTATTCAACATTTTCACAAGGAATTTTTAAATATTCATGGATTTATATTGAAGTTAAAAAGATGGGTGGTCATCGGTTAGCGCGCTGGGTTAGTGGTCGCCAGTTCAAATCCTTCCACGACAGATTTCGTTCACCTACAGTACAAACATTTATGCTTGTTAAAAAAATATTAACATCGCCGAAATATTGTTTTTTTTTTATAAAATTCATATGCTAGATTATTATAAGTTCGCATGATCTGTGAAGAGGAACACAATATTTCTATGAATTAGTAGATTATTAAACAGATTTTTATTTTATTTAATCAGTAATTCAAATGAGATTTATTTTATTCTGCAATTTAACTGAACGAATTTTTCTTTTATTCTAGTCCAGTACAAAAATAAATATGAAATATATTTTATTGTTTATTAATCAAAAATTCATTACAAACTACGTAAAAGTGTATTATATCTTTATTGACAAATATGATATGTTATATTTTGTTTTTTTTTCTTACTATGTATAAAAAAGTGTACTAATAAACTAGGGGGGCAAGTCCCGTCAAACCGTGAAATCAAAACCTTCGCGATTACCCATATCATGGATATAGTGTTCATATGGGGTTCTATAATATCTTATGATATTATAGAACTCCATATGATAATTATATCCATGATATGGGTAATCAAAAGGGTTTTGATTTCATTGTTTGACCAGACTTTTTGCCCCCCTGGTATTTTTATTTTGTTATTCATCTTAATGTCAAAACTTTGATTATACACAACAATAATATGTTTATACTTAAGTAATTATATTTTTTTTGTTTAAATTAGGTAAATTGTTATATTTTTTATATCTACTCTTAGTATGAACATATTTTCATACGACATATTTTTCATTTGTATTTTTTTTTAATTTACTTATAAGAAAATAAATATTTTTATTTTACATTACAAATTACTATACATTTGTTAAGTAATAATGTATTATATTATTTTATGATTTCTAATTCACTGTTGATACTTACTTCAGAAAAATTACACTTTTATTTTTAGTAAAGTTTTTGTAAACCTATACTTCTTTTTATAAATATAATTTCATGTGAATAAAATATAACACTTTCTTATGTATTTTGTTATTTATATACAATATTTGATAAGTATTAAATAGTAAAATATGGAACTTTTAATGGCACAATCAGATTAGATTTTCTAAAAAGCGTGATTTCACTTCAATTTTAAAATACTTAAAACCCAAAATCATGTATTTGTTAGGTAGAGTTCTAATTCAAAAATTATGTGAATATAACCTATTGTTATAATTAAATCCGTTTTTTAAAGAACAAACCGATAAAGCAGCCATTATAGCTGGCTGCCTCATGGACTCTGTCTGGAAACACAAACAAGACTGCTGACACCTACTTTGTCTTGAAGTGAAAACTCAAAATCTGCTGACGCCTACGAGAACACCAAAACCCACGAACGCATCATCACATATTGTTTACGTCAAGGGATGGTAATTCAATCTTCAGCGAGTGCCAATTCTGGACATAGACGTAGCAATCTACTGCGATAACATGTCTCCGACGATTACAGCCTTCATCGACATCCCAGAGAAGCACAGTGACTACTTCCTTGTATGGTTCGCTTCATGGAATCTACTACGTTCCATCTACTGCTCTACTGCTCCATCATGACGTCTACCACGTTTCCAGCAACTCCCGCCTGCGAACTTTTCTGCATCCCTTCAAGCTAGGTCCGCTTGACCACGACAATCTAAAGCTGCTTGGCTTTGTCTCACCGTCACGACACGCCGAAGATGCTCACTCTCGCTTCATCGTCACCACGATAATCTCAAGTTGCTCATCCGTGTCTCGTCGACATGACAAGCCGAAACCTAGGTAAAAGATAAAAAGTTCGAAAGAAAGTTCGCGGACATTGAACTTGCCACCTTTAACACCAGCTCTATATAAAGGAGCGTATGCCTGTACACGATGTCACTTCACTATGCGAGCACCCGTCACTTCTCGAAGGTGGTCTGCCACAGTTTTTATTATTTTTCTTGTGTTATCCTGTGTGTAGTATTTAAGTATGTGAACCCCTTAGTTTATTATTCAGGAAAGACTCCTGTGGGGGTATACGACGTAGCCTACATATATATCCCCACCAATCAAAACATGATTCAGTTCGCATTTAACATTCTCGCGGGCCAGTCATATTTAATAAACATCATCATGTTACCGTACACCAGCAGTTTTCATATCGTCCCACTTTATACCGACCTTTATATTTACATGTTTATAATCGAATTCCGTCCTCATTTTTTTTAGATCTTCTAAGGAAGTCATGCGCTGTGTTAAACTCTCAAGGTCAGATCATTATCAGAGACGGAAACTATGTATTTTTCAAAAACTCAGAATCACAGCACAAAGAATACTACAGATGCAGAAATAGACAGTGCAAGGCAAGGATACACGTACTACGAGATCAGAACAATCCTATCAAATTTGTATACGCAAATAAACACCATACTTGTCTACCAATAATTTCACAATTTTATTAAATTTAGAGAATTTTATTTTATTTTTTTTGATTTCCTGGGTTGATAATGTCTTAATGTCATATCCTTTATGGGGTAGGCAATGAGAACTAAACGACTCATTTATGCATAGTTCCATGCGTAATTCCTTGAGTAACCATTGCCTTTCATTTATTTATTTGACCCACGTTGGTAAAATAAATTGAATACGTTGAACTCATTTATTCTTTCAATGTGTTGAAATAATTTATTTTCGTTCTTTATTTTCTTGCAGCAATATTCTTTTTTTTCTATAGTTATTGTGACGTATTTTTACAAGTTTGACTTGTGATATATCTATGTATATGAAATTTTTTTTTTATTTAAAAACAGCCATTTTTTAGTATTTTTCCCCGCTTAATTATTTCAAACTTTCTGAAATATTATTTAAGATAACCTTAGTCTTGAGATGCTCTCAGGTAATCAAAAAGGAACAAAAATGGAATATTTCCATTTCGTCATTTGACGGGCCTTGCCCCACAGATCTTCTATTTCGTTGAAAAGTGCTACCAAGTTGTGAAAACTTGTTTCCATTTTAATCTGGCAGACGATTATTTTCAGTAGTTTCAAAAATTCTTCTTCTTCTTCTTCAATGGCTCTACAGCCTATATCGAGCCTTGGCCTCCAGCAACCTCTCCTGTCACCTGCTGCGACCCTCCAGTTTGGCACATTCAGAAGCTGGGATGCGTCCCTCCCAATATCATCTTCCCATCGCAGCCTCGTTCTCCCGACCTTTCTTTTGCCACCTGGGTGCCCCTCTAAGACTCTTTTCGGTACCCGTGATGATGGCATTCTCTGAACATGCCCGGCCCATCTTAGCCTGCTTAGTCTTAGTTTCAAAAATTACTTACTCACAATTTATGCCCCTCATAAATTTAACTTATTAAAAATGTAGCCTAAACATATTAACATAGATGAGACTTTATCATTGACATACTTTTATCGAATCACGCACATTTGATATTTCAACAAAGATCAAATTAAAAAAAAGCTGGATTTGAGTTACTACCTTTTGACAAAAACACATTTCAATGAAACAACCAAAAGTATTGCGTAATTTGACCTTGCGAAATTACAAATTGTGTAAAACTTTTGTTCCTAATTATGTTCCTTCATATGGTTATGTTTTTAAAATGATAATAAATTTATTTTGAAACCAAAGGGATTTTTATTTTTCTTCTTTGTTAATCTGGATTATTATGATGGAGACTTTATGGATATATTTTCATTTTGTTTCTTTATTCAAATTTTGTTTTTTAAACAAAGCGTTATTTTTTGTTAAATAATATTTATTAACATTGGTTTTATTAATAATTGCTATTTTATTGTATTACCGCCTAAATCAAACATATTCTATGCAAATTACATACATACATTGTCGGCCTTCGTGGCTCAGTTCGATTCCCGGTGAGGACACAGTTTTTGATTGTGTTTTCAGTCTGGATCTGTGAGACGATAAATATAGTAAGTCTCCAGAATGTTGCAACTTGTTATTGGGCGCGTGTTAAATTATTATTTGACATAGCACTTGTTAGTTGCTCGAGAAGCTACATAAAATAAAATACTCATCACGTCGTGTTACACTCGGGGAAGGCAGAGAGAATCGACCCCACATGTTTCTTTCTATGTTTACACGCATCCATTCTGAGATAGTAGGAAAACAAACTATTTCAACGTGTGCACTGTGTAAATTATTACTAGGATAATGTTATTTATTAAAAATTGGCATATGGCAATAAACTCGCCCCTTGTGCAGGGTGCAAGGAAGTGCTATTGGTCATCGATATAGATTAATGAATATTGTATATGAACACCAGTAAGTTCATTTATGTATAGGGTATTTCAAATAAGAGTTACTAGTAATAGAATGAAGTAATTAGGTATCAAAGGTCTTCGTTATTATAAAAAAATATTTGAATTCTGCTATCGATACCCTAAATGAAATTCATCTTTACCATTACTGCGAATAATATTTCAAATTATCTTTTTCAAAATTTATGTAAAATTTAAGAGATAAAACAAAAGCATGAGTGTTATTTTACTATCAGAAGATGATAATCATTTTTTGATGGTACTCTTAACTTATCACAGTCACAGTATCTTGTTTGACACTGATTAGTGATATTGCCCAACCCTAGAAAAATAACCGCAAATAAATTCGTTGAAATGAATTGTTTGATTCAGAGAAAAATACTACGATATACGCAGGGCTGGGCAAAGTTTTGCGACAAAGGGTCAGATTCAGAAATTAAAATACTAACTTCCTTCATAAAACTTTAAAAATCTCAATTGTATGATGGAAAAGTAAAAATATTTTTAATATTTTTTAGCATAATACGTTTTCTAAGAATTTACAAAATAATAAAAAAGTGCAGCGAAAAGTTTTCATTAACTCCCAATAGAAAAAAATCCGTACCTACAACGAATAATTTCCAATCTTGATTTTTTCGATAAATTATATCAAAAAAATTCCGTGCAACGAGAAAATTATAGTTTTCTTATTTTTTTTTTAAACATTTTGCACACATTACATTATAAGTGCACAATGGCGGGCTTATTGTCATATGGCAATATATTCCAACCATATTTATTTGGCGAGGTAAATTATGTTTGTGACACGACAGAACTAAGGAAAGGAAGTTTGGAAGAGAAAGCTGCAGAAAGAATCGTTCGATAATTATTTCGTTACTATAGTTTTTTTTTACTCTTACATATTTTGAAATAATGCGGGTGAAGTCTCCTGCGTATATACCAAATTGAATCAACCAATAAAATCAGTTGGTGTTCAACGTTGTGTAGTTAATTGCGTGTCAATCTTGATAAGACCTTTGCAACCATTGCAGACCCTTCCCATGCTACGAAGTGCGCTTCTTCGGAATAGTATAATGGACCTAAATCCTATTAGTTGGTGTATCAATGATATTTTGTGTCCCTTACGTAGCCATGTTAAAAAATGTATAAAACCGTCACCTGCATTATTTCATTTAATGAGCACAAACATTGTCATTATTCCATAGTTTAGCTCAGCCCGGGGAAAAACCGCGACCCATAAAATAGTTAAAATGTATTTATTTCTACAAACTTATTTGTAAAATTTCAGAAATGAGATTTTTAATGGTGTTATGAGAGAATTTTATGACAAATTTTTAACATATCAATAGAGATGAAGATGGAATGTTATATGAGAACCAGGAACTTATGACAGGTCGTAAGCCCTGTAGGTGCCTTGAATTCCTGGTTCTCGTATAATATACTATCTTCGTCTTTATTGAGATGTTAAAAATTTGTCACAAAATATCATGACAGGGGAAAAAATCCAATGTTTGCGTACACATATGCAAATAAAAAATATTGACATTTTTGTCAGCATCTCAATAGAGACGAAGTTGGGATATTATAGAAGAACCAGGAATTCAAGGCACCTACAAGGCTTACGATCTGTCATTGGCTTGTTTAAGTGATCACTTTATGCGCTTGCGCAACGTTCACAATTATGTCTTGTTATTGAGTTTCCTTATCAATGCAAGTTTTTGAAAGCTCTTTATATTTAAATAATGAGATACAAATCGTAAATTTTTACCATCACCATATATGAAATAACGAAGAAACCTTTTTTTGTAACGCCATCTATTGAGAAGTTGTTTTTTTTTGTTAACAATGAATCGTTTAAAATATCATTAACTCCCGACAGGGAAAAATCCAATATTTGCGTATATGCAAATTTTAAAAAATATTCGTTATGAGGGATGTTAGAATTATGTACTTCTGCGGCCTGCCATTTTTGAATTATTTGCCATGATGTTAGCTATTTCTGGATCTGCCCCCCTAGACAACGTGTCATTTAGCTCAAGAAAAGATAACTCAATGTATGAAAGTGACAGTATTGAGTTATCTTTTCTTGTTTCTTTTATTTATTTATTTATTTTTATTTATTTAATCTTCTTGTACATATAAATAGTACACTGGCGGGCTTATTGCCTAGTGGCAATTTCTTCCAACTAACCAGAGTAAATGTTAAATATACAAAACAATGTGTACTATGGCAATAAGTTAATCACATTACAAAATAAATAAAGATAGCAGAAGAAAAAAATAAAGATAGCAGAAGAAAAAAAACACAAAAACAAAGAAGATAGCATATAATAACAAATCATAGCAATGATAGGAAGACTAAGGGATAAGGAAAGGAAGAGGAGAGGAAGATGTAATCAGGTTCTGTCAGATAAATATTTTTGCTATAGCCTTTTCTTGAAGATCTTTAGTGAGATAGACGACGTAATATCAGGACTTAGGCTATCTATATATCTTTTCTTGAGCTACATGGCACGTTGTCTAGGGGGGCTGACCCCTTGTCCCCAAAAGTTTGCCAAGACCTGGTTTAGCTGTTGTACTTAATAAGAAGAGCTACCATCCTAGGACTGAACAATTATTTATAGTCGGTGTGTTTCAGAGGCTATACTAACAACGTGCAAAGGAACTAACAGACTGATCTATGACGGATACATATTCTCCGAGCATACCAAGGGGCTTACTGGAAGGGTACGTTTCCGTTGCATCAAACACTGGGACCGCTGTAGGGCGTCCATCATTCTAGTGGATAATTTGATTATCAAAGCTTATAACATACATTCACATCCGAAGCCAAGACATCCATGTGATTAGCAACTTCAATACAAGGGGATTCAATAGAGTGACAATACCTTCAAATTTATACCACGTGTTTTTTGAAGAAAATATGTCTATTTGAAATTATTTTTATAAGTAGGTAATATATATTTTTTCAATTCTTAAATATTATCTAGGTGTATAAGAAAGCATAATATGTTATTTTAAATAAATTTTGTATATAGGCACAAAACTTCTACAATATGTTATATTTTGTTTTTTTAAATGAGTGATGAGCAAAAGTCTTGCAAGACTGGCAGTCTTTCTACGAAATCAAGTCTTGCAAAATTTTAAATACTACTTTTTAATCTAAAAGAAGCCTTATTATAATTAAAAATATGCAATACAAAAAAATGTTTATTTCATGTTTCATTGTAATCAACAGAAAAATAAATGTTTTTTTTTTGTAAAAGTTGCAAGACATTCAATACTTGAACGAGTGTGGAAGATCACGCCAGTCTTCGACTTTTTTTTAGAAAGAATGACTTTCCATTTGGTCATCACTATTTTAAACATGTTTGTAAAGTATTTATTGTTAATTCTACGTTTAATTTATTTATTGTTACATTTTGATGGATGATTGGTAATTCATTATAATAAACATGAAAACGTTGAATTAAAATTGAAAAATTATATTAATACGTTCTCAGCACCTACCTTTCTTGCTTCTCTGGGCTGGAAACACTGGTTAGTTGGAAGAAATTTACAAATCGCAATATACTCGCCACTTGCACAGGGTGCAAGGAAGTGTTTATTACTATTATTATTACATTTTTATGAATATTGTTGTTATCACCAATGGAATGCATGCCTTTAATGTTTCGGGCATACTAAAAAATTAAAAGTTAAAAGACTGAAAAAAGCTTTGTTTCGTATTGCAATATAAACCGAAAATCAGCGCGTTTGGAATGATCCTGATTAAACAGCGCTATAAAAAAATATTATAATTATTTAAAGAATCGAAGATTACTGGGACGATATTTATTGGTGAAAGGAATGGCGATATCTGACATTATATTCAAATTATAGGAATGGCGATATCTGACATTATATTCAAATTATAGGAATGGCGATATCTGACATTATATTCAAATTATAGGAATGGCGATATCTGACATATTATATTATAATATATAATTGTGAATTCTATTTTGAAAAAATAAAAACATTGTGGTGTGTGAGAATACACGCGTGTGTTTTGCTTTTTTATAGGATAACGCAAACCTGTCGCTGGGTACCCCACATTGTGGAATATGCCCTGATGGTATGAATGAATGAAATTTTGAAAAAATATGAGCGTGGCCAAAATCATTTAAATAACATTATAATAATCGAATTTATATCTAATAAACTGCCACCGGATCTCAATGGGTTGACACACATCTCAAAGGTTGTGGTACGAAGTGGTAGAACCCAAAATGAAATCAATATCACAACAATAATTCCTTGAAATAATAATTTTTAATATTTTTTTTTATTTTGTTAATAAAAATTTAATAACTTCACAAACATACAGGTAGCTGCTTCAGAACAGGGGCAAGTCTGGTCAAACGGTGGAATAAAAAACCCTCATGATAACCCATATCGTTAGATATTATAGAACTTCATAAGATAATTATAGAACTTCATGAAATAATTATATCCATGATATGGGAATTGCTTATAGAAGCCGAAAATCTTGGCTTGCCTATGAATATTAGGTATGTTAAGAAATTCAAGACCTAATATTTTTTGTGTTTTATTGATACCATACTACAAGATTAGATAATTGAACCGTTTGTAGATACGATGCTTGACAGGGCCATAAATGTAAATATCATTTTGGCATGCAATTTTCTTTCAGGGTTTGCCTAATCCGAAGGTTCTAAGCACGCCCCTGGTTAGCATGAAGGTTTTGATTCCGTCGCTTGAACGGACTTGCCCCTCAGATTTATTCTAGTGAAGCAGCTATCTTATACTTGTAAAATGTGTAGTGTTTTGATTCAATAAATAAATATTAGAGTGTGGCGTTCAGCTAGTTCAGCGAGTATAAGATATGTATGTATGTTCCTTATTTCTTCATCTTCGATGGCGCTAGAGCCCAAATCGAGCCTTGGCCTCCGTTAACTTTCGCCTCTATCCCATCCTGTCCTCTGCTGCCACTTTCCTCTCCTGGAGAAGCTGAGCTGCATCCTTTCTAACCTCATCTTCCCACCGCAGCCTCGGTCTTCCTACCCTTCTGCTTCCACGTATGTTCCTTACTTATCGCATATAAAAAAATAGTTGTTGAGTTATTGTTTTTTTGTTGTACCTATATATTAAAATAAATTAAAATTTTTGTTAACTACTGAAATAAGACAATTTAGTTTTATTCACACATTTAATAAAATAATTAAAAAATACACATAATTTTTTATTTATTGAAAATAAACAAAAAACATTTATCAAATAATATTTTAATACACTTGTTAAATATTTTCTTACACAAATGTTTTCGTAAATTTAGCAATTTATTTGAATATTAGATACATGACGGAACGGTTTTGGGTTATCTTCATTGATCGGTACAGAATAAAAAAAAAATGAATTGCACAAACGAGTTTGCACCAAAGAAATTTAAGTACATTGATGTCTTGATTCATTGAATTGTTTTGCTTCCAATATCAAAATATTTTTCTCATGTAGACTAGTAATTTTAACACCAAAATTATCTGTGCAAAACTCGCTTGATGAGTGGTTTCATATGAACTAACGACTAGGGGTAGTAAAAATAATCCGCTGCGATGAATCATTAACGATGGGACAACAATTACGTGCACCTTCTTAATTGAATATATTTAGCAAAGGTCCTGTTTAAACGTCCCTCTGTGCCCTATTTTATTTCATTTTCCTGCCCATTTCCTTTAATTATTTTTTAACTGTCAATTTGTCCCTATGTGCCCTATGTTATTTCATTTAAGTTGCCCATTTCCTTTGATTGCTATTTTCTTACTGTCAATTTGTCAATTATTGTTTTTTAAACAATATTTGTTACCATGTTATGTATGTAACAAGTTACCCATATTCGTAACGTGTTACCTACATACATGATGTTGTCCTAGAAGAAATATAAAATAAAACACATAGGACCGGTCAGTGGCTGAATCGGTGTTCTTAAAATAATCAAATAAAAAAGGTAGAGCAGAGCAGGCTTCAGTTGGTGATTCCGGTTCTTTTATCGCGGCAAAATACAAAGTTTATTCGCTACATGCGTTTCTTATAGCAGATCGTGCAGATCGCGTGCAGATCGCTGTTTTCCGCTGCCACTTAGCCCGCGTAAACTTCCGCGCATTATGTCGAGAAAAGTTCCGTTCGCAACGCGGTATTCTGATTGGAGCGAAATACGTTTAATGGGGCATATCGAGGTGGCGTCAAGTTCAAAAAGTGACAAAAGACAAAAAGTGACACGTACACACATTTGTTCGTTTCACAGATTATAGTTATGAATGATAGCTCGTGATACGTAACTTTCACTTTACATTCTGTGATGCATAAAGATTATTTATTATTTCTCGTAAATTTTTTTTTTATTATTTTATTAGCGGAACTCATCGCAAAATATTACACGCGAATGGGAATAAGGGTACAGGTAGGCGTGCGGCACTTACACGATTTCGTCCATGTGCAGAAAATACACGTTCGGTGCTTTGTGATTTCGTCTATGTGCCGAAAATACACGTGCGGAACTTTGTGATTTTGTCCATGTTTTGAAAATACACGTGCGGAACTTAATTATTTCCTCCATGTGCCGAAAATACACGTGCGGAACTTAATTATTTCCTCCATGTGCCGAAAATACGCGTGCGGAAAGTGTAGTTCATCATCGTTGTCACATCCGTAATGCGGATTAGTTTTATCACCCCAATTGTCAGTTCATATTGATAACACTAAAGCAGTTTAGTCCTAGTGTCCTGTATGAGGATGATTAGATACAAAAAGAATGATGTCATCAAGTATATGAATTTTCGATTTACAAACTAGCACGGAGCACCTCCAGTATTCTTTGCCAGTAGAGAATCTTGTATGGAAATAATATTTACGGCCTTTGTGAATAAGAAATTTTCTTCCATTTTTTCCGTATTCAAAATGACCTCGCGATCCTGTAAAGATATTAAATATTTCATTATAAACAATAATTAAATAAACGACGTTCAGCTTTGAAAAAGATAATTTAAAATAAATTATTACCGGATTTAAATTATCATTATAAATTGTAATAGACTAAAAAACAATACGAAATTATTTTTTTTCTTGTCATACATCTTAAAACTATATTTGATATCGCAGTTTCTACGCCTTTTTTAGAACGTCCTTAATCTTCTTCAATACAAGTATTTTAGTGTTTCAAAACTGTAAACTGAGTATATAATTTGTTTCAAATGAGGACTGTATTTCAGGATGGAGTAAGGTGTAGGAGGAGGCCAAGGCTCAATGTATGGTATATCGAACAGACATAAGATAGTAGAAATGAGATAACTAAAACGAGTTTAGACACATGGAAGGAATGAATGAAGAACTACTGACAAAGAAAACTCATTGAAGTAAAGAGACGAATGCAGAGGTCGACCAAGAAAATATTGACACGACCTTATTAACAATATTCTGAATGAAAGAAACGTTAGAAGTGTGAATTACAGACGAGCATGTATGAAATGATGTATTAATGTGAATGGAGCGATAATTATATAAAACGAGTGGGTTGTAGCCAACACTAAACTCTCCACACCATAGTAAGTGTTCATTTTTTATTCTTGAAAGGTTGACAATCTCTAAATGCATTTTAATGAAGTACCTACATTTCTATTAGATTCTTAAACAAATATAAGATTCCCAGAGGACAAAAGTTTTCTCAATACACCATACACAGAAAAACATTGTCACGAAACTCATAGTATGCATTTTCTACATGATACCCGTTGAGAAATTGATGCAAAAAATACGCTTAAAAATTGTGAAATCATGACTCTCCACTATTCCACAGTTTGGAGAGTAAAAACAGGATAGTTTGTCGCTTGCTTCTTTCTGCTTACCCCATTTCCAGGGATTTGTCGTGATTGTGTGTATGTATATACGTAATTCCGGGTTTTTATATCACATTGCATAGTTTCCGGTAAATGTCTTATATGGCAAAATAGGTATGTTTTATTGTTTGTATATAATAATAAAACAAATAATACAAATTGTTATAAGTCTCACGAATGAGTGTGGAGTCCAATTATTTTAATGATGGAATCACCAGAAGTTGTTAGTGAAGCTTTGCATATTTTACTTCCCTTGTTTGTATATAATATGTAGGTTGTGCGTCTGTTTTTTTACATACGTATTGTTTCCGGTAAATAAATTGAGAATTTTCGTCGTGGAAGGGGGTGGTTTGCACATATACCAACCAAGCCAAAAACCCAAATTCGCGTTCACATTATTTGCTGCTAACTGTATTTAGTTTAACTATAATCATAGAATAATAATAAAACTATAGAATACTCATTCCCATACAATACCTCGCAGAAAAAGTGAAGCCGTTTTATTGACCGGCTCGTGTCAATATATGTATGACTCTGCTGGTAGACATTGTTCGTATAGTACCTAATACTCGTTATGACTGCGTAAATAATTTTGCAAGCAGTTAAAAATTCCCTTTTTGGAGAACGTATCACGCACACGGCCAAATGATAACTGAATGCTCGTAGCAAAATGTTGACCAAATTAGTCAACATAAAGCAGTCGCGTTTACTGCAGGCTAAAGAGAATTCTATACTATACTTTTATTATTCTATGACTATAATATGTATATTTTTTTAGTTATGGAGTTGGAGTACGTCCTGTCTCACAAAAAACGCATTATGCTAAAGGTGGCCAACTTCACATACTCCAAAGATGCCATGAACGGCACAAAGATATATTACAGATGTTCGAGGATGAAGACCTGCAAGGCTAAAATACATGTCGTCAGAGATAACACCGAGACATATTCTGTCAAATTTATGGACGTGGAGCATACTTGTAGGGAAACTGATTTTCCATACACGGGGAAAAAGTTTGAAGGGGTGAAAATCATGCCTAATTTGTCGTTTGAGTAAATTATGGACATTCTTTTACAAAGATTTTCAAAATAAATATTTATTGTATAATAATTTACTATTGAGTAGGTACCTACCTCCTACTTCAATAGTCTTTTTTTCATATTTTTTTTTACATGATATAAATAGTAAGGTAGTAGGTACCTACTTGCTCATTATCATAACAGTTATAAAATCAAAACAGGGGGGCAAGTCTGGTCAACAGGCAGATTCAAAACCATCCAAATAATTATCTTATAGAGTTTATTTATTTATTTAATATACAGAGACACCAACAGAACACTGAACAACACAAACAAAAAAAAACATGAAACAAAAAATAGAATCTCCAGTGCTCCAATAACAGGTATCTCCCGCATGGCTATTGTGTATAGTTAGGTATGTACAATCAACGTCTCCTGACCATTCATATTATAAAAAAGACATTACTTTGCACAGTTAAAAGAAAAGTTTAAAATACACATATACATATATGTAGGAAAACAGAAAGAAAACAAATGTTGAACTAATAAAATAAAACATAAAAAAAGAAGGAACAATTGAACCGAGACAAAAAAAACAAATAGATTTTACCCAGCATATTTTAAATTGTCACAACGTCGTTACATTAAATTGTCACAACGTCATTACATTAAATTGTCACAACGATTCAGACGCAACGTCTGAATCTACCAATACAATGACACTCCGACACGGCAGAATGTGCATCTTGCCCCCCTGATTAGGTTGAACGTTTCGTACCTTACAAGCGGAAACGATTGTTTTAATATTAAGAATTAAAATCGTAAAACTATTAACCTTTTTTGACTTTTAACTTGTATAATAAGTATCGATTCGTACATGAAGGTTTCATCTTCCTGAGAATACCACAAAGAGGTAAAAAGGCAAAAAAAAAAACTTATGTAATTATAATTTATAGTATAATTTACGTATATATAGCGTTCTATAGTATACGTAAACGCTGTCTCAAAATTTTAGGAAAATTTATATGTCTTATTTTTACTACACTGAATCAACGTTTGTATTTATGATACTTTGTATATTTTTGTAAATATTTGTACAACAAGATTGTATAAAATATTTGTGCATCACAAAAAATTATATTTTTTGTAAAAAAATAACGATTTGTTTGTTAGTTATTTCTATGTATGGCATAGCCTGTTATTTATTAATGTGTAAACCAAAGCTTTTATTTTTGTTTAAAAATATATTTTGGTAATTTCGTTGATTTTTCGTTACCTATATATAAAAAAAAATTAAAAAACACAGTTTTAATACAAATTTAATTCTTGTCTCTGATGATGCCGGCTGTATTCGGCGAAAATGCTTAGTCTCATTAAAGTCATAATTTATAAATATATCTTGTTTTGTTCAACAACTTAATATAAGTATATCAAGACTTAGATGTAAAACCCATATACTTAACTATACATATATTTTATGTAGACTTAAAGGTCTATATAAACGAAGAAGATGTAAAACGTGTTTTACTTTTTTTTCCGTTTAATATTTTCAAAATATTCAAGCAACGTGAAATGTAATTTGACCAAACAATATAAGGTTATTTGTGTATGTTGTTAAAATATTGATTTATTTTTAAATTCTATAATGTTATTGAATAAATTCAATTTTGTAAATTTATCACAGTGTTTTCTTTAGTTTCTTCAACCTTTTCTTCCTTAGTAATATTAGATCAATAGTTATCTAGATTATATTTATTTCGGAATGGAAATATATGATGGATAAAATGTTTCATACTGTTGTGATAAAATATTCTTACTGTGATGAATGAAAAAAGGGAACATATTCTAAGAAAGTAAATATTCGTACTATGTTGAATTTAAAAATGGAATATATTCTAAAAAAAGAAAATATTCGTACTATTTTGAAAAAAGGGAAAATATTCTAAAAAGAAATTATTCGTTGAATTAGTTTTTCCCTTTTTGTAATTCAACATAATTCGTTGAAATTATGTTGAATCTCAAAAAAGGAAAACAAATATTAAAAAAGAAAATATCCATACTAGGTATGTTGATAATTATCTGACTGTTTCATTTCAACAATGAATGTGTTGTATTAAATGTCATACAATCAACATCAGACAATTCTCATTTTGAGGACCATACATAAGATAATGTACAACACAAGATTAGTAGATTTTGACCACAGTCAAGATTATGGATCTGTTTTATTTTCATTGCTTTTTGAATTTGATTTATATAAAAGAATATTATAAATTTATAGATTGACAATAATAATTTTGTGTGAAGGTAAAGTATTTAGACGATATAAAATATATTTTGGTATAGGTACAATAAACAGAATTTTCACTATCTTTTTATCCCCAATTTCCGCATACTAATACTATTTTATATTTTTAGGCGATCAGAAAAAGAAGTCACCTAGTACGAGGTCAAGTGTTTTGAGAGAATGTAAATCATTAAGTCCAAGCAGTAAACTGAATCGGTCCATTCAAAAGTTGACAAATATACTTGGGACGTCGATAACAGTGAAACCCACTACGATTTCCAAGAGGAGGTCAGATCCGGAAATGAAGACTCCAACCACACCGGTGAAAATTGAAAACGACGATAAGAAAAAGGAAAACATTGTCAAAAAACTCAATACGCCGCCGAAGAGAACGGATGCAACCACCAAAAGACCTGACATTTTCATCAAAAGATCCAACTCCTTGGGTAGCAGCAAGAGAACACCAGCGATGAGAAAATCTTCATTCGAACAGAAACGTCCAAAAGGCGGCAAGTGGAACAAGTCAGAAATACTTCAAAGGTCACTCGTGAGGGCCAACTCTACGTCCACGGACACGGTCATCAAAGTGGAAAAGAGTATTAAAGTGGAAAGCATAACCTCGCAGGTGTCGTCAAAATCCACGAAGAAGAAGTCTAAGAATTCGGAAACTCAGAACAGCGATTATTGTGGAGACTGCGGTGGATATTACTACGACTCCAAAGGATGTCGAGATTGGATCCAGTGTATCGAGTGTAAATCCTGGTACCATGAAGATTGCGATGAGAGAAATATTGTTAGATCGGGTTTGTGCACTCAGTGCGATGATGACATTGATGGTTCGTCCAATTCTAATTGATTTATTTTAAGGAATAATTATTCTGATTACAAACGGCCATATCTGCATTTAAATGTTAAAACATATTTTATTATAAAACAGTACAAAAAATAAATCAATTGATTGATATCAAAAGATCAAAAATCAATTTAAATAAAAGTATAAAAAATATTTTTCACCTGTTTTGATGCAACACAATATTTGATACATTATTTCAATTTTCATGTTTGTAATCAGTCTGAGAGATTAAATTAGTTTATTAAGTTTAAAGATATTTTTAAAATTATGTATTTAAGTAAATAATGATAACTCATGTAATGAATTTGAATTTTAAGTTCGAATATATGTCCGATCCATGAAAATGTTGTAATAAACTTTTCTTTTATTTTAAGGCTTTTTATTTGAGTTATATTCTTAACGATTTATAATACCACTTTGATCAAATATATTTTCTCAATTTCAATTGTTTTTCAACACTTATTTTTAAGTTTTATATGAGACGTGTCTTATTTTAAGTTTTTTTTACTTGTAATTTTTACCATTAGATATAAGAAAAATTACTGTTCTTTAGAAAGTATTATGTTGTTTCTAAATGAATGTGTATTTTGTCAATAAATAAGTGTTTGTGAACATTAGTGTTTTATTTTTTTCATGTAATCCAAACTCAACTTAATATTTCAATGTGAAGTATGTGTGGTCGGTGATTGTTTTCCAGGTAATAAAAAATAAATCACAACATTTTAAACTACTCAAAAGTATTGTAATCTTTTCCTTGTATATAATTACTTTCAATAGAATGTTAAATGTTCAATTTCATTTGGTGTTTTTTTGTGCCACCCTTGATTCTACCTATTTATATATTTGTTTTATATATTTTTTAACTCTCAATCAATTTTTTTTTTATTTATTTTATTAAAAAAATTATAATTAAGAGGGTATATATACCTAAACATCGCAATTTTAAATCAAAAATCTCAAATATGTTAAACAGTGTATTTCTTTAAATACCATAAGTATATTCAACATTTCTCATCATAATTTTAAAATTAAGTGTTTCAGAATTCCTTTGTAAAAACATTTTTTTTGTTTAACTGTAATTATTTAAATCACTCCATAGCTAATTGTCATAGTGAAATAAATCTTTTGCGGTTTTAATATAATCATGTTTTCAGTCACTATATTTAGCGTTATATGCCCTCTTATTATATTAGTGATTGAGTAATTAAATTTATTCAGGAATTGTTGCAATGAAGTACTGATGGATTAAAAAATAAAAAAAACAAACAAAGATGATATCCAGAAGGGAAGGATTTTTCAGTTATTATTTTCGGTGTTGTATAATAATGTCCATGTTTAGTAAAACAAATGTAGTTTGACACAAAAATATTCAATATGTTTTCTTTATTTAGAAAATATAAATATTTATTGTTTTATGCAAACATCTGTTTAATTAAAAAATAACTTTCAAATTATCATTGTGCAATTCCATATTTGTCTCGCTAAACAAGGATTTATTCAAAATTCAAAGAAACTATGCAAGTGTTTTAAGAAAAGGTTGTTTAAAAAAACACATATGAATTATAAAATAGTTTTATTCGGAAGCATAACATTTTGATTACGTTTACATCTATGATTAAAAAAATAATACATAATATAACTAGTAAAAATATAACATATGTTGTTGCCGAGATATTTTAGTAATAAGTGCATACAATAACATCTTAATATAATCGTTTTATTAACAGAAACATAGGCCAATAAGAATATTTATATTTAATTATATACATATTTTATAACGACTTCATAGGTATATATATATATATATATATATATATATATATATATATATATATATATATATATATATATATATATATATATATATATATATATATATATATATATATATATATATATATATATATATATATATATATATATATATATATATATATATATATATATATATATATATATATATATATATATATATATATATATATATATATATATATATATATATATATATATATATATATATATATATATATATATATATATATATATATATATATATATATATATATATATATATATATATATATATATATATATATATATATATCATTCAAAGCTATGTATTGAAAACACTTATATAGTTGAAGTACATAGCATTTACTAGTAATATTATTCAAACGAAAATTATTATTGCCGAGAATATCATCAATACTTACTTAAATATTTTTTTAAAAACTATCTGGACGGTGCAGTCTCATACCCCGTATTCACAGTCAAATAGAGGAGAGATGCCTTCAAGATAATTTGAAGGTATGTGTAGTCCTCATGATCTTTTTTCATATCACATTAAGGAATCATAGATGCTAATTATATTTTTCATCATACAAATAATATGTTTGGCAACTGAGAGGACATTTTGTATGGGAGTTGTATGCTTCCAATATCCGCTAACTCAATTTGTTAATATTCATATATTTTTTAAATGTATTTCTTATTTTTACTAAGATATATAACATTTAAGTCGTTATTCGAACGCAATCCAGATATTTGATCTTGTTGAAAAATAGTGTAACGGAGTTGGCGAATATTAGAAATATACGATTCATACAAAGGATGTAACATTTTATTAGTTAAAAATTCGGATATATTATTTTTAGAACAGACAGTACGTATATTTTACATTAATTCTCAGGCAACTAACAGGTGCTATGTCAAATATAAATTTAACACGCATCCAATAACAAGTTGCCATATTCTGGGGACTGACAATATTAATCGTCTCTCAGACCAAGACTGAAAACACAATTAAAAACTGTGTCTCCGCGGAAATCGAACCCGGAACTTTAGGATCAGCAGTCAGATACCTAGCCAACTGAGCCACGAAGGCCGACAATCATTACATAACAAAAACAAAATACATATTAAAAAGTCAGTGAATACATTTTGCTGTTATTCTTGACGATACCTCAGATTAGACTGTGAATAGGGTATGGGTATTAATACTGCAAAAACTATTTCTAAAACGTACAAAAGTATACTAAATCGTCATATTAAAAATCTAATTGCTTATAATAATTTTGAATTTATATAGCGCAATTCAATGATTAATGATCAGTTCAAAGGTTTTAAATTTTACATACATATTTTTTAACATTAACAATCAAATTCTTTCGTATAAATTTATAAACTATAAAAACACATGATACATGAATTGATAATCTCACAATTGACAATAATATTTCACAAAAATATTTGATTAGCTCTAACAACCATTTTATAAATGATGTAAAGTTTAACTCGAGGACTCATTGTGAGTCGTTCACGTAAATAATTTTTGGATTTCACAAAAATTACCAGCAACTTACAAATAAAACTAATTGGTTATTATTTTTCAACAGACATTTATGAATCTTAACAATTGTGTGTTTTAACAATTTGCAATACATTTAAAAATATTGGTCAAGCAATATTGATTTTATTCCATAATTTGTTGTTCAATAAATGAAATAAAAGTAGTATCAGATTAAAAAGGCAGTATGTTTTAGTCAAATACGCTTTAAAGACTAATTAATTATAACAGTTTTTTTTACTTAATTACTAAGATTGCATTTAGTTCGCACAATTCATAAGGCACGTCAATTACACAAATTATTATTTAAGATGCCATTGAAGAAGAAATAAAGTTATATTAATTGGCAATATAAAAAATATCAAAATAATGGTCATAAGTGTCTCCGTGACATTTTGTCACCATCACCTTAATTCTAGATTATCCAACATATTAAAAAATAGGTTTCATTTGACCATTTTGAAGGCTTATTTTCTAAAGAGCAAGTCTTTCTTTGGGAGCTTTTCAATTTTATTTGCGGGTTCTTTTTTGAATAAGCAGCAAGAACACTAGTTTAATTCAGAAGACGAACTATAAAGGACACTAGTCTATTATAAAAATGACTATTATGTATCTTTGTAGAGGCCGCAAGTTAAATATTTTGATGTCATAATTATTATACTCTTAAATATTTTGCTGTCAATATTCGTTGTGCTAGCCTTTTTCAGCCTTTGGTAAATTCTCTTGCATTATCAAGTAGTGTCCGAAGTACGCCAATTATTTGCAAAAGAAACCTAATGCTTACATTCTTTCGATATTAATATCTGGCTTTGAAACTATGTCTGTGTTTATCCCTTTCTTAACTGAATTATGAAAGCATTATGAAAATAAATATGTTTCATAAAAAATGGGCAAAATATGTGATTGTAAAGAGATTTTGATAATTTTTATATTTTTTTTCCTTTTTTGGAAATTTTAACGATTCCAATTGTCACCATTCATATACAAAACTATATACTTTTCATAAAATAAAAAATATTTCATTTTTAATTATTATTAGAGATTAAAGGAAATATAACTAGGTACCTTATTAAAAAAATATAGCATGCTAGAAAACAAAAAAAACTCACATTTATTAAAATTATCCGTGAATATCCGTGTTTAGCAAGAAAATCACATTTCGCAATAACCGAATTTTCAACTGTACAATAACCGAGTACCGAAGTTTTCGTCATTCTCAGTATTGTAAGCGATCAAAAATATTGTCATTAATAATTTAGAAGAGAAATAACACAGCTAATAACAATTTTCATTGAATTGTACGTAAAATACATTAATAATTCCAATTGGAATCATCGGTTAAGAAAGGGTTATAAACAAAGTTATACATACCTTAACCTGTGCCATGCAAAAGAGAATATAGAGAAACAATTTGTGAATAAGGGAATAAACCAAGTCCAAAGTGTAACCATCCAGACGCAGAGTTGTGCAGGGCATGTCACCTGAACTACAGACTTCAAAAAAGTGCTGGAGTTGGAAGACCTCAGGCAAGGCGGCATGACGACGGCGACGTAAGACGAGTGTATGGAGACGGTTGTATGCGATCTGCCCAGATAAGAGAGCCGTGTATGTCTCAGGGGGAGTTCTATATTTATTACTGGATAAGACGGGGCTGACATGATGATGATGATTCTTTGTACATTAATTATTTATTGGTCAAATTTCGCCACATTTTTTCTATGGCGATCTATTCGTTTGTTGAACAAATAAAATCTAAGGTGACGATTGTCTTATACCTACACACATATCTAAACAAATAATACAAATTATTTATCCTAATTGTTATAAGTCTCACGAATGAGTGTGGAGTCCAATTATTTTAATGATGGAATCACCAGAAGTTGTTAGTGAAGCTTTGCATATTTTACTTCCCTTGGAACAGACCCATCTGACAGTGTCCTTTTTCCCAACAAAATGTCGGTAGTATTTGTAGTTTCCAAAGAACAGGTTAACTCTTTTGCCCGATTTGACAATGATTGGCCCTAAAAGAAAAAAAAAACAAACATATTAGACTCACATCAATTCAAACAGTTTTGCAATACACTAAAAAATTACACATTAATACGAATTATATATTAATTGAAAGAGTGATATTGTGCTTACAAAACATACCTGTATATTAATTTATTTTATCACGAAATATTAAAATCGTAATCAAATACATAAAAAAAAGTTTATAAAGAATTGAATATTATAAAGATTTTATGAGATTTTTTTTAAATGCCTACATCAATTGCTTTACATCTTTATTTCAATCTTATATTCATCGTTGTATTTGCCTAATCGTAATGTATATGAAAAACTCTATTTTTCAATATTGTATTCATAATATCAGTTATCATAGAAAGGTTGAAACTGATCTTCTATGAACTACTTTTTTCATTGTTTTCATAATCATATATATTAATCTCACAGGTACTAAAGTATAAAATAAAAACCTTTAAGAGATCAAAATTATATAAATTTATTAAATGACATATATTTTACAAATATACAGTAACAATACGATTTATCAATAAAATACAAATATTTGATCAAAAATACAACGATGTTGAAGTTTGAGAAAGAAAATCTACATTAAATATCCATTTGTAGAATAAATACAATATATGAAAAAAATATGTGATGTCAAATATGCATAATAGTTTTGTGTACATTGGTTTTTATTTTTGTTAATATTTTTTACATTTATAGATTGAGTCAATGTTCTATATAACTTGATTTATTTTATACCTAATAAAAATACGATTTAACAAAAAAAAGTATTAAACATCGTATTGAAAAAATCAAATCAATTTGGAGTTACATAATTGCGATTTGGCTTAGTAAAAGAAATATAAATATTTAATTTTTTTTTGGTTAAAATAAGAAAAAAGTACATTTGAAGACAGCTATATTAGTGAACACTAATATTTTTATCCTCAAATACACTACTGCTCAAGTGTACAACGAGCAATACAATTGAAAATAAAAAGTCACAAATTATACAAAAGAAAGCAATACGGACACTTTAGCATGCAACAGATGCACAGTTGAAGTTGTTAAAAATAAAACAGCAATTAATTTTAAAGTTTGTTATTTTTTATTTATAAATTAAAAAAATGGACTGCTACTGCCTTATTTGCGTAGAAATAATATTTATAATTTCGAAGTTCACACCTACCCGACAAGTTGGCGGGACTTTAGACTGCCTCAGACTAACCTGGCAGGTACACAAAATAATGTGTATTACAAAGGTTTTCAATTGTACATATTATGATTTGCCAGAATGTGTGAAGGAAGTGTCTATCTGGTCTTGCCACTTTTCGTCGCCTAGGGGTACAGTACATTAAAATAAATGTTCTTATATTTACCGTGTGTTTATTTTTTTGTGTTATTTGATGTATGTTGAATATTTTGATTGTTTTTTTTTGTTTTTCATCATCATCATCATCATTGGCACTACAGTCCGCTACGGACCCTGGCTTCCTCCAGAGATTGTCTCCATCCCTCCCTGTCGACCGCCAATCTTCTCCAATTTATCAGGTCCATTTCTCTTATATCACACAGCACGTCGTCCAGCCATCTCAACCTAGGTCTGCCTCTACTTCTTCTGCCTTCGGGACAGGTGTCTAATAACCTTTTAGGAATACGGTCATCATCCATCCGGCAAACATGTCCAAGCCAACGTAGGCGCTGAATTTTAATAAATTGGACTACATTCGTTTCTTTGTACATTGCCTCCAGCTGATGATTATACCGTATTCTCCAGGGCCCTTAGATTGTTTTTTTTTTGTTTTTATATAAGTGATACTATGTAAATTTGTTTTTTTTTTCAATAAGCACCTATATTTTTTTGTTTAAACTAGATGAAATAAGCTATAATTTTTAACATCTAAATTAAATATACTTATATACAAATGTATATTTTCATTGATGATTATGTTTTTCTGTAATTCTGACTATAGAAGAGTTCAAAGAATATATCCTAGCGCAGCATCCTCTCTTCATTTTACACCTCCATCTTTGTATTCCTCTTTTTCCTAGATGTTCCTTGTAGTATAAATAGTTTCCTTGTATAAGTATTGGAGAACCTTTTTGAGAATATGTTATTTGAGCTAAAATGAAAAAGTAGTAAGTATGTACCAGTGGCGTATATTTCACAGTAGGATTTTTTTTGTATTTTAGTATGAACGTTTAGTTGTTATTTTAAAAAGCTACTAAAATCCATATGTTTTTAGATCCGTGAAAAAAATTAATGTATGGTTAAAATTATCTCAAAAAGATAATAGTAGCTTATTCGTAATTTTCAGGCGATTATAAAATAAACATACAAGTATCTATGTCAGTCTATGTGTCATCTGTTGTTCACGATTCTTACATTTACGTTTATTCCTTTCTTCCCAAGTGGCCAAACCATCATCATGTGTTGACTTTCATTTATTTAATTACATCTTTCACCATCTTACATTATATCATTGCGACCTCATTTCTTACCCTGTCATATATCGTTTATTACATATTCTTATTAGCGATCTCACTATTTTATTTTTTAATTTTGTTTTTTATTGGTGCCATTTCAACAAAAAAATGTAGAGAAACAAGTTTCGAAAATACCTTTGTGAAGGAACGAAAACTTTATTGTACACAAGTCTCAAATAATATCTCGCGTGCGACTGATTAATAAACGATACTTCACATTAAAACGATTCACAAACTGTTTATACAAACACAAAAAAAAATATGTATAAAATTCACAAAAAAATTATACAACCACTGGCCATAATTCACAAAATGTACACAATTCCTGCAGTCTAAAAAATCTACCATTTAAAATTCTTTACATAGTATGTAAAACAAGTACTTAAATATATTTCACCTAGAAGTATTTATTTCATTTTAATTTGAATTTGTTCTATATTTAAGTTTTAGTTTTATATTTGTTTTAAAGTGACAGATTAGATACAAAAAAGGATGAACAAAAAGCATTTAACCCAGATAATCCTGAAACTTTTTTTTGTTCGAAAATTCTTGATTTTCGAATATATGGAAATTTGTGATAAAAAAATAAGGTCCTAGAAGAAGAAAAACAAAAATGTTTTTTTTTTTTTATTTTATTGCAAAAAGAAAAGTGTACGATTATTCGAACATTAGGAACATAAACCACCTATTAACAGTATTCATCATGAAAAAGTTGAGCGTCTCGTTAAGTTTTTTTTTTAGATATAAAATAAACAAATATATTGGACACTGGCGAACTTATTGCCATTAGGCAATTTCTTCTTCTCCAACCAACCAGATTACAAAGTATTACAAAATTATTCTTATATGTAGGTACAAAAGAATTATAGCGAAAAACAGAAAAAAGTAAAATAAAAATTATTCTTCTTTTTCATAAAACAATCAACGTGTAATGCCACATCACATTTTCTACACTTATAGAACGATGTTTTTTTGACATACTCTACATCGTGTTGCTTTATTCTGCTTCCAATTTTCCACCTTTGTATCGATGGAGTTGCCAAGCATTTTGTATCGAAACATCAAGCAGGAAAGTTATTAGACAATAATACCACTTCTTTCCACGTATACCAATCCTGTATAAACCTATATTTTGGTCACGTCTGTCTACTCCCCCCATTCCTTTATATAAACATAAACTGCATTTGGTTGTTTCACAGTTATTTTCTTTTTATGCGCTTGGGAATATCTTGAAACCATGTGGAATGGGTCACTTGCTACAGCATTTGATGCGACTGTGACAACATTATTGTCGTGCCAACGAGATACTGATATGGATACCGAGAGTAACCTTTTGATCAGATGCACCACGTGATTCATTCTTCATATCTTTAATTGATTTGAATGGACATTTCGACAGCCTATTGTCCCGGTTACTCTGATGCCTCTTGCTGTCAGCTCCTCAACGAGTGGAATTGTGGTAAAATAATTATCACAAAATATATGATACGGGTATTTCGCTATATTTTGTATTATATCTGTGTAGGTTAGTACTACACAGGGGCCAAGACCTAATGGTCGGTAAATCTCTTCAGTTGGAGCTGCTGCTACGAGATCATTTTTTGTATCAGGTGTATTTTCCCAATAAAGGCGTCTTCTAGGTAATGTCACATAGCCACTCAGAAGAAGAATTCTAAAAAACGATTTGAGTTCCTCTTTGGTGATATTGGCTTCTTTATTTTTTTGAAATGCATATTTATTAGTAAAATTTAGTAACATTTCCATCAAATCGTTGTAAAAGAAATGTTCAAATAGTTCTGCTGGACTTTGTTCGTTGTGAACTAATGTAAGTGGTGGCCAAGATTCCATTGTCTCAGGTTGAAATTCTCTATTTCTCCATATATATGACTCATTCTTTCTTACATGTAATGAACGTGGCTCTTGAACATCGTCACTAGTTGTTCCAATAACATCTTCTATTTCATCAGAATTTTGACGAATCACCATTTCTGCTGGAGCTCTTAACTGAGATCCCGGTAACTGATATGGAGACATTTGTTCTTCATCCCCTGAATCTTCATCAGTATTATAATCACACACATTTTCTGGAGGAAGCATTAATATATCGACACATCTTTCTTTCTCAATTTCTTCGTCATCCTCTTCTAAGAGTGTCAATATTTCATCAACAGTTAATGATGATGTAAAAATAAAAAAAATATAGGTTGAAAAAATATTATATATGAAAAAAATATTAATTATAAACGAAATTATAATAGCAAAAAAAAATATATATCCAACATTTGACACATTTCACGTTTGTACTGTATACACCACTGTTTGTACTGTGTATCATCCTATTGTACGTTTAAACATACACTATTGTTTCAGAAGTTATAACTACCCTAATCTGTAAGCGAAGTTAATTTTAATCATACAGTAATATTAATTAATCATTTTCATATATACATTACAAAAATGAAGTTTATAATTGTAACATTTTAAAAATTATTTACCTTTTATGAACAGAAGGTGGTATCGACATCTTTGCAAAATAAGTATCAATAAAATAAACTCCAAAAACACGGAAATTAACAGCGACAACCTGTTGCAAACTGTTGTAAGTGAGAAAGTATTGTCTTAGCATTAGAAATATACTAGAAACATCACCGATAAAAAAATAAACTAAGAGTATTGTCAATTTAACGTGTGACACTGCAAGTGTTCGAAAAATCGTACAATAGGATTATCTGGGTTAATGTCGTTTTATAATGAAGTATTTTACACTTACGTCTTTAAGATTCCCTATTTACCATGAATTAATCTCGATTGTTGCATACCTTAAGGCTTTGCTCGTCATAAAGAGTTATCGACGAATAAAAATAATATAACACACATTAAATTTGGTATTTTGATGTGGGTTTAAATAGAAAAAAAAATTAAAAAATATAATTATTAGTTTATTTTCCATAAAAAATACTTCATACCCTTTAAACCATGTATTAAATATATATTTGAATAATACGAAATATTCTTATAAATATAATATTAACTACTCAAAAATATATTATATCAGTCAATATTTTGCACCATAATATACTGAGGATATCCACTCTTAAGTAAAAAAGGTACCTTAATGTGCGCTCAAGCTCAACAATTAAATAATAATGGTCACAAAATACATGTTACCAATGTTAAGCGAAATTTGATCTTTAAAAAATAACAATATTTAGAATTTTCTATTAACATTAACAGCATCTTGTCAATTTTGCAAACAGTTCGAGTTAACAGAATTTTTCATTACAAATGCATCACGTATCATGATTGTTACTTCTGGGCTAATTCTGAATTCTGCCACATGATTCATGAAAGTGATTCTGCAATAGTCAAACTTAAAATTTAATCACATATCGCTTTGATATTGTTTTTGATATAAATTCCTTTGTGTACCACAAATCTGTTTACAAACGACTGATTTTTAAAATGCAAAAGACGTAGTAAAATATTTTTATTGTAGATATTTCAATTTATGAAAACAGTCAATGTGTATGTGTCCTAACCATTTTAATAATGGTCTTCCCAATTGTAGTTATTGAAGCTTGACATACTTGACTTCCTTTGGAACAGACCCATCTAATTTTATCATTTTTGCTAACTGTCTGACGGTAGTATTTGTAACCTTTATAATACAAATTCATTCTTGACCCGGTCATAACAATGTACGGCTCTGAAAATGAAATATAAATTAAAGTACAATAAATATATACATTGTACATTCTTTAAACTTTAAGCCCAAATCAAGTCTCATAATAGAACTGGTGAGTTTGTTGTTCCCCTCTTCGGATTATTTTCAAGTTTTTTTTTACTGTACTCGGTTAGTTGGAAGAAATTGCCATGCGGCAATAAACTCGCCACTTGCGCAGGATGCAAGGAAGTGTTTATTATTATAAAATACAATAACACGGCAATAAAATTTTGCGACTTGACTATAATTCCATGCTTGGCCAGTTTCGGCAAAACAAAAAACTGGCATATACCTACAGGATTTTAGCTAAGTCGTAAATAGTAAGTAAGATCGACAACGTTTATTTTAATAAGAAAAATTAAAGAATCTATTTTAAAAACCTTCAGTAAATACATGAAAAAAAAAACCATTTAAATAATTTCAAAAAGTACCTAAAAGCAAGTACGTTAAAGACATAATTCAAAACTGTAAAATATGTTTATTATATTTATGTATAAAAATTAAACACAATGAAAGGTATAGCAGTGACATCTATGGAGGTTGGTTTATAGCTTCATAGCTAAGTTCAGAACCGTTCAATGGGTTCTTTCTTAAATATAAAAACTTTAAGAAAGTTATATATATAGATGTCAGTAGATCATTTCATGATTGCTGTTGCTATGAAAATAATTATTAATTAGGTATAATAATTATTATTTATTGAAAACTTATTATTGTGTTGGAACAGTAAAAAGTTGATGTTATTTATGAAAATTTAACATAAGGCATTCTAGGAACATACCTCTACTAGAAAGTATCAAATCTGAGAACTCTAACTTGTAATTGTATATATATTTTAATTGTAAATATATTGTAATTTAGTAAAATTACACGAGCAAGTCTTTTCAAATTGAAACTCCCAGATTTCCACGAAACAAGAAAAAGAAATCTCTCTTTAGAATTACAGAGAGATTCTTCAAAAACAAAAACTTAAATTCTCTATTCTAAACAATTTATCTTGTTTCGGACTGGCAGATATTGCTTATGTTCAATTAGTAATCTTAAACTATTTATAGTTTCAACCAAAAATCTGGAAATATAAATAAATAATAATAATAGTAATAATAAACACTTGCTTTCACCCTGCGCAAGTGGTGAGTTTATTGCCATATGGCTATTTCTTCCAACTAACCAGGGTTTAAATGAATAAATATAGATATAAATTAATGTTTATTTGAAGTCACTATTCTTGTAAAATTACATTGTAATTTCAAAAAAATCCGTCTTTACAATAATGGACAGCAAAAAGGCAATAGAGTGCTGCTGGTTTTCAGCAATGCCTTGGAAGATCACAAAACATAGAAAAAACAGACCACATAACCTTTAAAAATTTAAATATAAATAAAGAGAAATAAAAAAATAACTTATAAAAAAATATATATATCAAGTGGGCTGCTCAGAACAAAATTTTGGGTTTCATAAACAGAAAATAATACTGGTTATTATTATGAGTGATGGAAGTCCAATTATGAATGCACACAAAATTACATGAGCTCTTATTCAATCGCACACGTAAGTTACACAAGTATGACCTACATAAAATAGATGGTTCACGAAGACCTATGTATGTAGGAGCTATACATGGGCCGAATGGATGCGGCGAGCTAATGCCAACCGATCTCTCGACTCTAAATATTGCGAGAAAATAAAACATTGTTGATTATTGTAAGTACTTCTTCATTTCCCTTGATTCTGCATAAATAAAACCTGGTACCTTTGTATATTTATATTTTTGATTAATTAAAAACAATTTAATTATTAAAATCATATTGTTTGATATTGATAACATATTGTTGTCTATTTGTATTTATGTATTTTTTCATTTATTGATTTTTCATAAAAAAATAATAACAATTACATTTTCCCGCCAAACTGCAAATTTTTAATTTTATTTATCATGTACCTATATATGTTTTTTTGTATAATAGTAATAGGCATTTAAGACGTATACTGTATTTGAAAAGTGCACAAATAAAAAAAAAACATTTGTGTATCTATAGCCGACCACCGCATATAAGTCTCGTTTGTTATATTACGACGGCAAAAATATAAAATATAATTTTATGATCAAGTACTTGTTCTAATAAAAATTCATTTTAATTCTCACAAAAAAATGGCAGTGGAAAAGCTTAATAAAAAAACTGTTAATCAGGTACTTACTATTTATTCTGCTTCCAAATCCTTATAAATAATCGTCCTTAATTTCAATATCATTATTTTATTTATTTTATTTTATTTATATTATGTATAATTATATGTAATAGGTTATAAACCTTTTAAAGGTTCTTTTAAATAGTTTATGTAACGGTGTAACGGCGTGAGCGTTTCTTTTTAAATATTATAATCATTATATTTAAAAAGAAACGCTCCATTTAACACAGGGGGATACGGGGGAATATACTTGATGCACTAGGCATTCTAGCACACTATGTATATAGGTACCTACTAGTGATTTAATAAACATAAAATGATTGTGGTATATGGCAGAACTTTTTTATATAACTCTACTTAAAGTCAGTAGGTATTACTTTTTTTTTAAAATAGTATGAACTTTATAAAAAAATATTATGTAGGTACATATGTATTCATACAAAAAAAAATTCTTTCTAAAAATAAATTGCAAATTAAAGAATACCTGGACTGCGTTCAGATAGAACACTCAACGTCGAGTGTCGGATGTACCTGAAGTTTCAGGTTATGGCGTTTTTCACACCAATCTCAATTTCTTCAATCTGAACGCATCCTTGGGCGTTTTAAATTACAATGGTCATTAATCATACACGTGTCTTTTTAGGTTATATTTTCATCGAAAGACAACAATTGGGCAGTGGAGTAAACAATGTTCTCTCACCTTTTATTGGAAACTTTTAAATGATATTTTTTTAAACTAACCTCTTTGTGAATGCATATTGTCACCAGATATAACGTCAACTGACATAACAGACACCAAAGAAAAAATACTTACCACAGATAACAAGTCAACAGATACTATAACTGTCAGAGCGTTTTTCACTCAACGATTTTACAGAGCGTTTGGAGCATACATTCGACCTTCAATCTGAATGCGACATTGTCTTTAGAGCGTCTCTTTCCGGTCATTCTGAATGACTTTGAGCGTCACTAAGTGCACTTCTGACGCTTCAATATTCATGTTGAAAATCTAATAATTTTAAATAATGCCGCGTTGACACATTCACAGTATGCTCGGACCGAGTGGACTCGTATGAGTATGCTTCATCCAAGTGTACACGGATATCGGTTTACGCATAAACTTTATTACTCGGATTCAAAATCATAAATGCGACAGCTCTGTTGCTGTAAGGTGATAGTTTTCATTTAACACACAAGCTTTTTTACTCGTTTTTAAGGTCATAAATATGGCACAGACAGATCTGTTGCTGCAAGGTGTCGGAGTTGTTGCAGACACATTAATTAAAGAGATAGAAAACCACTACAAGGAAGAAAAAAAATAAGCAACGCAAAAGGAAAATTTGGACCCGTCAATGGATTTTAAGGCGTACAAAGCAGAACGTATCTGAAAATTTCCTTCGTGCAAAGTACAAATGGCACTTCCGCGTTCCTTGCGTCTTTATTTTTATAATATTTTAATTTAACGTTCCATAGAAGTTCTTCCGCTTCGTATAATTCTAAAAATTTAGCGGTATCGCGCTCAGACCACTTTTTTACCACGAGATGACATATTGTGTTTGTCGTTGTCCGCCATTTTGTTTCACTACTTCTATTTTTTATTTTATTTATTTATTATAATACAATGTTGAAGTTACCAAAACAATTACATACTAGAGTTAGAAGTTACATATGTCTAGAAGTTACATGTGTGTGTGTATGTGTGTGTGTGTGTGTGTGTGTGTGTGTGTGTGTGTGTGTGTGTGTGTATGTATTATTTAATAATAAGTGTAGTAATTGATAGAATACGATGAACACCTTACTAGGAAGTCCTGTGTCGAGGTGTTCATTACAACAGTTGTGTGACATAGATAATACATTGTGTATATAGTTATCGAATCAAATTATAGATTAAATTGTTATTGAGAAAAAAAATTGTGAAGCTTAATTATATTTGATTGGGTGTGATTATATTATTGATTTGTTCTGAACCGGTGCTGTATATCCATGCTGTTATGTTTTTTTTGTATTTTTGTGACGATGTGTTATGTGGTAGCAGTTTTAAAGAGGTTGGTAGGCTATTGTGTAATTTGATGGCATAATATTTAAAGTGTCTTTGTCCATGGGTAGTTTGCAACATTGGGATATTTATTGTGTTGGTGATGGAAGATCTTGTTGTTCTTGGAGGTTGTGTATTGTGTATAGTGGGTATGTTATGTTTAAAATGGTACAGAAGTGCAGATCTTGCGTATAGTTGACGAAGTGTCATAACTTCCAGAGTCTTGAAAATTACTGTGGAGCTTGTTCTGTATGGCACATACAGTATGCTTTTTATTATTGATTTTTGTGCCTTGCTAACCGAGTCTATTGCAATATTTGTTGAACCTCCCCAGGCCAGCAATCCATAGGAAATGATTGATTGGCATATTGCAAAGTAAATTGATCGCAATATCTGACGTGGGAAGATGTTTTTTATGTTTTTTATTAGATACAGCACGGGCTAACTCGGAACAATAGGACGTGGTCCGAGTCTACACGGATCGAACGCCGTCAACCGAGCGGGCTCGGATTACCGAATGACATAATACGAGTGGCGTCCGAGTAGGTATCCGAGTGTGCTCGATCCGAGCGCACTGACTGTGTCAACGCGGCTTAAGAAAAAAAGAAAACAATAATATATATTATAATAAATCTATGGAATATATAATTCCATAGATTTTTATTATAATATACTAGATGTAGTACTCTGTGCAAAAAGTGAGTCATGGAATATCGCGCGTTTGACGTTTTGGTTGGCAACATATTTCAGTTTTCCTCACATTTCAACACATCCTTGATAACTATTCTCTAAACTTTAATAATAAAAATGTTTTTTTAGACAAATAAATCCGAAAACAATTCACATAAGTCGTTATTCTCCATAGAAAAACGATGTGGTCTGGAACCAAAACGTCAAAAATCCCCCGGCAAAATGATTCACTTCGATTCATACAAAATTTGCTAACTACGACATCTAGTATATTATAATAAAAACCTATGATATATTCTGATCAGATTCGTATAAATGTTCCATCTGATGTACGATGGTATTTTGGAGGTAGATGGTTGTGTCGTCCTTTCAAGCTTATTATGTGGTCGGCAGCCGTTACCGCAGAACAAGGGCACAGCAGTTTGCTGGAAGAGCAAGTCCACCACGCTTTGGCTTCCTCCCCTTTTGTACTGCGCCGCTGGGAATAAGTAAAACCGTTCACCATCAAAAGCCTGCCCTTTTTCGTTGGTATGAATAAAGCTGGAACATTATGTACACAATGTTTTTAAATACGAAAAACAAGGCAACAATATTTAGTGTATGTACACAAAATGCAATCAGAATAATTATAATTATTAGGTAGGAATGTAGCGGCCACAATAGGTATCATGTCATGTATGAGATTTGAAATTACAATATCAGCCGGCCTTACCGACGGATTATTTCACGTAAAATTTCAAGTCATTTTTAACTCAGTACTACTTATTTTACCATACCATGCCATCACGCCGTTTCCCTTTTTGGGGTAGGCAGAGAGAACTGAACGCCAGACACCTCTCTCTTGACATTATTACTCACTTCATTCACGTCCATCTTCTCACACACGCTCTTCTGTTATTCTTACTTCTAACGTCTCCATCTTTCAAAATTCCATTTATATTACTTGTTTTAATATAACACCCTTTTCGAATCTTTTTCAAAGTTTCCTTCACATAGTAAATATGTAATCGAATTTTCACTATCATACAAAATTACTCAATTAACAATTTTCCATAGTTTAAATTTAATTGACAGTTAGATCATGTATATAAATGTATTATTATTATAATTTTAACTGTTAAACTGTTATACTTTTTCATAAATGAAATGCTTTGGGAGTCACTAATAATTGGTTCAAAAGTTATCTTACAGAAATAAATTTTCTGTGAAAATCGGAGAATGTATTTCTTCTCAGTTTGTTGGGTCAAGTGGTGTACTGCAAGGTTCCCACTTGGGACCAGTATTATTCTTATTTTTGTACGTGTGTTGTAGCTGTAGATTTGTGTTCTCTACTTTAGTCTTAGTTCAGTCTTCTAATTTTCCTATTTTTTTGTGTATAAGTTTTAAGTTTTGGTACTGTACCATCTTCTGAATGTTAAGTTTCTTTTGTGTATAATTATTGCGATAGTGTATATGCGTTTAGGTCGTAAGTCTTTTAAAAAAAAAAACAATTTTTAATTATTTCTGCATGTTGGTTTGGATTACCCGGCTCTTAAGGGACACCCGAAAATAATGATAATAGATAATATTCGAAGCACTATTCTAAGCCGGTATCTCACAGCAAGTTCTAATCAACTCATATTTTCATTTTGTATTGCTTCTCAATATTTTTCATTTTGAATATTTTTCATATGAACATTTTTCATACCAACGTGTTTAAAATTCCACACTAATAACCAATATCGTTGGTTTCCGTACCTACTAATGATAAATTTTCTATAGAAAAAGCAAAATATTTTAGTGTGTAACTTATATGTAAGAGAGTATGTATATATTTTTTCTTTATTTGCGTTTGCGGATCATAACCCGGGATAGTTTCCTGATTTTAATTAATTATAATATTTATTTCTTTTTATATTTATCTCATAAACGAATTAATAAAAAAATGATGGACTTGGAATTCATAAAACGATCCAAGCGGAAATTTTTAATTCACTATACACACTTGATAACATTTTACAAAAATAAGTTAGCTAAATCTAAACTATTCACAACTCTTATATTCAATCAACTAGTGTCGAGTCCAATCTTGCAAATAAACATTACCTACTATACACAAACAATGACGGTTTAAAAAAACGAATGGGCTGTGGCCAATACAAGACTCCTTCAATGCTTTTGTTCAATCAAATTTTAAACCACTTACCAACTTACTGAAATTTTGTGTGACAATATTATAAAAACGATTGCTGGGCATTGAAGCTAGTATTAAATAAATATATTATGATGAAAAATTATTCATGAAGTATATTTCTATTACATTTATTTTTATTTTTAAACAAAAATTTAATGACCCAACTTTGCACATATAATATCCATAATAAGTTGATTGAATTTATATCTAAGGACATCACGCGAACCTCTACATGATACATGTATGCAACATACGCTTAAAAGTTGAGTTAATACATTTCCACTTTTCTATAATAGTAGAAAGAAAAAGGAAATATATAAATGAAACGAAAATAGTGTTGTTGCAAATATTTATTAACCATGTCTAAACGTTTATGTATCTTGATGTATTAGTCCGTATGATTGTGTAAAAGATAAGAAAATACGACTCTGTCCTCTATAGTATGGATTCGACCTTTACATCCTCTAGACAGATGAGACGAACAACACCATCTTATTTTTGCTCCTGAGGTTCTTTTTTTCGTATAAGTATGATTGTTAAACCGTGCCATAATGTTACCTCTCCTAGACAGTTCGAAAGTCACTAAAAAAAGGATACAGTATGTGTTAACTATTTCAAATTTAAAAATTGAAGTTATATTATGTGTAAAATCTATTAAATAAAATAAAAAAATAAATTTTCCTCTTCCTCCTTGGTCTGCCATATTTTTCATTTTATTTTATTTATATAAAAAAAACACAATGATAATAAAAAAACAAAGAAATATACATTACAGTAAGATAAATATTGAAAACATCATAGCAAAAAAAAGGATTGGGAAAGAACAAGGAGAGGAAATATAATAAAACTTCTTTCAAAAAGGGGTAAACTCGTGGTTTGAAATGAGTTGCATGTACATTTTTACATAATAGAAAATAAAAGAAAACAAATCACTGTATGAAATAATAATAAAAAAAACAATACATTACAAAAACAAATAATCAAAAAAGAGAAAGACTGCAAAATCAAGTATAACCAAACATACTAAATAAAACTTCTTGTAATCAATATTGTCTGTAAGTCTGTGCTCAGGAGCACTGTAATGCCAAGATACGTGTATTAGTTCTGTGTGTTATCTGTTATTTTTTGCTATATTAAACTTCATATTATATTGCCGAGTGGCTCTTAGTCATTCAAGAGATAGATAGACTAAGAAATATGGCATGTAAGGATGCTTTTGCCTCTGTAAAGAGGCTAGTCTTGTGTTTATCTAAAATAATTTTAAAATACACCTCTGGATGATATAGGTTTGAGATCTTTTACAAATGATCAATCACTCTACGAATCGTCTTCCTCATGTACGACGGTCTTGAACATATTGCAGGGCTTAGGTGATTGTAGATCCAAGAGCGAACTTACGAAGATTACTTCATTGGGTCGGTGAGCGAGCTCTGAATCTTCTACCTTCCGTGCTTCTCATAACGACGAGCTATTCAATATTGAAGGATGGCCTGTAATGTGATGTGCTGATTGACGACAGGCTATTTAATATTGACGACAAACATTTAATATAGTATTAATGACCTTTATTCATTTAATATGGGTATTCGAATTTTTTAAGTTGCATATACGCAAACATTGCATTTTTTCCCTGTCGGGAGTCAATGATATTGTTTGACAAATGTTTAACATCTCAATAGAGACGGAGTTGGAATATTATAGGGGAACCAAGAACTAAAGGCACCTACAGGGCTTACGGCTGGTTTACGAGTTCACTTAATCATGCGCTTGCGCAACGATCAGCATTTATGCCTTCTTATTGAGTTACCTTATCAATGCAATTTAGAAAGTTCTATATATTTTAATAATGAGAAAATGATCGTTTGAAATAAAGCTGAAAAACAGCATAGCCATCAATTAAGTAACGAAAAAACCTTCTTTGTAACGCCATCTATTGAGAAATCGGTTTTTGTATACAATGAAAGGAACAGTCATTATATATGAGGTGACAATGCCCTCGCATAGATGTCTCTATTGAGATGTTAAAATATTGTCAAAAAATAATATGGTATTGATTGATTGATTAAGTAAATGTCCAGGAATAAAAAATATGTACAAAAACGTTAAAGAAAATATGAATAATATATTTCATATTTATTATAATAAATAACTTAAACGCTAAAAAATAACTTGTAACAATGACATGAAATACCTAATTATGTATTATGTGCAGGTAAATACTTTATTTGCAAGGGCGACTATAAACCATACGCTTCCACTAGAGAAAGTTTGCTTCCTCAGAAACCAAAATTATACTAACATATGATAATTTTGTTAGTACACACAATAATTTTATTTAGCGTTTTAGCTTCTGTGGATGCTATAGTTGTCAGAAAATAACCCGAATAATCACGTGGGCTGTGTAAAGCGTATATATATATATTTTTTTTTACTTGGTTAGTATTGTGCAAAACCCTCCCCTTCTCCTCTCAAACCCTCTCTCGGTATTCACAGCTGTGTTAAGCGTAGGAACGATTTATTATTTATTCTCGCCCTTATGCCGCGTTGACACAGTCAGAGTATGCTCGGACCGAGTGGACTCGTATGAGTAAGCATCATCCGAGTGTACACGGATAGCAGTTTACACACAAACTTTTTTACTCGGATTCAAAATCATAACTGCGACAGCTCTGTTGCTGTTAGGTGTTAGTTTTCATTTATCATACAAGCTTTTTTACTCGTTTTTAAGGTCATAAATGTGGCACAGACAGATTTGTTGCTGCAAGGTGTCGGAGTTCTTGCAGACACATTAATTAAAGAGTTAGAAAACCACTACAAGGAAAAAAATTAGCAACGCAAAAGGAAAATTTGAAACCGTCAATGGATTTTAAGGCGTACAAAGCAGGACGCATATGAAAATTTCCTTCGTGAAAAACAAATGGCAATGCCGCGTTCCTTGCGTCTTTATTTTTATAATCTTTTAATTTATCGTTCCATAGAACTTCTTCCGCTTCGCATAATTCTAAAAATTTAGCGGTATCACGCTCAGACCACTTTTTTTACCACGAGATGACATACGTTTATTGTTGTCCGCCATTTTGTTTCACTACTCCTATACGAGCTAACTCGGAACAATAGGACATGGTCCGAGTCTACACGGATCGGACGCCGTCAACCGAGCGGGCTCGGATTACCGGTTGACATAATACGGGTGGCGTCCGAGTAGGTATCCGAGTGAGCTCGATCCGAGCGCACTCGGACTGTGTCAACGCGGCACTATGGATTAAAAATGTGTTTCAATTCATTAATTTGTAACAAAATTTATAAAATGAACTTCAACCGTATTCTTCTTGTGTCATATCAGATCTCCCCGACGTTGACGACCACAATAGAGAAAGCCTCCCTGTCCTGTGCAGTGCGAAATAGCTCCTCCACAGTTCTTATACCGGTCGATTCGCAGATGTTTCGCAGCCAGGAAAGCTGTTTTCTTCTGACCCCTCTAAGACCCTCAATCTTCCCCTTTATGACGAGCTGAAGGATGGCATACTTTTCACCTCTCAGAATATGGCCGAAGTACAACACTTTACGGAGCTTAACATTGGTGAATAATTCTCTGTTGGTGTTGGCTCTACGTAGTACTTCAGTGTTACTGACCATGTCAGTCCACGATATTCTTAGCATTCTGCGGTGGATCCACATTTCAAATGCTTCAAGGCGGTTTATAATATTAACTTTGAGATTCCACGCCTCCACCCAATAAAGCAGAACCACACATAACACTTGACCATAACCGTATTAGCGAAAATATATATATTAAAATTTGTTTGTTATTGATTGACTCAAGCATAATGTGTGTTCCAAAATCGTTTTGATAACAATACCATTAACAGTATATACTTTGGCATTACACCATTTCGATTTGGAGCACCGCCAAGTCTGTCTGTATCCATTCGTCGTCTGTCGATAAGTGTGTGGTCCACACCGAAGTAAACGCTTTCCCCTTTGTGATGTCGTAAACTCATAAAATTCTGAAAATGAAAATCACCAATTGAAAATATGTATCACACGACGTGGTTTAAAAAAACACGGATTAATTCCTGATTATACAAAAAAAAATGTTTCTTTGATCACCGAATCTATCTATATGGTTATATATAGTCCAGTCAACGAATTCTCAAAACGGGGTGCAGAGTGCATGGAGGGGGGCAGAATTTTGTCTTTAGGAATGGGTTTAGGGTCCTTAAGAGGTAAAAATCCAAAAACCTCCCAACCCTGAGAGGTGAGCTGAAGGGGGAAGGGTGGGGGACCCGAAAGGCCTTAAAAAAATGATATTTTTGTTTTCGCCATAACTCGTAAACTAGGTATAGGGTCTAAAGAAGAAATATCTAATATATTTGAAAGCTGACAATAATATCTATATTTTTTACTATCACAAAAAGTTTCTGTATCCAACCGTTTCTGAATTATGTGAGTGTATGTCCCCTCCCCCTCTAATAACTTAAGATCCGCATGATACCATAGAGAACAACATTTGTAAAGAAAACTGCAAGCCTACAAAACTTTTGTACTCAGAATTTTGAAATGTCGTTCCAGTCAGGGGTTATGAACAAATTTTATTATATTTCCACATATTTCAAAAACCATAAAATTTAACAACCATAACGCTGAATTTTTTTGTAAATATAGACAAATACAATATCTCAATATTTTTTTAATGAAGGGGTTACAGAGTTTCTTAAACTTTTTTATTAGGAAAAATATTTACTTTTGAAAAATTTCTGTATAAAACTACTTATATTAAAAAAAACGGAAACACCCTGCCCCTACATGAACTCAACAATAATTCGTTGACTAGACTATTAAAACTTAACTTTGCTACTTAAGCGACATAGGCTGAATTTTACAGGAGATCCATTTTTTTTACTTCCTACTACCCAGAAGGGATGTAGTTAGATAGAAGTTATGAATTTAAAATTTTTATGGTTATATTACTTTCATTGAAGTCTTTTTATGTTTTGAATCGAAATATGTTGTAAGAATAACATGCTGATTTCTATTTTCTCTATAACTCCTCACTACCCCAAGGGGATAGTGGGGTATTGTGAATTCGCATTCGAAAAATCTTCATAGTTATTTTTTATTGAGACTAGTATCATGCTGAGATTGTATTCTAAAAGTTTCATCACAATGTATCTGTGTGTGTACTGGGTACTATATGCAATGTACGGCGTGTTTATTTTACTCAATTGATTATAGATTAAAGTACTCAAATTTGTACATTAGCAAACTTGTAAATCTAATACTCGCATATACCCCATTAAATTTTGAAGGATATCTGATAGTGCTTCTCATTTTTTTTAACTGTCAAATTTAATATTTCAAAATGACCCCAAGCTCAGGAAACTAATTTGCTAATTCCTGTGGTGATAGGATAATTTGTGTAGAATTTGTCTACCAGGAAGTCTCAACGAAAATATATGTGTACCTACACTTGAACCGCATCATCTCAGGAGGCATAGTCTCTGTCACATATGTCACTGTTGAAATGAGTGGGTTAAATAAATGGAGCGTGTTCTTTCTTAGATGTTTAATCGTTCCATGCCGCGAGAGAACTGGCGAGCATGCGGCATGGTGGGGATAATTATAATGTTGGCAAACCGGTGGGGCTTGCCGCTTCGTATCCCCAACATCACATAGAATTTAAAAAAATATATGTGTACTTACACTTGAACCACATCATCTCAGGAGGCATGGTCTCTGTCACATATGTCACATAGAATTAAAAAATATATATGTGCAATGTACTTACACTTGAACCGCATCATCTCTCAGGAGGCATAGTCTCTGTCACATGTCACATAGAATTAAAAAAAATATATGTGTACTTACACTTGAACCACATCATCTCAGGAGGCATGGTCTCTGTCACATATGTCACATAGAATTAAAAAATATATATGTGCAATGTACATACACTTGAACCGCATCATCTCAGGAGGCATAGTCTCTGTCACATGTCACATAGAATTAAAAAAAAATATATGTGTACTTACACTTGAACCACATCATCTCAGGAGGCATGGTCTCTGTCACATATGTCACATAGAATTAAAAAATATATATGTGCAATGTACTTACACTTGAACCGCATCATCTCTCAGGAGGCATAGTCTCTGTCACATGTCACATAGAATTAAAAAAAATATATGTGTACTTACACTTGAACCACATCATCTCAGGAGGCATGGTCTCTGTCACATATGTCACATAGAATTAAAAAATATATATGTGCAATGTACATACACTTGAACCGCATCATCTCAGGAGGCATAGTCTCTGTCACATGTCACATAGAATTAAAAAAAAATATATGTGTACTTACACTTGAACCGCATCATCTCAGGGGGCATAGCCTCTGTCACATCGAATGAAAAAAAAACTGTTCAGCTAATTACAGTAATTAAATTAATAAAACAAAAAGGATTTATTAAAATAATGGTTTATTGGAAATGGCTTTCAATTGACAGAAAGATAGTATGTATTAAATTGGGTTTCAGTACAACAATACTATCACACATAATAATAGTAGGGGAGAGGGGGGCATAGCGGGGTCACGGGGCATAGCGGGGCGAGCCTTATGCAGCTCGAAACGAACGCTGTGCAAACTGTCAAATAGCTAACTTTGATTGGTCGTTAGCCGGCTCGTGGCCTCCATACGCGAGCCACGCCATTTCGGTACGCGTTTGTGTGATGTAAACAAAAATATCAAAACCAGTGTTTTTCTTAAAAATTTTAGTGAAATTGAACAGCAATCCTTTCTATAACGTACGTGTGTATGTACTGTGGTGTGTTATAGTTTATTATGAATCAGTTCCCTTCCGGATTTCTTAATCAACAAGCACAAGGTCATTGAATCGAATGTGAGATACCATAAGGTTGTGTTTAATTTTGAACGAGCCGGTGGGGCATAGTGGGGTATGGCGCCTGGGGCAAAGTGGGGCTCCCTTTTTTCAACAACTCCAGAACAAATAATGTCAGTGTCTAAGGAGAACAGAACAAGCAAAAGAGTTAGTAAGCAACGAGGGAAAACAGCAATCATCACAGAATCCCCATACAAAAACGAGCTTCTAGTCATAAAAAATGGCCGCACAACTAAAAGAACACTGTACTGAATTTATTTGTACTGAATTTGTTATGCTAAAGTGTTGTTGATATTTTTATTTTTTTTAAACTGTCGTTATGTTGCTAAGAAATAAAACTATTTCGTTTGGTAGTTGTGTTTCGTTCCTTATTATGACCACCCCACAATGCCCCATAGGAGACCCCACTTTACCCCTATGCACGGGGCATAGCGGGTCAAATGCCTTTTTTCATTTAAGTATTTACATTTCTTAGATAAATAACGTTATCAACATAAATGTATCCATAGGCATTCGCAATGAATAAAGCTATGATTCTAAGTTAAAATATTTAATTTTATCACATTATTTTAGTTTTTAGGGATGTTTAAACGTTAAGTACCCTACTATCCCCCCCCCCCCCCCCTAAATCATATTTTTATACAAAGGTATTGCACATAGGTAGGTATAACTAAAAATGATTTAATTATAAATATACCTTGGGTATTCATTTTCCAAATTCGGGTGTTGAGTTAAGGAAATGTGTCGTTTAGGAATAGTAAAAAATGAATCCACAAAGTCGACTAAAGTATGAAGAGATCGTGGTAAAACTAAAAGAAAAAATAAAACAAATGTTAGCAAAATAAATGTAAAAATGTAATATATACAAAAATTTTATAATAAGAGAATGAAATAAATAAATTCATAATTTTTGAAATAATACTAATCTAGGTAAATGAAATAAGCAGACATGTATAGAATGGAAATATGAAAAGATCATCACATTATATTCCATTATTCATAGTTTAGCTCTACATTTGAAGGAAAATCAGCAAGGCTATGGAATGTTCTACATAAGTCCTGATATTAAGTCGGCTATCTCAATCAATATGTTCAAAAGAAGGCAGAAATATCTTTCTTATTTCTTCTTCATCTCCTTATCATTTTGTTTTCACGTCATTCCCGTGAACTGTTATTATATTTTTACGATTTTCTTCAGTTATCTTTATTATATATATTTTTTTATTTTTGTGATGACATAATCTAATTTTTTTTTATTTCTTTTTTTATAACAAAACACGAATATGTCCTTGTTAAGCAAGTACATATAAATCTTCCTACGTTCCCTAAAATAAGCATAAATGCATGTGCTATAGGGGAACGAAATCGGTCGAGGCAGGATTCGAACTCGCGACCACTGGATTACTAGCCCAACGCGCTAACCGCTCTGCCATCGACCCATATATTGTATTATATATTATCATCAACTCTGGCTGGTTGGAAGAATTTGCGGTTTGCCATGTGTACAAGAAGATAAATAAATAAATTAATTATTTTCAGTAGCGTTGTTACAAATGAGCTTACGGTTGCGCAGATCGAAAATTTGTGTCTTTTTGCTTTGTTGGTTTAGGTGCAAATCGCCCCCCTTCTCGGCTAAAAGTTATTTGGCGACAACTATACTTACATGAGAAGTAATTTAAATAGCAATATTTTCCAACTGTCGATATGTTCAAGAGAATTTATTTCTCTTAACAGATCGACAAAGTTTCAAGCCATGATCCGCGAGATTTTGTACGGTAAGGTCTATATTTTTCGTGCTTTATTTATTCGTGGTTTATTAAGTTATTTGGCGACAACTATACTTACATGAGAAGTAATTAAAATAGCAATATTATCCAACTGTCGATAAGTTCAAGAGAATTTATTTCTCTTAACAGATCGACAAAGTTTCAAGCCATGATCCGCGAAATTTTGTACGGTAAGGTCTATATTTTTCGTGGTTTATTTATTCGTGGTTTATTAAGTTATTTGGCGACAACTATACTTACATGAGAAGTAATTAAAATAGCAATATTATCCAACTGTCGATAAGTTCAAGAGAATTTATTTCTCTTAACAGATCGACAAAGTTTCAAGCCATGATCCGCGAGATTTTGTACGGTAAGGTCTATATTTTTCGTGCTTTATTTATTCGTGGTTTATTAAGTTATTTGGCGACAACTATACTTACATGAGAAGTAATTAAAATAGCAATATTATCCAACTGTCGATAAGTTCAAGAGAATTTATTTCTCTTAACAGATCGACAAAGTTTCAAGCCATGATCCGCGAAATTTTGTACGGTAAAGTCTATATTTTTCGTGGTTTATTTATTTCGTGGTTTATTTATTCGTGGTTTATTAAGTTATTTGGCGACAACTATACTTACATGAGAAGTAATTAAAATAGCAATATTATCCAACTGTCGATAAGTTCAAGAGAATTTATTTCTCTTAACAGATCGACAAAGTTTCAAGCCATGATCCGCGAGATTTTGTACGGTAAGGTTTTTTTTTTTCGTGGTTTTTTTATTTCGTGGTTTATTTATTCGTGGTTTATTAAGTTATTTGGCGACAACTATACTTACATGAGATGTAATTAAAATAGCAATATTATCCAACTGTCGATAAGTTCATGAGAATTTATTTCTCTTAACAGATCGACAAAGTTTCAAGCCATGATCCGCGAGATTTTCTACGGTAAGGTCTATATTTTTCGTGGTTTTTCAACTTGTCAAAAAACACTGACTTAGAGGCTTCGCAGCATATATGTTATGAATATATATTGATGGAATCTGAATTCGGAGTAGAACATTAGTGCACACACACAGACACACTACTCTATAGTGTGTGTCTATACTCTATTTCCGTTCTCCCCTTAAAACTTTTTTTTTTTTTTAACAAAAAATGAATATGTCCTTGTTAAACAAGTACATATACATCTTCCTACGTTCCCTAAAATAAGCAAATAAATGCTTGTGCTATAGGTGAACGAAATCGGTCGAGGCAGGATTCGAACTCGCGACCACTGGATTACTAACCCAGCGCGCTATCCGCTCTGCCGCCGACCCATCTAAATCTATATCTTTTGTTCCGCTTGATGCTCATAGCCCAAAATTTCAATAAGTATAGAAAATATTTTTTATGACAAATTTACGTGTTTAACTGCCTATATTTCCCAAATTCAAAAAATATTTAAAACGTCGATTTAAACGCCGTATTTAATATAGAATCAAGAATTTCAATATTATATTAAATGGTCGCAGTGCAAGGGTTTCTATTAATCAAATTCACATTAGTAATAATAATATCGCTCATTTATTGTTTATTTTGTATATATAAAAAACATAACACAGTAAATTGCACAAAAATATGTCATTATTGTCTTCAAAAATCGTAACAGTAATATAAACAATACTATATAAGTATTTAAACATTTATATATTTCTTTTCTTTAAACATTTACAAACGATGTAACTACCCACTAAAATCTATGTGTACGAGTATGTAGGATAAAAAACAATAATCGAAACTTCTTTAATATTATGGAAAACATTCAATTATATGCCATCACGTCATGCCCCTCACGGGGAGAAAAGGTGTGAGAAGGTATTGATAACCGAACGCCACATTTTTCTTTCTTGACACACATTGTCTCATCAACATTCATGAATCGTCTCATGTTCATGCTTTTTACTTTTACGTTTTTTAAAATATCTTTCATATGGTAGTGATATCCTTTTTATGTAGGTATAGTAATTTAACATCACATTAAATTAAATATTTTTTTTTCATAATAAAATACTCTTATAAAAAATTAACAAAAAATAAATTGAATGAAGTATTTATATTCTGTTCACAGGTAGAACATACCTGTAGAGATGTAAAGGTACACAAAACACTCCTGTTACGCAAGCATCTAGAAACATGCAAAATAAATTAATAAAATTACTAAAAAAAATAAAAAAAATACTAAAAATAAACAACTCAAAAATAAAAAAAATTATAAATCAGCAAAATATAAATATTTTTTTTTGCGGTAAGCTGTAGTGCCACTTTCTCGAAATAATTAATAATAATATCAAAATAAAATTTAAAGAAATTTTTTTTTAACATGCTTTTATAGTTTTTTTTGCGTTTTTTATCAGAATAAATATAAATGATCTAGGCATCTGTATATTTTAGGTTATTAAAGATTTTTTTTGTAAATTAACGTACGATAAACGTTAACTCTGTTTTTATTGTGTTTGGTTTTAATTTTTACAAATTCTTCTTATACAAACAGTTGTCTTTTTTACATTTATCTCGCTGGTATGTTCACTGCGCCTAATTTACTCAGGAAATTGACTATAAAATTTGTCTGACAGTGTTCAATGCCTTGAACAACCTTACACCACAATGTTTTTACTGTGTAATAAACAATTCAAACTTACAAGAAAATAGTTAGCACATTTCGACGATAAGATAGGAAAAATATAGATCTCACCGAGAATCTTCACCATGAATGTGTTTAATAAGTAAGGTGTCTTATAACATATGCGAATAAATAACAATAATAATAATAATAATAATGCCATGCCATGCCATACGTCATCAGCAACATAAAAATCCCACAATAAATGTACGATAATCACATTAAATAATTAAATAACTACAAATACAGGTATCACATTAAATAACCACAAACACATAGCCACGCAACTATACATTATACAAACATACAGCCTCACAACTTGAGTACACCTTGTTGTGAAGCTAAATAGATTACCGGATTTTATAACTGAGATCATATTTTTTGTCAAAAAGAAATAATGATAATAACTTACAAAGCGCCGTATAGTGATACGAGATCACTCCAAAGACGCTATAGCTCATTTGTTGGCTTTTCGAAACAATAATTTTAAGCATTTTACCAAAGGTGCCAATGATCTGAACTCCACGTATAAAAGGGGAATTCATTCCACTTCAAGAAGCCGTTCACACTGAAACTGATATCATAGTAAGCCGCCTTAATGACTGTTCAATTATATTAGAGTTGGCACTATGTGATCTCCAGATGATCTCAATATAAGCTGTCTTTCTGATGAAATAGTTCTTGAATAAAGTGTGAAGCCAAGTCGTTCAAAGCTTTAGACACCATCAAATATACCTTATAGTCTACCCTTCTGCACATTCAAGCGGTGTAGTCACAAGTTAAAATATTATATTGATTTCAAAGAAAGATCTGCGACGTTAGGGATATCATCGGATGGTGCAGGAGTCGAAGACGAGTCTGGCGGGACCACAAGAATGGGAGACTGCAAGAACCCAAAATAATCTCCCAACAAGTTGATTTTGGCAATCGACCACGAGGTAGACCACCAAAGAGATGGAGAGATAGCTGGAGCTCGGCGTTACAGTAGGGCCTAAACTTCCTGAAAAAAGTACATGTTTCCAAAACCTACAAGAAGAAGAAGACTGCAAAGTAAACTCAAACCTGGGTATGGCTGGAATGCACTGTTGAAGAAATTATGTTATATGGAAATTATACTTTACACTTCATAATATGTGTTATCAACATTTATAGATTTTTATATTTTGTTACTATTATCACAATATTAATCTCTAAGCACATCTATTTTTTCTTTACAACTTCTCTATGGGAAATATTGTGATTGCATATATTAACTTTATGTATAAAATAAAAATGTATTTGTGTGATGTGTACCTAATTGTTTTTTCTCTTAATTAATAAATAAATAAAAATAAATAAATTTAATTTTATTTCAGTTTCTGAGCAGGGGGGTGCAATGCAACACAAACCATATAATATATACAACATTTAAAAATAATAAAAAAATTAATAATAAGGTATAAGTACATATCAATATATATTAAAACAAACATTAAATAATATATAAAATAAATACTTCTATGATTATTTATTTAATGGTACATCAATTGTGGACAAAAGTAATTGGTCTGTCTTTTTTTCATTTCATAGTGTAATTTTTCTGTTTTTTATAAGACTGTATTTGTCCCTTAAATAAATAAATAGATAAATAAAAAAATAATAAACAGAAATATGAAGTAAAGGAAGAAATCATTACTTTAACAAAAGAATATATTTCTTACAATACAAAACAATACATAGAAGATATTGCCTTATTTTGTTTATATAATGTACATCTTTTTTTTTTAACATGTCTACGTAGGGGACGCCAGCTATTAGGATTTGGGTCCATTTTACTCTTCCGAAGAAGCGCACTACGTAGCGTTGGGAGGGGTTTGCAATCTAGAAAAGAGGACTACGAATGCTACGAATTATACTTTAAAACACTTTTTTTATGATGTAAATATACACTAGTATCACAATATGTATTTATATTAGACTACAACTAATTCAAATTATTAATAATTATAATATTCACTCAGGAAGTATAATGTAATAATGTTTATTTGGGTAAGTAATACTTTTTGATCCGAAGCGTACCTTTGTATGATGTACCATTGTATGATGTATTTGATGCATTCAATTTAAAAAAAAAATTGTTTTAAATTTTTTTTCAAATGGGCTATCCAACGTTTTGACTAAAAATTCAATTTACAACAATATTTGTAGGAGTTAATATAACCTTTTCCCCCCAACATTTTCTAGGATTAACTGGAATACCTCGACGATATTCTGAGTACCCAGACATATATTTAAACTGAAGTATCTTATTTTTCTTTGTCTTGTTCTTCATTCTTGAAGGTCGTGACCATCTTTATAAGCCATTCCTACCTCCTGACAAAACTCCACCAGATGCTTTTGTCACCTGTCTTTAGACTCCACCAAAACTCCACCAGATACTTCTGACACCGAGAGACCAATTGCTCTAATTATTTGGTCACATATAACATATGGTCGCTGTGTAGTCTTTAATCGTAGATAAAATTTAAAGTGTTCACTTCGGGAATTCATTTTGAAATTCTGTTGGTAATTCTGATAGGTATGCCTCCAGCAAAGACGTACGTTGGTTTGAGATGATAATGTTCTGTTTTGCTAGCGACAATAACACCTTTTTGAGTGTAGACGGTTGATTTGCAACCTCTATGTGTGCAATTCCAAAGTATTTTGTTTTTTGTAGTGAATCCGCGACTGTAATATGTAAAATCGTCAAGCATCAACAGTGGCTTTCCCCTTTGCGAAGTTATATATTGTACTGAAAAAGGTATAAATATATTATGACATTTAATATTACAATTTTAAATAAATATATTAATTGTCTTCTGAACATATATTATCTGTTGTATAATTTACGCCAAACATCTTGAACGAGCTACTGGTTGCGCAGAGCGCAAATTTGTGTCTTTTCGCTTCGTTGGTTTACTTGCAAATCGCCCCCCTACTCGGCTAAAAGTTCAAGATATTTGGCGACAACTATAAAAGCATTTTGTTTCTAAATAGGTAAGTCCTTTCCCCTTAGCGCTTTTGTCCCGTTTCTATCGGGGTACTCTTTGACCATGATCCTGGAATCGGCGAGTCTGGTTATTATATTGAAGCGACTGCCATCTGACCTTCGTAACCCTTAGAAAGGGGAACCATACAAATTGGATCATGGCTACACATAGCTAGTGATATAAATCCGCACGTAGATTTTTGAAAACCCAGAGGTGCGTGCCCCGCCCGGATTCGAACCGTTGACCTCACGCATGTAAGGCGACGATCTTACCGCTGGGCTATCACCGTCTAAATAGGTAAGTAACTATTTAAAAATAAATCGTAAACGTTATGTGTAAAGAAGTAGAAGTAGATCAATATTATTATTAAGTAGTTAAAATCACAATCATTATTTTCAGATAAATAAATATCTGAAAAGAGACGAATTTCGAATATTATAGAATATAGGAGAACCGAAAATCAAGGCACCTACAGGGCTTACTACTAACTTGTCATTTGCTTGTTTTTATGATCACTTATAAGCTATTGCGCAATGTTCGCCAAATATGCCTTTTTATTGGTTCCCTTTTCAATCCAATTTTTGAATGTTATTCATTAATATCTGTTCACTTAAGAATAAGCTGACAAACACCATCGCCATCTATGAAAGTGACGAAGAAACATATTTTTCTAAACCCATCTATTGAGAAATTGGTTCGTAAAGAATTTATTTATTATTTTTATTCCTAGGCTTGATGCATTTTAAAACCGATATAAACCATAAAACAAAAGTAATAACTAAAATAATATAAAATAACGAAAAAACATATAAATACTTTATATACTTAAAAAATTTATTAAATATATTATTGTTCGTAAAGAATTTATTTATTATTTTTATTCCTAGGCTAGATGCATTTTAAAACCGATATAAACCATAAAACAAAAGTAATAACTAAAATAATATAAAATAACGAAAAAATATATAAATAATTTATATGAAAACAAAAGTAAATAATAAAATAAAACAAAAGTAGCCTTAGACGAAACAAAAGTGGTATAAACATCAAAAAATATAAAAACCTATAATAGATAATATACAATATTATCATATCAATATTGTCATATTGCCGACCGCCGTGGCACAGTTGGTAAGCCGTTTGGTTTCTGTGCGGGTGTCCTGGGTTCGATCCCCAGCAAAGGAGAAATGATTTAAATTCATTTCTCACGCTAATGTTGCTTCTCTGGGCTGGAAACCCTGGTTAGTTGGAAGAAATTGCCATATGGCAATAAACTCGCCACTTGCGCAGGGTGCAAGGAAGTGTGTATAAATCTGATTTTACCAATTTTAGTGCTGAAATATGTATTTTGATAGTCATTTTTTTTAATAGTGACAATCGTTTAATATCAATTTGTCAATATAAAATTACTTTTGGGTAAAAAATATTTGTGCGTGGTACAAAAATCCTCTATATTAAAAAATATTTATTTATCCAAACATACATTTTTATACAAATTACATATATGAATTTTTATGGTGAAATAAAACTACAGTTTTAAGTTCTACTAGTTATTTAATGGCACTGACTAGTTTCTGTCATCCAGTGACCATTTGCAAAGTGTTCAAATATTCTCATACCTTTAAAAATCAAATCACAACTTACAGGAACATAGCACATTGCACTCTTTACAGGGTGAATTGCCTTAAACAAAAAAAAACTTACAGGAAGTTGAATATCCTTTATACGAGCTTGGTTACTGGTAGGAATTAAGTTATTTTTAAAGTGATTCCAACCAACCACATCATGAGTCTTCGAAATTGAGTAAATTCCGATGTGTTATTATAATGTTTGATAAATTAGTAATCTGTATATTGCATAATGCCAGAGAAATTTTTATTTTACTTTTCAAACAAACTTTTTCCAACGTTACTCCTTTTCAATCAACGTTAAAAAAATAGTAAAACCATGTCAAATCAAATCGAATTGATAATGCGAATCTAATTTTAAACATCTATAAATTATCAAAATGAAACGAAATTGTTTTACAAAATAATATTTATTTTATAACCTGACATATTCACATATTTTAAAACACATTTTTGTACAAGAATCAATATGAAATAAAAATATGACACCAATAAAATTATTTAACGGAATTTTTAAAATTAACATGTACATACCTATACAAATATTATAGATTTTTTTATAATAATAAAATGGGTTGTATAAACAACGTTCATAAAATTTTTACATAAGTTCCTATTTTTAGTCATAAAATTTTATTCAAATAACACTTTTTATAATACATTTAGCATTGTATGCCGAAATTTTGTGTTGAAATATACATAAAAGTATTTTTAGTAAATAATACATAATAAGTAATTATATTTAAAAAATTTCAATAAACCAAAAAATCATGTTTATCAAATGATTATTATTTTTTTATAATGTATGTAGGTATTAAAAAAATCAAATCAGAAATGTAATAAAGAAACATATATATTTGGAAAATGTAATATTTATTTTGAATATATACAAGTACATATTATACTAATGAAATTTATACAATTTTTAATCTACATACATGTTCATGTATAGGTACTCTTAGCTGCGTAAATAGTTCACAAGTCCACAATTATTTTTTTTTACTTATCTTGATAGTGTCATAAATGCCCTAGAAAATGGTTACATTTAAAAAAGGTTATTTTAACATTTTTTTAGCGTGTCTATGACCACTCCGGGGCTGAATTCCGCTGAACTAGCAGGTGTTGGTCTAACCTGGAAGGAGATTCGTTTGCATGCGTAGAGCGGGGACTTTTTGAGGTGCCTTGCGATGGCCATATGTTCCAGGTGGGTAGTGGACACGGTAAAGGAAGAGACACACTGTTTCCCGCGACGCTGTATTTGTTATTTTTGACCAATTTCCCGTTGATATTGACGTAAGGTTTGAAATGCGTGTGGGTGTTTCTGAGGAATACCAGCATTCCTTCCCTGGTATAGGCTGCCGCCTTACATCCCTTGTGTGAATGGGTTGAACACTTCCACCTTATTCTGCCGTCTGATGTATCCACCTGTTTACAATACGTATAGTCTTCCAGTAAAATGAGTTGCTTTCCCTTCTGTGATACGATGAATCGTACTAAAATTAGAAACAAACGTATTCAAGTATCAATCTGTAAAAATAATAAAAAGTATGTGAAACTATTGCTTTCCATACCCAACTCAGAAAATAGTTGAAAGTTCTTCGATAACACGACGAGTCTTCATATAGTGTCGTATTTAGATGAAATAGTAATGACTGACAAAGTACATTTATAGATAATATGGTCGAAGTATGTTTTTGCATTAAACTAATGCTAGGTATATTATGGAAGTAATAAAACATAGATGTATGTAAATCTCCGCACCGCAAAATCTTCCAAATGCTCCGCCCGATAGATGGACGCTTCGAACATCAATGTGAATGAACATCTTGATTAAATGAATATATCTTCAAAATTACAGCTTTCACAAGGAAAACTCACTACAAAAAAGACATTCTAAATTGGCGAATGTTGCAATTGAAAGTGGTCACTTAAGCCAGCCGATGATAGGTCATAAGCCCTGTATGGATGTCTTTGTGATGTTTCTTTGCTTTTAAAACACAATCTCTTCCTTCATCCCAAGCTGAATGTTCCTATTATTCCTATTCAATCCTACTAGTTGCATGTAACACATGAGATCCAACTGTCGATAGCGATAGTGTGTATAGTTGAAGAATAAGAATCAAACTATAAACCCATAAATCCAAATTATTAAAAATTTTAACACATGTTGGTATGTATGTCAATATAGGACAGTATGGAGGTCAGTCCTCTTTTCCTACTCGGAATATGAAAACAGCATGATGGTTCTGTATGTATGTTTGGAGATTGAGTATCAAACTATTAAGTCTTCTTACATATTGTGTATAGGCGACTGCCATACAATTCATTAAACAATTAAAATTAGCTATAAACTAAATTTAGCCATATTCACGCCCCGCCCGTTCGTACAAACATAGTCAGTTTTACTGTTTTTAGCAGCTGATCGAAAACTTCAGCTTAATATTGGCCGAAGCAGAAAGTGTTTTCTTGGCCGAAGTTTGCCAAAGCCAAAGCTTCGGTCGAACACGACTTGTAACGCTTCGCATGCACCAAATCCGTCGTCAAGCGATGTATGTATGCTCCGAAGACGTCGGCCGATTGAAACAATCGAGAGTAAAAGAGAGTGCTTATATCGCTACAGGCGATATCGTCCGATGACGCCCGACAATTACCGATCAATGAAATAAATTAAATTAAATGAAAAAATAAATTTGATTCGAATAAATTAAACAAAGTATATGGTAGGTACATGAAATAATGAAATAAACAAAGACTTTATTTAAATTAACAATTTTATAACGTTACCAACGGCATTTATTCAAATAAATCATCTAACGAAAACAACAATCATTTTACTATGTCAAAGATAAAACTCATTTATTTGTGATACCTACCTACGATAACAAAGTATATTTTACAAAATTAAAAGTTTAAAATAAAAAATATGTCTGTAAAAGATATTATATTTACAGTTTTTATTAATATACAATATACAGATACATATTGATTATATGAACTCAGTACGATAGAGATAATTCAATAAAAAACATTAAGATCATCTAATAAAATGAAATAGGTATCAAATACTTTCAAAAATGAAACGACTACTTCAAATAATCAGCAAGACTCTGGAATAATTTGAGTCCTGGTATAACTTTGTCAAACTCGCTTTCCGTTTAAGAAAAGACTAAAGCAGGGATATCTCTCCGAAAATACCTGATTCCCTCCGCGATGGTTATGAGCAGACCCGGGTGCCTCGTGTTATGGCCAATCCAGGTGGATCGTCGTTGGGCGATTCTTTTGAGGAGTTGCCTTGTTTCCCCGGCTCTGCTCAGCACCTCACAATTTTGGATGTGGTCCGACCAGTGGATCTTCAACATGCGTCTGTAGCACCACATCTCGAAGGCAGACAGGCGTTCTTTTTCCCTCTGGCCTACGGTCCATGTCTCACAGCCATATAGCAAGACACTCCAGACAAAGGTCTTTATGAGGTTTTTCCTTATTCTTAGGTCGATATTGGTCGATAAAGAAGGAATATTTATCCCTAAATACTTGATCTCGATTTCCTCTTCTTGTTCCTTCCCAAACCTTTTTTTTCTATGATGTTTTATTTATTTATCTTGGTCTTATGTATATTTACTTTGTTCTTTTTTAGCTTTCATTTTTTGTAGATGTACATGTATAATTCTGTCACTCTGGTTGGTTGGAAGAAATTGCCTAATGGCAATTAGCCCGCCATTGTGCATTGTATTTGTTTATATTTTATGTACAAAGAGTTAAATAAATAAATAATTTGTCAGACATCCAACTGACTGAGCCACCATATGAAGAAGAAGTTCGATTAAGATTATTTGAAAAACAAAAAACTTTGAAATAAATTGAAAGCCATGTTATTAAACTAATAGAAACCGATCTCACAAATAAGCCAAAATACCTCAATCGATGTTTTGGCGTTTCTGGACCAAAGTCATGGAATAATCTTCCAATGGATATAAGATGTACCGAAAATATCAATGAATTCAAAAAGAAATTAAAAACTAATCTTTTCCGCAAATCGTATCCAGATTATCCTTCACCCGTTCAATATTCCATTACTTAATAATATTTTGTCTGTGTACTTTGAATCTACTATTTTTATTATTATTTTCGTCTGAATTATGTAATACATAATAATAATAATTAACACTTCCTTGCACCCTGCGAAAGGAAGTGTTAATTAATTTGTCTTTGCTGGCGAGTTTATTGCCATATGGCAATTTCTTCCAACTAACCAGTGTTTCCAGCCCAGAGAAACAACATGTCACATGGGGAGAATGAATGAGGAGCGCCTGACGAAGAAAATATACAGAGCGGAAAGGAATGGAATGAGAGGTCGGGGACGCTCAAGAAATGTATGGCACGACCATGTGAACGAAATTTTGAAAGACGGAAATGTTAGAAGCGTGAGCAATAGACGAGCATGTATGAGACGATGCATGAATGTGGACGAAGCGAGGGATGCGTACCAGGATAGAAAAATGTGGCGTTCGGTTCTCTCTGCCTACCCCGCAAGGGACATGGTGTGATGGTATGTATGTATGTATTTATGTGTGTAGAAACAACATTAGCATGAGAAATTTAAATAAATTTGTCCTTATTTGCTGGGGATCAAACCCAGGACGCCCGCACAGAAACCAAGCTATCTTTATATATATAATTTTTCTGTACGTGTGTATGTCACTGAACTCTTCCTAAACGGCTTAACCGATTTTGATGAAAAATTTTGTGTGTGTTTGTGTGAGTCCCTGAATGGTTTAGATTCACAAAATGGAATTTTAAACATTAATTTAGTAAAAGGAAAATAATGAAATGATTTTTTATAACTGTAAATTACAATAGGTGGCGCTAATGTAGAATTGGCAATGTTTAGTTTTTTCCATTTGACAACACTAAAAAATCTGTCATTGTTTGAATTTTTTTTTAATTTAAAGTTATTTTCGCTCTGTTTCGGTATTATTCACATTTCAATTATAAACATGTGCATGGAATTTTAATTTCTGTTAACTGTTTCGTTATTATTCATATTTCGATTCGTTCATTTCCGTGTTAAACCATATTTGCTGTATTATATACGAAAATCAATCTAACCTCAAAGTGTTTAGCGGCTCATCGAACAATAAAATGTAAGTTTGCTCAGCGAATAATAACATCCATATGATTCAAATATATGTTACATATATTTTATTGTTTCACAAATAGTTCGGGCAGGACAACGTCTGTCGGGTCCGCTTGTAGTTTATATAGTTTTATGTTTTTTTTTTCAATCCAATGTCATAATTATTTTTACTATGAACTTCTAAACTATATGTTAATCTGTAGGACTTAATTTAGTTATTTTTCTCTTTTCTTGCAAACTGTAATATTATAAACCGCAATAATTATTTTGAAGGAAAATAATAATTATTTTTTATTTAAAAATTCTAAGAAAGATGTTCTATTTTTATCTTGTTAATCTCATAATTTTCTCGTTAATGCTGAAAAATATCGGTTTCGTGTGGTTGTGTATATTCTTACAAAAAACGATTAAATTATTTTTCGTATAGGCCAGTGCCTTGCACCCTTTATGTGAATGTGTGGAACAGGTCCATCTTATCCTTCCATCAGTCGTTATTTTCTGTTTACAAAATTTGAATTCGTCCAAATACAATAGTAGCCTTCCTCTTTGCGATGTCACATAAGATGCTAAAATCAATAAAAAGGAAAGTTAAATCAACATTATTATTTTTATTAATTTCATATCGTTATAGAGACGAATTTTGAACATAAAGTAGGAGAAACGGGAAATCAGGCACCTACAGGGCTTACGACCTGTCGTCGACTTGTTTATGTGATCACTCAAAGCGCTTGCGCAACGTTCTCCAATTATGTATTTGATAATTTGAAACTTGTGGGTACATATATAATTATGTTGAGCCCTTGAGCGGTGTTTTATATCGCTTGAAACTAATGTGAAAACACTATTGTCATCTCTGAGAATGACGACAAACCATTTTAAAATTCAGTCTATTGAGAAATTGGTTCGTAAAAAATAAAAAGTCACGATCCTCATACATGAGGTGATAAGCTGTTTTATCATCTACATAGGTTTTCTACAATGTCCATTTTTGTAACCCAAGGACCATTTTTTATGTTCTTAAGTAACAACTTAACACAAAATGATTTATGTGTTATAATATTCATCATTTTTATTACATTTTTGACATAATGAGGTATGCTGCACAGGTCCTGTAAGTAACTAACTGGAGAAGGACCGCTGAGGACACACGGAGTTGGAGGCTAAGGGTCGTTTTAGGCTGTAGTGCCATTGAATCACATATTTAAAGATAAATGGTATGTAAGAAAAAATCGGTTTAGGTAATTGATGTAATTTAAAATAGAATTAAAAATACAAATTTTCTCAAATCAAATAACTATTTATCTAGTTCTTCATACACATATTGTGACAAAATTATTGGTAAAGATATATCTTATAATTTAATTAATATGAATCCTCATAATATAAAATTATTGAAGCTATAGATAGTAGTAAACATTGATAAATGATATAAGTACTAAAAATACATAGATTAAATGATTCACATAAATGTTCAATAGAAGTATTGTGTAAAATTTGATTCGATATTGAATCGAAAGCAGTTAATTTTAGTAAACAAAAAATTTCATAGAGTAAAAATTGAAGTTTACATTAACAACAACAAAAAACTTATAAACTAAGTCTGAGAAAGTCTTATAGGTACTGTATTATAAAGTCTTGAAAAACTACACACAATATAATCAATACGAAGAAATGTTACAGAATGCGTTACAGTGCCACTTTCTAATCTAAACTCTTTATAATCTAAAGTTTATTTTTATTTATGTGTATTTAACTTGTTAATGATTTAAACATATTTTATCATTGAATAAGGACAGAAGACAGACCAAGATTGTATTTTAAACAATAAATGAGGACTATGAAAAATATATCTAAATCTTAAATTTATTATTTTTTTTATACAAAAAAATACAAAACAATTGAAAAATATAATCAAATTTGCCTACACCCATTAAAATTATTGAATGGACACACAGGTGTACGAAAAAATCTTTAATATTAAGAACATAATAAAAAGTACAAAACTAAAATCAATTAAAACCGAAAAAGCTTGATTTCAAAATATTAAAATTCAAATATTATTTTACCGTAAATCCGGAATAAACTTATTTAAAAATAAACCTTAAAACATACTCTGAAAAAATAATAATGTATTTCGAGTAAAAAAACATATAAACTAATAAAGATTAAAATAAAAAATTTAGACGTAAAATTAGGAAAAATCAGAAAAAAATTGTGTAACTTTTTGCGAAATGCTAGCATTTTAAATTGATAAATATACAGTAAATGAAATGATGAAATGCGTATGCTGAGAAGGGCAGCAGGAGTGTCCTTACGGGACAAAATAAAAAGTTCACGATTTCGTGGAAGCGTGGGTGTTACTGATATGTATAGTAAGATAAAGGAAAAACGATTGAGATGGTACGGGCACGTTGGACGTAGACCGCCAGATCACATGGTAAAAAATAAGCAATCTCCGTGGATCTTCCTCGACTAACATCCAGGGGAAGACCAAAGAATTCCTGGATCGTGCAAAGACGAAACCAATTGCAGAGACATGGCCTAGGTGACATAATACATGACAGAAGGACCTATAATGTGAAGACGAGGAAAGCTGACCCCAACAATTGGTATACACAAAGAGTTGGGATATAGCAAGGGAGAAGATAGAGTAAATGAAGTAAATTTTCCAAAATAAACTGTTTCTGTATTAAATTATTAACAATGCAGTCAAGCAAAGAAGAATAATCTCTTTTATCTTATGAAAAAAAAAAGTTGATAGATCACGTCAGATTACGAACGTATTATTTTTATTATTGTTAGATGCTTTGATATTGTTTTTATACAATAATTATGTACTTAACCTTCTCCGCAAAATAGTTTTTTAACTGATCAACCATACACAGCAAAAATTAAAAACAACATATCAAAAATACAAAAAAAAACTATTTTTCATTCATCGTTCTTGACAGTTGGTTCAGTTCTCTAATAAATTCTTTTCAGTATATTTTTCGAAATCCTATACAGTTTTCCATTTAAATCGACGTGATTTGGTATTGAGTGGGAGTGTTTGTTGTTGATGGCGACAATTTCTTCATCCTTCATGTACAACAGAGCTTGACATTCATTCGGTGATGTAGCGCAAGACCATCTAATGCGTCCATCGGCAATTTCATCATTCTTTTTAAACAGAAATTGATTGACTTGTAACAGTGGATCTCCTCCAGGCATTGTGATATAACTAACTGCAAGAACACAAATAAAAATATGTCAGTTTAAGTTCATATTAATACCATAAATATGTCATAATAAATATTCTTATAAATTATCATCATAAATATGACAGTTTAAATTCATACATTTGAGATGCCTGAATAGTAACAACTAGGGGCTCTGCCCCTTTCCGCTGTCGCGGCCCAACCCTCAACGGCCGCTGCGCGGCTTATTTGTTTGCCGCTACGCGGCAGTTGCGAAATAACCTTATGAACCTAAATATCGTCAAATATACCATTTAGGACATTACACAACATTTAAAAAGTACATATTTTTACGTGAAAACGTTGAAATCAAGTAATAAAACAGTATTTTTATAGTAAAAATGCGGAAATTATAAAAAAAAATATTTTCGACAATGTTTTGAAAGAAATGAGTTATATGAAATGCGTACGTTTGAAATTACAAACATTGATAGTTAGAATGTACATTCGAAATATCATTTAGAACAGTACACAACAGTTAAGACTGAATATCTTTTTATAATAATACAATAATAATGATAAATTATACATTTATATAATTAAATAATGCGAATAAACGAAAACATCTTGAAAACATCATTTTACCTGTCATCTTTTTGCGTATTATTATGACATATTGAAAGCAATGTTGTCAGTACTCAAAATGGATATTCCGCAGATTATTATGGTTAAAATTTATTCTGAATGTTTAAAATCCCTTTTTAAACAATAATACTGTCAATTTATGCAGAAAATACATTTTAAACGATTAATTTGTACTTTTTCGCATCAATTTATTTTTTATTTTAAATAAAATTTTGGAACGCGAAAATTGTTCAAGGAAAAATTATTTCATTGGCGATCCGTTGAAGGACGAAAAAAGATGGCGTACAGTAATTATATTATAGATTATTCGGATTTTGCCAACCATTTATTAGAGCACAACCATACCTTTGATAATAATTTAGGTTTAAAAATTTTTCATAATAATATTAGTCACAGGCAATTAGACAGCTATGAAATGTTAGAAATTAGAAAAAATATAAATTAAAAAAATAATATTATTTATTTATTTATACATCTTCTTGTACATAATATAAACAAATATAATTGTACACTGGCGGGCTTATTGCCATTAGGCAATTTCTTCCAACCAACCAGATTACAAAGTATTACAACATTGTGTATGTAAAACAGCAAATAAATAAGAGAAAAATAAATCAATGAAAATACGTATAACACTTAAATAAATACTATTAAAACAAAAAAATAATAATAATAATTCATAGCAAGAAAAAAGGATATGGTAAGGACAGGAAAGGAAATCGGGATCAGGTGTTCAAGGATAAATATTCCTTCTTTAGTTTTTTCTTGAAAATGCTAAGTGAGTAAGACGACGCAATATCCGGACTAAGGCTATTCCATAATCTTGCTGATTGTACTTCGAACGAAGAGCTGAGAAATTCTGTATTATGGATAGGGATGGATAGTGTTGTACCTTCAGCAGATCGGAGTGGAAGTCCATGGTTGGATAAATAAGTGAATTTGCTTTTGAGGTACTGTGGCAGGTTTGGGTTCGAGAGAATATTGTACAATAGTGACAAAATGTATATATTGCGCCGATGGCGTAACCTGGGCCAAAAAAGAAGATTGCGGTAAGATGATATGCGCTCAAATTTTTTCAACCCAAAGATGAATCTGATACATATATTCTGAAGAATATAAATAGTCAAATACAATTTCCAAATCACCCTATACTTAATATCTTACCTATACAGAACAAATAATCCAATCAACTACAATAATAATAATAATAATAATTTGTATAGCGCCGTTTAATGATTCAAGATCAACTCCTACCTTTTTCTATTGTCCCCGCCCACACTCATGTTTGCCCATGTTTATTATTTCTTAGTTTTAATTATGTACAATTGTTTAGTGTTTAGTATACTTTTCATCCTCCTGAGGAAGGGAACATGGTTCCCGTAACATGTAGAGGGAACTTTTATTCTTATCAGAATAAAAAAATTAAGAGGTGTACACAAAGTTGCCTTATTTATATTTGATATGTCGCCATAAAGTAATAATTCGTTTATAGAAAAAGTCAATTCATACAATTTCAAATTTATTATTTCTTATTACTATTTGCTTCTTGGGCAACTTACAGGTACTATGTCAAATAATAATTAAGCACGCACCCAATAACAAGTTGCCACATTCTGGAGACTTATGATATTTATCGTCTCAAAACTGTGTCTCCACCGGAAATCGAATCCGGGACCTTTGGCTCAGGTGTCAGGTATCTAACCAACTGAGCCACGAAGGCCGACATTAATATAATATAATGGGTATACCTTATAAAATGTATACCTTTTCACTATTCACTATTTTTACACACTTATATTTGACTTCGCCTGTCTTTCCGTACTGGATTTCTTTGAATCGATTTTTAACTAACTTCCTAACTAGTTATAGCTTTGAAACATTCACATAATTTGTATATTCCCGATGACAATACATGTTAAAACCGTTTTCAGCTTGATTTATTTGATATTTTGATGGGTCGATGGCAGAGCGGTTAGCGCGCTGGGCTAGTAATCCAGTGGTCGCGAGCTCAAATCCTGCCTCGACCGATTTCGTTCACCTATAGCACAAGCATTTATATGCTTATTTTAGTGAGCGTAGGAAGTTGTATATGTACTTGTTTAAAAAGGACATATTCATTTTTATAGAAAAAAATAAATAAATAAAATTTGAAATTTATTCGGTTAGATGCAACAATAATATTTTACTGTTTTTACATGTTATTTTAATAACTGTGTAATTTAATGTATGTGGTAGTAAAAAATCGATAGCATATTTAAGATTAGAAGAAAACTTTTAAAAGTGTGTTCTCAATTTTATTTATTTACAGTGAAAAAATATTATGATAACCAAACTGGCTACCTGCGTTTAAAGCCAAATCTTTGTTGTCAGACTTAAAGGTTTATCTATAGCTGTGTGCACAAAACATTTGGTTGCACAAAAACAAATGTTTTGTAGTCACTATAGTTCGGTTAATTTTAACATGAAATTTTGTTAGGTAATATTAACAGAAAAAAATTACAGTGTACTTGTGATCACTCATATCACATGCACTTGCTTATAGTCAAGATACAAGACACCACTGGACACTGGACACCCAGAGTGTGTAGGTACACCGTCGCGACACCTAGTTGCTGACGCGGTTTCGGTGTCGCTGTCGCTGTCGTGGAGACAGGACTTTTACGGAGCTAGGACACATATATAGACAGATGTCGAGACAAAAAAATGCAAATATCTGTGAACGCCATCGATACTATTGTCGACATTTGTGTAGAGTGTCGGTATCGTCGTGTACCTATACCGAGAATTATTTAAACGAATGTGAAAGTTTAATTTAATAATGCGGTCAAGAGGAGGAGACTCTTGACCATTTATTTTTTAATTGCTTCAACCGTATATCTTTCAATAATTTATTTATTTTAATCTGGTTAAAATAACTTGCACATCCCCAATCAATATGTCATATATAATGTCTATTCAAAATTCTAAATTAACAAATATATTGCTTAGCTTCTTAAAGTCAAATAACATCCAACTTTAATTAATTTAATTTTTAAAAATCAACCAAATTATGATATTTCCACCAAGGCTAAAGCACTCTCTGTAGGGTGAATTGCCATTAAACAAAAAAAATTATATACAATGACTTAATAAAACTAAGTCAAGAATTATTTTATTTAGATAAGGTAATAATTCCTTAAAAAATAAAGCAAGAATAATCCAGTTCGTCGAACGGAAGCTGCTGGACAAATTTTACTGGCCGTGCTTTCTTGAAAAGGTCTTAATATGCAAATAAATATGGTTAACTTAATCACAAATTAAAAGAGTGGGTTGTGACCAACGCTTTACTTCTCACTTCCAAGTCATTCCACAGAGAATTTAAATTTGAATGGAAAGTTTTTTAACTAATTTTTTTATTGAAAACTTGATAATTCTTCAATGCCATTTCATGAAATTAATGTGCCTTTTTAGCAATTTGAAAATATAAATATCAAATTTTAAGCTTCCTGAGCTTGCGGTCACTTTGAAATATTTGACAGTTATAAAATTGAGAAGCACTTACCATCCAAAATCATTCAAAATCTAATGGGGTCTAAGCGAGTATTAGATATACGAATTTGTGAAATTTGAAAAGAATCGAATGAGTCCTTTAGTCTATAGTCGATAAAGTAGAATAAACTCGACGTACATAGCAGATAGAACACAACACATTGTGATGAAACTTTCAGAATACAATCTCAGCATGATACTAGTTGATAATTTGCAGTAAAAAATAATCTTGAAAATTGCGAATTCAAAGTCCCCACTAAATCCCATTGGGTTAGTGAGGAGTAAAAAGGAAAATAATAATAATAAGTTATATAGCGCTGTTTAATGATTTAAAATCATTCTAAGAGCGCTGATAGCTCAATTATGTAATGCTCTGCAAAACAAAGTTGTTTTTAATTTTATAGAAAAGGTGTCATTGATTTGAGCACCGCGGACATCAGGAGATAGTTTATTCCACTTTAAATCGAGTATATTTAGCACCTACATGGATTATGAGCTGTACGTAAACATAGCAGGTCGTAAGCCCTGTAAGTGTCTAATTTACCCAGTTTTTCATATAAAAATATTTCTACTTCTTCTCGTTCAAATGGTGTATAATATTTAATTGGGTATTAATTAAAAATAACATACAATAATGGATATATTTCATAATTTATTAAAAAAAAAATCCTAGTCTCGACTACCTAGCCAGTCGACACATTATAATGTTAACGAATAGCTAACAACAAAATATGCATTAGTAATCTACACAATTTTATAATATTGACGATTAACATAGTGTAAATTTGATGAATATCTTTTTATACAGCATAATGTTAACGACTAGCTAGTCAGTCTACACAACACATAAAATTGACATATAGACACACCACCACGTCATATACCTAATCGGGTAGGCAGAGAGAACGCCATATTTTTTTTATCCCAGCATGCATCCATCGCCTCGTTAACATTTTTTATTTTATTTGTATTACAACACATATTCATAAAACACAATACATAGAAAAAAACACACAATAGTAAAATAAAACAAATCGCCGTTTACCAGAATGCATGCACTCGTGTGTAAAGGCGATATTTAAAAACAAAATATAATATATACAGAATTATTGCTATACAAAATGAAGTGAATATAATTTACAAATCATTCAATATTAAGTTACTTTATTTTTTACTTTTATTTTGAAATTGTCAAATTCAGTTGCCAGTCTTAGCAGATCTGTTTCGAGTTGGTTGAACCACACCACCCCAATTTACTTACATTCATCATACATCGTCTCTTAAGTGTTAGTCTGATGTTCAATCATTTCCCTCTTTCAGAATTTCACTCACTTGGTCGAACCATCCTTTTTTGACATTTTCTCCGTCAGGTGTCCCTCAACCACCTCCACGTGTGGCCAAACAATCTCAATGCGTATAATATTGACGATTACATTTGCAATCTGTCAACACATTAATGTCATTATCTTCAATACTAAATATGATAGGATTCGACAATTAATATCCCTCTATCTTACCATCATAGGTCCGAATGCAGAGTCCTACCTAAATACTAAATTCTAAATACTAACCATGTTTTCATTGCGCAGTCGCTCACTTAAGTTTCGTGGCTTCCTAACTGGAGGATGCTACGACGTTTTTTTATGAGAATTGCATTGCAGAGACATACCTAAATACTTAGCGCATGCGCCTCGACGTAAACTAACATTTGAAAACTGTCAAAAAGTAAGGTTGATCGCGAGGAACCTTACGAGTGGTTTAATACTAAAATACGAGAGATGTGTTCGATGGATGATGATTTTAGCAACTTCGGCAAATATGTATTTGGTAATTTTGTTAAATCAAATACCAAACAGAGTATTCAGCGATCTATACGAGATGCCGAAAATTCGCGATATCGAGCTGTCAGTGTAGAGTTGGTTACATAATATATTATGTTTGTGTTGTTATCATAGAATAATAATAAAACGTGAAACGAAAAGTGAAGCCCTTTTATTGGCCGGCTCATGTCAATATATGTACTGCTATAATTTAGCAAGTAATTTTGTATTTTGCTAACTATTCCGTAAATAATTTTGCAAGCAGTTAAAAAATTCCCTATTTGGAGAACTTATCACGCAGACGACCAAATGACTGCTGAATGCTCGTAGCAAAATGTTGAACAAATTAGTCAACATAAAGCAGTCTCATTTACTGCAGGCTAAAGAGTACCTATTCTATACTATTATAATTCTACGGTTGTTATATAGCAAAAAAACATTTTAAACGTCAAACGTCAAAAAAGAGATAGGTAGCTTTTTTAGCCCATAGAAACTATAGAAAGCTATTTATCTCTTTTCTTCACACACAATAATGTGAAATTCTACGCCATAGACCTTAAGTTTGGCGTAGCGTTTAGTATTTAGTAAGTGATGTCTCTGCATCGCAATCGCTTACTTAAGAATACTTAATACTCCAGTGAGGTTAGGAGTTAGAATTTAGGTACCTAGGACTGTGCATTCGGGTCCTAATCTCAAAATCCTCCCATACCTAATTGTATGTGTTTGTGTGTGAATGAGTGGTTGACTGTTATTTTATACTTATTGATACATAAATATTATATTGATGGAATGATCATTTTGGCTGGGTAATTATGTCATCAAATTTAAATATCAAAATGTAGGTACATGAACTGTTAACTTCCATAAATGCAATAAAATAAAAAAAATACACAATATTAAGTTGCCAAACTTCACGTCGCTTTCGTATTGTGATATGATTCCTTTGAACTTCTTCTTCTTTCATGATTGTGGGTATTCTGTATGAATATAATTTCGCCATCTTGTGTTATCAGTTTGGCGAGACATCTTTTGTGATTATTTGTGGAACAATACCATCGATTAACACCGTCCCTGGTTACCTTCTTATAAAAAGTGTAACCGTCAACTATAAGCAATGGTTTTCCTCTCATAGATTCAATGTATTGAACTGAAAGTTACATGAAATATATAAGTCGTATGATTTGAAAATATAACAGCAATAGAGTATTATTTTACAAAGTAAAAATTTATTCAAAATTTTATTTATTTATTTATGCGGCTCAAAGCCGTTTAGATGCATAAAAAATAAAGTGGTTACACAGCTCTTTTATATGAGAGTTATATAAAACAGAGACAAACAATAAAAATGAAAAATACAATAATAACAAACATCTGTAACAAACAGAAACAAGTTAGAAAATATTATGAAAAATACAAGATAAAGGTATAATACAAACATTAATACTAAAGGATTTAAAAACAAAAACAAAAACCTATAACATATGTGTGAAAAGCCAGGAATATAAAAAACAGAATACATGGCATGTAGAACTTTTAAAAATTGGATTGATAGGGAACTTAATAAAAAGGCATAATTGGTGAGGGTTTCGCTAGCGCATAAAGTGATCATGTAAACCAGCCGATGATAGGTCGTATTAGACAGGGTATAAAGTAGACAGGGATTTCCTGGTTCTACTTAATATTTCAATTTCGTCTCGATCATTTTAGAGATAGATCTTTGCTATAATTTCAGAACACGATAATTAGATTTTCTTAATGACTTTTTTGTATTTAATCAATTAAATGATCAAACATCTACCCCCAAAACCCTTTACAATGGTATACTACATATTAAATAAATCATTAATTATGAGGTCAAAATAAGAGATACTATTTTACCACGTATCAATGTATGAAAAATGGACAATGTACAAAAAACACGTGTTTAGGAACCAACATTTATTAAAATATTTAACAATACAACATATTATGAAACAATCAATAGAGGTATTTTAATACTTATTCCATACAAATCTTACCATCAACAAAACGTGGTTTCCGGTGACAATGTATGTTCTTCATTGAAACAACTTCATCACCTTTGGTATAAACAGCTGCCCTGCATCCTCTCGAAGTGTGTGTCGAGCATCTCCAACGAAGTTTTCCATCGAAGGTCTTCCTCTGCTTGTAGTATGTAAAGTTGTCTACCATCAAGAGGTTTTTTCCTCTTTGCGATTTAACGTATCGAACTGAAATATAATAAAGATATTTTCATCAACTAATTACATGGTTCGAACAGGTAGGTACTATGTAGGTATAATATCAATTTAACACACATCCAATAAAAAAAATATGAGCACATTCTGGAGATAAAGGACTAATATTTCCGAAATGACTGCAGCGTTTATACACTGGCTCAGAGCCCCTATTTGATTAAAAATATTTTAAAATTAATATTTTTATTTTTGTATTTTTTTATTACAACTTGCTATGATAAACATTATTTAAATCATTCTGTATTGTATCATACGACATGTGTCCATCTGTGGAACAACAAATTTAAGGGAATCGAACATTCTAGAAAATAACTGCATTGATAATATAAAAATACACTTACCTCGTCAGGCCTAGGGTTGCCAGATGGAAATTTGAAAAAGGAGAACAAATAGGACAGCGACAACGACAAAAAAAACCGCCATACCTACAGACGCATATCAAAAAAATTTTCAACGTCTGATAATCTTACTTTATTTTATTTTATATCTTCAATGCAGTCGCTATAAAACTTACATAATATAGTTTAGTCATACTTAAACTATTAACAATGAAACGAGATTTTTTTAATGAATTCACTTAATTTTAAACATCATGTTTCACCAAAACACAATTTTTTTGTAATAAGTTCTTGGTGCTCTTTTATGAAATATGTATAAAAATCTTTAGTAGATATGTTTTTTTAAATTATATTGTATAAGAATCAACGCAAAAGGAGAACATACGGTAGGAAAGGGAGGACAATTTATCGAAAACGAGGACATGTCCTCCTTTAGGATATCATCTGGCAACCCTAGTCAGGCCCCAAACTCGCCCGCCCGTCGCGTCGCTATTAAACGCACGCGTTCAATCTCTTTCGACTTTGTGAATTATCGATCACTATTTGTAATAATTGTCAAAAAGTAGGTATATTGAAAATATAAGATATCTTCAACATTAGTAAGATGTTTTATTTAGAGATTTATCATCTTTTATTGTATTTGTTTATCCAATACTGGACTCAAGAAGTAACTAAAGTCTCCGTGCTATCGAAGGGTTTTAGTAGGTACCTAAAAGATCCCGAAGCGGATTTGACAAGATCACTCGGACGTGTCAGTAATGGTTAATAAGCGAGCATTTTATGTGGCATAGATGTACATTTAATAAAAACAAGTAAAGAAAAAATATCTTATCTTTTTTCTCCTTTGTCCTGCCATATTTTATAAGTGAGGATAACGGTACACTCAATCACAAGAATGGCCTTGCCTGCATGTAGGACGATCGAAGAGCTTCGATAGTCGAAGATCCTGAAGCAGACTTGACAAGGGTCGGTATAAGTTGGTAAGCGACTTCTGGATTTTCTACCCTCCACATCTGCATACAAGTAAAATCACCCAAATTTTTTTTATTTACATTTATTAAATTATTTTTTTATATGAATATTTGAACAGCTACCATTAATTATAGCTATCTTCAAATTATCTTATTATATGAATACTATACATATAATTTATAAAATATGACAATTTATTCTATTAATAAAATATTTTTTTTATTTCTATTGTGGGGACAACCTCTATGGCTGCCTATATATAACTAGCTTCTGGCGACAGATGAGTCAAGGGAAAATTATACGGGATGCAATAAAATACGACAGCGAAATAATAGTATGATATGTACGTAAATCCCATTACCTTTAATTTTTTTAGGTTCAGTTAGTGTTGAATTATAATTGCGACTCGCGTACGCGAGATGCTTTATAAATTGAATGGAAATTGGTCGCAGGAAAAATGTTATCAACACCTTTGCCATTTGAGGTTAGGAATAAGTTTATTACGTATTCGCATTTGATCATATTTTACAGATAATTTATATTCTCAACATATTATTTACGTGGTTGAAAGATACCTCCTATTTTAATACTATTTATTATTTATTCAATTAAATATTTGAGCGCACGCGTATTTCCGACATCCGTCCCTTGTTTCGTCTGTCGCCAGACGTATTTTTTTGTTTTTAAAAATAAAAATTAATATGTCCTTGTAACAATTACATATACATTCTCATACATTCCCTAAATTAAGCATAAATGCTTGTGCCATAGGTAAACGAAATCGGTCGTGACAGGATTCGAACTCGCGACCACTGGATAACTAATCTTACATCTTACGCTAGTCTATAAATACCTCCACTAATCACGACCACAGTCAGTTCTCTCTGGCCGTTCATTAAGTAAATATGAAACTGATCACGCATTTCATTTACACCAAATTTAAATATAAACTAGGCACATCCCTAATAGATAAACTTTATACCCCGTGTCCTCACTCATATCATGCATATAGTTTTCGCCAAATATCTTGAATTTGGCTTCCGGGTGCGCAGAGCGCATATTTGTGTATTTTTGCTTCGTTGGTATACGTGCAAATCGCACCCCTTCTCGACTAAACGGCTCAAGATATTTGGCGACAACTATACGTTATATCACACTACTTCTCTGTTATGAAGAGAGAACAGTGCGCCGTACACTTCTGTGTATGCAAATATTCATCGTCTCACTTAAATTCATGTACATCATTTCATACATTTCGTCTGTTATATAAACTTATCTCGTTCCTTCGCTTTCAGATCTATCAACATTCTTTGGCAATAGTTCTTCATTAATTATTTTCATACGGTCAACAATATCTTCAAATTGCACTTATATATTTATTTTTACACGGAAACTACTACAACAATAATCACTCCTTTTCCCTATTCGGGGTAGGCAGAACAGAATCAACCGTATGCCAGGTGTCTCTTTCTTGACATACATTTTTCGCTACATCCACGTCCATATATCGCTTTTGTATTATTCCTACTTTTCCATCCTTCAAGATCCCATTTATCTGATAGTGCCAGCTTTTCCTTGGCCGACCTCTTCGTTGCTCTCTTATCAGCCATGTTTTTTTTTGTCAAACGATCACCACTCATTATGTATATGTGGCCAAACCATCTCAAGTCATTTATTTACACATAGACTACTTATTTTATTTTTGGATATTGGTTCATTCCAGTGTATATATCATAATACAACGGTTTGTCGTGATTATGAACGTTATTAGACTTAATGACCATATTGTTGAATACAACAGCACTGGCTTTACAGCCCCTGTTCAGATGTGTTGAGCACCTCCATCGCATTTTGCCAGATGGGGACGATGCATCCAAATACAGAGTGTATTCATCCAAGAGCAGCAGGCGGTTTCCTCTCCGTGACATTGTGTATTGGGCTGAAATACAAACAAAATGTAAAAAATTGATAAAAGAACTCTTCATAGTATTCAGATCTCAGAGTCGACTGGACCGCGTATTAACCTTTCCATTTTGATTAGGCGGCGATTACTGCCTCGAATTAGGCACTAGTTTGTTGCGCTAATGCACTTAAAAATTCATGTTGTTGAGTTCAAGACACGTGTCCTCCGAATACACACGGTTTAGCAAAGCAACCTGTTCCTGCTAATACGTGTTCAATTCAAGGCAATTAATTATTGAATATGGAACATATATAGCCATGAAGTTCCCGCTATTTCATTTCGCTCGCATTTTTTCTGTCACCGTCACATTTGTATTCTGTTCACAGATTATATGGTAATAATCAATAAGTCTTTAAGTAATTATGGAACTTAAAATTGGTAGGTATTTTGGGCAATTTTAAAATTGTAAATTACGAAGGAGAGAAAGTTCGATGCTCTATATCTTCTGAAGGTAATTACGACGCAAAGTGTGATTATTTCATTGAAAAATTCATGAGTACCAATCTCATACAAAAAAAAATGTGTTAACGAATTTTTATGATATACTGTAAATTTATGTAGATTAATCTAATAAAACAATAATAATCATACACAAAAAATGCCTCTAACACAGCCTTGTAACGCTCAATCAATACTCATGGTAAAATTTATAAACCTGTGTACGATTGAAAGACGCGTGCCTTGAATTGAAAACGTATTAGCAGGAACATTTTACTTTGTTAAACCGTGTGCACTTGGAGGACAAGTGCCTTGAATTCAACACGAGTTTTTAAGTGCATCATAGCGCAACAAATTAGTGCCTAATTCGAGGCAGTTCTTGCCTCCTAATCAACACGAAAAGATAAATACGCGACTGGACCGATTCTTTTTAACCGACTTCACAAAACAATACGAGGATCAATTCGACACATTACCAGGTCCGATTTCAATTTGAATATTTATTTATTAGAAAGGAGGCAACTCATATGTGGCATTAAAATTTGGTCGAAGATTTGTCTTCAATTTCCAAAAGCATCTAAAATCTATACGAGATAATATATCGTAAAGATGGCAGATATTTCCATATTATGAGCGAATAATGCTTTGCCACATCAACCGATTTGTAAATGTCCGTTTTTTTTCATTTGAAAGATTATATTGTATAATTTTTTATACACGTTCACCAGCATATGCTCTTTTTTTAAAAGAATTAGCAGATCAATACGTAAATTGTAATTTATTTGAAAGGTCTAAATGAAACGCAGCAAATTCATTGATCAAGCTTCAATTGGAATAAATCACCCATACAGATACTTAGCATATCAATGTATTAGGTCAGGGGTGGCGAACCTTTTGGAGTCCGCGTGCCAAAAATCCTCAAATATTATTTCTGGATTGTCTGGCGTGCCTAAGCAGTAAAAAAATAAACAAAATAGAAAAAATAAAAAATGAGTTTTTTTTCTGAATTGTATTAACAAGCTTAAAAATTACAATAGATTTTCTTAAAATAAAATCGTAATCACTAAAATTAGTTATTTATCAATGATATTTTTGCTGTTGTACATTCGATGAAAATTTCTTAATATCTGGTTCATATTTCGTCACTTTTAGTAATACTCGCGACCAACTGGATTCATCAGTCATTCTATTCCTTGTATTACATTTTATGAAATTCTTTTCTGAAAATAATGACTCACAAGCATATGTAGATGAAAAAATTGATAATATTGCTCTTGCTAGTTTTTTTAATCGCTAAAGACTTCTGGAATGGCGTTCCAAGTTCTCATTATTTCTTCTTCTGCATTTTTATTAATTATGTTCGTTAATCGATCTCTTTCGATTATTTCCAAATCATTTCTCAAATCAACAAATTTTTGTTTCTATATCGAACTCGATTGGAATTCGATAAATTGCATTGCGTTTTGAAGTCTTTTCAAACGTCCTGAATTGTTTAAATCTTGAAGAAAACTCGTTAATTATTGATTGAATAAATACAGAAAATTCTTTTGTTAATTTGATTTGATCTGGCTTTTCTTCTGCATTTTTTTTGTATTTGGGAAACATTTGAAGGTGTTAGATATAACGTCACGATCGAAAATTTGTAATTTTGCTTGAAATGCTTTGATTAAATCAAACATAACAATTATTGTTTTGTAAACACTTTGCAGTTTAATATTTAATTTATCTAAATGTAAGCACAAATCAGTAAAAAACATTAATTTTGAAAGCCATTCGACGTCTAGTAACTCGTTATATTTTTCAATGAGATTCTCATTAATTAAAAAAAGCTTAACTTCATCCAAACACTCGACAAATCTTTGAAGAACTTTTCCACGACAACCATCGCACATTGCTGTACATAAATAAACCTTTGTATACTGAGTTTACCTCATTAAATAATTCTAAAAATTTTCTTTTGTTTAATTCGCGTGCAGATATTAAAGTGACCAATTTTATTACAAGAATCATAACATCTTCCAGTGACTGAAATCCGTGCTTTGAGCATAAAACTTGCTGGTGTATAATACAATGAAAGCCCAGAACGGAATATCCAATACGTTCAGTAAATAAACTGATAAAACCATTTTCCTCTCCAGCCATACGGCGAGCACCATCGGTTGTTACTGGTACACCTTTGGAAATATCTATTTCTCTTTCAGTGAGTGCTTTACAACTGCATTGCAAATATCGATTCCTTTTGTTGTTGCTGATGATGATACTGAACTGATCAATTCTTTAATTAATAATTCACGGATTCTTTAATTAATAATTCACGGATTCTTTAATAAAAATTTTAATATTTTAAACTTAAAAATAAAAAAAAAATACTTAGAAATCCTTCGCGTGCCATCCAAATTATCAAACGTGCCACCTCGGGCACGCGTGCCCTAGGTTCGCCACCCCTGTGTTAGGTTCTGGGAGGTTCGTGTACCACCTATCAAATATCAAGTGATTCTACAAGTATAAATTATGAACGATTATTTTTGTTAATATTTTTTTGATATAATCTCAAATATTTCGACAACGATTTTGGAATAATGCCAGTGCTAGCGCAATGGTCAAGACAAAATGGTAAGGATAAAAATACATATTCCGTTTCTTCGAAAAACTATTTTACTATCTTTCATTAGGTACTTTTTTCTCAGATCTATAAAATAAGTATCAAAGCTAATTTTGACATAAGTAATCAAATGATTGACAATATAAATTCAATCAATACATATTGACAGTTTAAATTCAATCAATACATAATAAACACATTAAAACAACAAGTCATACATAAGTTGTAATCGAATCTATTTTCAATAAAAATATATTTACACATTTTAATAAACAATAATATAGTAGGTATTCTCAAATATCAAATCATATTTGTGGTAAAGTCTGATTTTTTTAAGAGTGCCAAAGCTCATAGGGTGACCATGGTGTAAAAGAAAAAAAATATTCATGATATAAAACGGTTGTAACTTGCACATGCATATATCTTCAAAACCTTCAAATCTACTCATACCTATACATACTTCCGGTACCATGCGGCTTTAATGGGTCTACATTATTAGGTATTTTCTGCAAATGTTAATGGGCATCTCCTGGGAAAGTAATATTTAAACAAAATATTTATTTGATACTATTTATCAGGAATATAAAAATAATACATTATGAAGTAATTAATCCTTACATGTAATAATAAACAGTTACATATTATTTTACAAAATAATATATTATACTATACAAAATATTTACATAATAGTTCATTGAGGCAAACACACATACATAAATAATATAACTATGTAACTAATACAAATAAATAATGGACACTTATTCTATACTCAGACGGTGATAACACATGTTTATAATAATATTTATATATCGATATTAAACTAAAAATAAAATCATAAGTTAGAAATAAAAAATCATCAATGAAAACAATTCCTAATTTAGAACACATGGTCACCATAAAAAATCAAACGTCCGCGCACTTCGAGAGATAGATACGTACTGTCGGGTTTGTTGATGTTTGTTGTTAAGGACACCAAATGGTGTAAACCAATCAGCAACCACGATTCTACTTATACATTTACATGCGTAAATAATACCTATGCATTTTTTTTGTTTATGTATAGAATTTTTTTTTTTTTTTTTTTTTTTTTTTTTTTTTTTTTTTTTTTTTTTTTTTTTTTTTTCATGGCATTGCATCCTTTTGGATGATTTGTGCCAATATCAGACATGAATGAAAAAACAAAATAACACAAGGATTACAGAATTATAAAATTAGCTTTCATTGACTTGAGCAGGATCGCTACAACAGCTTCTGAAGCCGAGCTCAACAACGACTCAACATTAACTGGCAGATGCAAGGGAACCTTTCCATAGGCATCATAGGCGTCCCTTAATGGACAACCCAGGAAGACATGGTTGAGCGTCTCCTCATCCAGACCACACTCGCAGTATGGGTTCTGAGCGATTCCAATTTTAAAAAGGTGGGCATCGAGCCTGCAGTGGCCAAATCGCATCCTACAGATCGCAGATATCTCTGATCTATTAAATTTCGAATTATGAAACCAAGGTTTACGGGGAATATGCTCCTGAATTAGTTTGTATCTTCTACCCTTCACAAGTGACTCATCCATCCAAAGATCGTTCCATCTCTTATGAGCGTCACGTTCCATGGACCGTCTTATATCATCATGTGGAAGGATGAAATTTTCAATAGTAATTCCAAGGGTGCAGGCAGTTTTAGCCATATCATCCACAGTCTCATTATGTTGGATACCACAATGTGCCGGAATCCACGCAACAATAGTCTCTATATCGGATATCATTTGATTGTAAAGAAGGCTTCTGATACGCATTATGTTCGGATTGTCACTGAGAGTTGAAGAAGGGGACTTGAGAATTTGAACAAGTGAAAGTGAGTCTGTGAAGATGATACATTTATGAATATTGTGTGAATTAATTAGACACACAGCCTCTTTTAATGCAATGCATTCTGCCGTGAAAATCGCGGATTCCGGTGGAAGTTTTAGTAGAGAGGAAATGTTTAATGATGGAATGAAGACCGCAGCTCCCAGTTCCTTATTTTCGGAAAGCTTTGAGCCGTCAGTGAATATTGTCACATGGTTTGGCCACTTATCAGCTACTATAGAGAGAAATTTTCGATTAATGCACTGTTTAGATAATGTCGTGTATTTGTCCAAACCAATGTTTTCAATTACGTTTGGCATGAATTGCAAAAGTTCAATCGGTGAATCATAAAAAAGGGAAGGGAAGGGAGACTGTTTTATATAGAATGAAGAACTGTATTTATTTATACTATTGCATAATAAAGGCGAAGGCTTATTAGACCAGAATCGATTAGTTTCGTAGAGAGAAATTAGAATATTAATACGTTTGAGAAGTGGATGATTTGAATAATTTATTTTCTTTAAGATAAAAGTGTCTGATAAATATTTTCGTCTTAGTGAGAGTGGCATATCCACACACTCCACCTGGAGAGCGTTGATAGGGGTTGATTGCATTGCACCAACTATTAATCTGAGGCATTTAGATTGAATTCTCTCTAGTTTTAATTCCAAATATTTCGGAAGTGGACAGAAAAAAAAACTGGCATAATCTAAGTGACACCGAACCAATGCGTTATAAATGTTTTTCATTGAAGTAGGATGAGATCCCCAAGAGACACCAGAGATTGCTCTCAATATATTCACAGACTTTTCACATTTTGCTGCGACATATTTTATTTGGGGGCTCCAACTTAACTTCCGTTCCAAGTGTAGACCCAAGAATTTCAGTTCATTCACCTGAGGAATCTGTGTTCCTTCCACTTCTAAAGAAATTGATGGGATATTATGCTTTCTTGAGAAAAGTATGGATTTAGATTTAGAAGCAGAAATAGAAAAAGAATGTTTGATCATCCATTCATTAGCGCTATCCAAGGCGTTTTGTATAAGGGTAGTGGCCAAATCGATATTTTTATTTGATGTATAAAGGGCTATATCGTCTGCGTATTGGACTATTTTAACGCCATTGGGGAGGACCGTATCTAAATCAGAGCAATATATATTGAAAAGAACAGGGCTCAAAACAGAACCTTGTGGGAGACCCTTCCAGATCCTTCTCCGGGCGCCCTCAAAGCCATCATCCACAACAATCTCTCTGTCAGAGAATATACTGTATATTATATTACAGAAAAGAGGGGAGAAATTCATTTTAATTAGTTTGTGGTAAAGTGTAGAAATGCAAACGTTGTCAAAAGCTGAATTTATGTCCAAGAAGACGGCAGCTATGTGCTCCTTATTAGTGAAAGCAATGTGAATATCTGTAATGAGTATACTCAAATTGTCCATACATGAAAGAGATCTTCTGAAACCAAACTGGTTCACCGACAGTATAGAGTTACGTTCAACGTACCAAACTAATCTATTTTTAATCAAATGTTCAAACAGTTTCAACGCGCAGGAGGATAGAGCTATGGGGCGGTAAGAAGAACCTGATTTGGGATCCTTACCATACTTAAGTATTGGTAAAATGAGTTGTTGCTTCCATGGTGTTGGTATTGTACCTGAGGTAAAAATTTCATTCAAGAAATATAGGAAGATATCAAGAAATATTTGTGGAAATTTTTGGAAGAATATATAGGGAATTTTATCTATGCCAGGAGAACTATTTTTTTCACTAAGTGAAGGCAGGTTTGTAATTCATTAGGTGTAAATGGAGAAGTCAATGGATTATAATTATTGATGGGTGTTGATGAAAGAGTGTGACCTTGTTCGTTAGGGACGTAAGGAGGTGCCAAGTTGTCAATAAAGTCTGGAAGCCATACTGATCTCTCTGCACAAGTCTTGGAAGGGAGTAGAGATCCTTTGAATCGTCTAATCATTTCCCATACCCGTGTTGAAGGCGTATGTGGGGATAAATTAGAACAAAAGTTCTGCCAACCTTTGCGCTTTTTTTGTCTTAAGATTTTTTTAACCTTAGCTTGTACAGCTTTGGCATGTAAAAAAGTTTGTAGACTAAAATTTTTCCGTAATTGATACATTGCTTGTCTTCTTTCAATTATCAGGTTTGAACACTCTTCATCCCACCAAGGAGCGTTTTTTGCTCTCTTATGGTTGGTTTTTAAAGGCATACTAGCATCGGCTGCTTTATAAATTTCGTCTGTTATATATTTACATTTAGTATCAAGAGAATCAGACTGAAATAAACGAGTTTCAAGGGTTGAGGCACAAGTCTCGAGTTTTTCCTGGTATACATCCCAGTTAGCTTTACGTGTATTATAAAGATTTCTTGAGAAAGGGCTATATCTAACTGGTTTTGTGAGAAGTATCATGAATATTGGATAATGATCACTTGAACAAAGATCATCAGAAACACACCAGTTAATGGAGGATGATAGATCATTTGTGCAAATACTTAGGTCAATAGCACTAAGATTTTGGGATGGTGGAGTTAGTCTAGTAGGGGCTCCGTCATTCATGACGCACAGGTTATGGCTGTCTAAAAAGGTCAGAACGCAATTTCCAGATCGATCTGTAATCGAACATCCCCAAGATGAGGAATGTGCATTAAGATCCCCCAGAAGTAGGAAGCTAGAAGGTAGTAGTGGAATAATAGAGTCAAAATATGAAATATCAAAACCAGAATTTGGTGGAATATAAACTGACACGAAGCCGATGTTGTTAATTGAAACAGCAACGATCTCCAGAAAAGGATTGTAAGGGAGAAGTATATTAGAAAAAGGTATTGAGTTGTTTATGAGCACGGCAGCCCCACCACCGCGACCCACAGAACGATCTGCCCTTACGCAGTTATATCCCGGAATATTGAAGTTAAAATGTGGTTGTAGCCACGTCTCGCAAACTGCAGCCACATCTATGTCGTTGTCCGTTAATAGTTTTATTATTTCGTGTCGATTAGAGACTGCACTTCGTGCGTTCCATTGCAGAAGATTAAGACCTGATGGATTAGCCATTGTGATTTGTTTCAGATACTAAATTCAATATATTTGTTAAGGAAGGAAATATTAGATTATTTAATGCATTATCAGATTTGGATAACAGTATAGTTAATATTTGGACGAGCAAGTTTATGAGAATGTGGGGTTCAGAGCTAGTTGGAGTATTTCCGATGGGTGAAGGAGAGGAAGAGTTTAATGAAATGTTTTCAGTCAAAGCACAACCATTTTGTGGATTTGATGGTTGGCCGTTTTTATATGAGAGGAGATTCTCAATCATGTTTTTGTCTACATTTTGTTTAAAGACTGAAGGAGGTGGGGGTGTTGGAGCTTTATTTGGGATTGGAGAGGTTTTAGTAGTTTGGGAGCTTGCTACACTACTATAAAGTTTATTTCTCTTCGGAATTAATTTTGATGCAAAAGAAAAGGACACATTTTCATCGGCCATAGTTTTTTTTATTTCCTTCTGTCTAAGGAATTCGGGGCACGAATTACTGGTGGCTAAGTGCTCACCTTTACAATTAACGCAGCATGGAGTTGATTCTTTCAAAGGACATATGTCCGTTGAATGGCTGGATCCACATCTTGTACATCTAGTGGTCGATGTACATCTAGCTTTAGTGTGTCCATATCGTAAGCAATTGTGACACATATAGCTTGGGTAGATGTATTGTTCTACTTTCAACGAGTTGTAGAACAAAAACACTCGGTCTGGTAATGATTGCCCTTCAAATGTTAATAGAATCGTTGTTGAGGGCTTCCATTCGGATGAATCGGGGGTGGTGACTTTTCGGTTGAGTCTGCGCAATTTTGTAACCTTGCCAAAGGGAACAGGCACAATAATATTTTTTAAGACTTCTTCATCATTTAAGTCAACGGGGACTCCACGAACTATTCCAGATTTGAAGAGTTTATAGTTAGGGATAAACGCGTTGAGGTTGTTTTCAGATATTGTCTTATTAGACAAGAAGTTATTAGCATTTTGAGGAGTGTTGAACGTGATTGCAATTTTTGTTCTGCTATCCGCTCGAACTCCACCAGGAACTATGCCTGTTATATTTCCCTTAGCGCATATTTCGCCAAGAAGCATGGGGTGAATGGGTTTGCCGTTTATTTTACTCTCGACCACTACCAGGAATGGAGGAGACGAAAGAAGAGAGTATTCATTTGTAAAGTTTTTTTTTGTTGATGGGGGTTCAAACTCATTATTAACTGGAAATTGTTTTATATTTTTACTTTCCGGATCTAATTTGTCAAATCTTCCGCGTTTGCGGTGAGTACCGCCAGTATCAGGGGGTTCTGGCTCATCCATTTTAAAAACAAAAAAAAAAAAAAAAACAAAAAACAAAAACTTGGATATAATCTAGGAATAAATCCTATAAGTATATATAAAATGAGAAATAAACAATATGAAACTTACATATAATCACTCCATGTGATGATAAAATACATATATGTACGTATATAAATGAAAAATAAACAATATGAAACTTAAAATCACTCTATGTGGCAAAAAATAACTAATCAGAAAGAAAAATATTTATATACAATATCAGAATCCGTGCGAGTAACGGGTCGGTGACGACGAAATACGTCACTGCCTCGAGCCGCTTCGCAAACAACACGTAAACAAGTTTTAACAGGTAACAATTATATCTAAGTAAAATAATTAAATAACCCAAACGTAAATAAAATGAAAGTAAAGTCAATATTAAACGAAATAATAAGTTAATACAGCTTTGTTAGTAAGTTATAAGTACAAATGTAAATTTCAAAATAAAAATAAATCAAAACTTATCGAGTTTGCTGGAACAGCATACAATGAGACACACGTCCGCACTTCACAAACACTCACCACCGACCATGTATAGAATTGGCACTTTAAAAAAAATCAGACTTTACATTGTAGTAAAATGACTATTTGAAAAACGAATTTTGTTTACACAAAGTTATTAAAAATATGTTGAGTCAAAACAATTATAATATTTTATTTTAGTTGTAATAATACTGGATATTCTAATATTTTAGTACTAATAATACTGTAAAAAAACACATTTTGTATGTAAAATTTAGTATTTATAGGAAAAACTTCATTACAATGGCACTAACAAATATTTATGTATTAAAGCATCAGAAAAAATAATAGCTCTTAAAATAAATATTTTTCTTATACATACTTATAATTAAATTTAATAAATTCGGATAAAAATTAACACTATTCAAATGCCAATTTTTTACGAAAAAGGTAATAAGTAATAGGTATAAAATGGATAGGTATTTTTTTCTTAAATTTTATAAGTACAATGCACGAGTATTGGGTATGTCATTCATTGAAAATAAATAAAGTGATATGATCAATGATTATTGTTATATTTAAACAATGACTAATTAAATAAAAAAGAGTGAACTAAAAAATATCACATTTATCTTTACGAAAATGTTACAATATAAAAATCACATAAAGTTATAATTGTGAGATAAGATAAGTTAACCACGCATTCTTATTAAATTTATAGTCAACATACATACATACTGATATTTCAACCAATAGCGTCATTTGATTAAAAAATATGAAATACAAAAAATATTGAACAATTGTATGAAAACCTTCCACTGTATTTTATATTAATCTTTGTTGAAACAATTCAACCGTATGCAGATGGCAAGTACAAATGTATTTTTTTCTTATTTTTGACTAGTCTGTGTTTTCCAAGTATGGTGAAATATTTTTAAACGTTGTGATTCAGAGATGAAATCTTAACTGCCAAATATTTAAATTAGATTTATACGATAGATTAACCCTAATTTTATAAATTTTTGAGATCAATATTTTATAATGTCGATATCATTGTATAGATTTAGGCTAGTGATACAATCCACGTATAAAAGAAACGTAAAATAAAAGGAATTCACAGTCAAATCACTTTAATAAAATAAACCACTAAAAATAAAATACATTGATGAGAAGTATGTTTAATCACGTATAATATATATTTACATAAGAGTGAAAATGTGCTTTATAGGGTGAATCGATAAAATTGGTTGTACAAAATATTTTACTTTTAACATCTTATGTGAAATACAACTAAACACTAAAAACACAATGTATATATAATAAGACAAGCTTTCTAAAACAATATATAGGTGTTTTGTTACTACGATACATATGGGTACATATTTAAGAGTAAAAAATGCAATATTATAATTTGTACTTGTAAAAAGCTTCACGTAGGTACCTACGTAAGTCACAACGACATATTTATTTCACAGTTAAATCTGTTATAACTTTATATTTCTCATAGTCATCGACGCTTTTCTTTTGAGGTTTTTCGTGGTTGTGTATATTCTTAGCCACAAGAACGACTCCATGTTGAGTGTGAACTGAAGCTTTGCATCCCTTGTGAGCACCCGTTGAACACATCCAACGAATTTTCCCATTCGAAGAGAGCAACTGTTTATAGAAAGTGTAATCGCCCATTACAAGAAGTGTGTTGCCTCTCTGAGACACAGAATAATAGGCTGAAATAATCAAAACATCCAGTTATGTTTGGGCTTAGAGACTTTATTGAAAAAATAAATTCCTAGCGCTGTTTTGCTTTCTAAATTGTGAACTTATTACACACTTTCATCGGTAACACACCGACCATTTGTGCGTTACCAATGACAATGAAAAGTTTAACTGATTCTAGGTCAATTCATTTGATATTTTGATAAAACGGCGAGATTATTCCCGTATAGCAATTTCTTCCAATTTACCAGTGTTTCCAGTCCAAAAAAGGTATATTTGAATGAGAAATTAATTTAAATAAATTTTTCGTCTGCTGGGGATCGAACCCTGTGCCACAGCGGTCGGCAATTTCGTATCTTATACAAACTAAGTGTAATTGTTTAAGTACGTGAAATATTTTTTATTCGTTATTGATTTATTTAGGATTTGGTACACGGTTAACACACAATAGGTACACATTAACACAATATCAATAATAACAAAGTAACCGTGCACACAAAAATCCCAAAAGGCACAGCCTGTGGGTATAACAACTAATATAGTTATAGACAAAATTACTTTGTTAATAACATTAGCTAATAATATATTTAAAAAAGTGGTAAGGCAAGACATAAGTACAAAATATATAAAGAAAACACCTTATAGGTATAAATATCATTCATTTGAAAAACCAATAGGTAAGTAATAAACAATTAAGAATAAAGAACAGTAATTAAATATTATTTGATTCACAGTAAATTTTTAATTGAGTTGTAACTATAAAAGATGTAGAGGTAAAAATACCTACACAAAAAGGAATCAGGAGACAAAAACAGAAAATGGTATAAATTCATTTACCAACTCAAAGAATACAAGCAGCCAACAAGCACAATTGACTTAAATAAATAATTAAATTGACAATAATAACAAACAAAAATAAGGAGAGAAGTTAGGGCATATAAAAATCTAAATCATAGCAAATAATCTTCCACATTACATTGGTCTGTGAGAAGCCAAGATTTTATAGGTCAAGCAATATATAAGAACTCTAAGTGCATATGCATTTTTTGAAAACACTAGATTGTAAATTTTCTTTGGGGCAAATGTAATTTGATCTGGAATAAAAATTGCACAATTCTATGAGCATCGATTATGATGGCATCCACAAAATATAATTTTGTGGTAAAGCTTTAGATTTGCTAAAAAGCTAATTGCATTAAAATTCACATAAATTATCTGTGGGACATTTTCATTAGGATATTAATTTTAAATTCAACTTTATTATATAATATAGAAAATAGGGCACACAGATTTTCTAAAAGGTATCACATAAAGGACTAGAAATATGGGAGAAATTTATACTTATATATTTTGGCATACATCTTGATAATTCCATCGTAGATTAGTTGGTTAGATATCAGACCGCTAAGCTAAAGGTTTCGGGTTCGATTCCCGGTGGAGACACAGTTTTTAATTCAATCATCCATAAAAATATAAGATCAATCAAAAAGAATTTCAATGAATTTTTGGTGTCTATTCAAGATGAGTTAAATTTAATAGACGTAATAGTTTTATCAGAAGTTAACATTAATGCCACAGAAACATTTTTCTATAACTTACCGAATTTTAACATGTATTCGAAAACTAGAGATCAACGTAGAGGTGGAGGACTTATAGTATATATCAACAATCTACATACCTTTAATGAACAAACTGAAATATTTAATACATGTGAATCAATATCTGGCCAGATTCAAACATTTGACAAGCGTAAAATAAAATTACTTGCTGTTTACCGACCGCCAAACACAAATAAAGTGACTTTTTTATCAGAACTTCAACATGTATTGCAGTTAACAGACCCAACTAGTGAATTTATAATTTGTGGTGATTTAAACCTAAATACAATGGATCAAAAAAACATGCAAGTAAATGATTATAAAAATATTTTGTGTGAAAGGGGATTTTGTCAATTGATAAAAGATCCAACTAGAGAAGAAATAGTCCAAGGAAAAAAAGTAAGCTCGTGTATAGACCATATTGCAGTGCGCAATCAAAATAAAGAAGTGAATTCATGTATAATAACACAAAAAATATCAGACCATTATATTATTGCAACGATAGGTACATATTATACTCAAGACAGAATTAATAACATGGGAACGACATCGTATTATTTGGACAAAAAAGAAGTGATCTCACAGTTAAAACAAATAAAATGGGACGCTCTACTAATGATCGATTGTCCACGTTTATTATATAAAGCTATTAAAAATAACTTTGAAAATGTATATGAAAAAACTAAAACCGAAAAAACAATAAAAAATAATAGAATAAAAAAGGCATGGATAAACGATGAAATAAAAAACATGGTCAAAAAGCGTGACTGTCTATTTAAAAGATGGAAAAATGATCCAACAAACGACATTTTACGGTTGGAATATACTAAATGGAGAAATAAAACGAACAAGCACATAAATTCTACTAAAAATAAATTTCACAAGAAGGAAATTGAAGGCATGAAGGGAAACCATAAAAAACTATGGGAAAAAATAAATGAACTACTTGGAAAAAAGAAAGAATCGTTGGATGATGTCATCACTAAAAATATGAAGGAATTGGGGAATACTAAATACCTTTGTGATATGTTTGGAAAAACTTTTGTCGAAGAAATAAACTCCATAAAACACAAATGTAACACAACATTTCTAGAGAGAAAGACATATGTCAACCCAGCTAAAATTTCTATGAGATTCCAACCAGTCTCATCACAAATGATTCAAAAAATAGTTGAAAATTTGGATAGTAAATCACCAGGCTATGATCAAATAAGAATTAATGATTTAAAAGAAATAAAAAAGGAAATAAGTCCTATATTGGCTAAATTGATAAACCTATGTGTGAAGAAAGGTACTATGCCTGATGACCTTAAACTTTCAATAATACGGCCGATTTTCTAAAACGGTAGTCACAAAGAATTTACAAATTATAGACCCATAGCGATCTTATCATGTATTGATAAGATTATTGAAAAAGCAATAGTTAACCAAATATCAACATTCTTAAATGAAAACCAAATAATTAACAAAGAACAGTTTGGATTTCAAAAAAATAAAAGTACTAACTCCTTATTAACAGAATTTACATTCAGTGCACATGGAAAAGATATGTGACCTCAACATAAAAGGTCACGATTATGAGTGTCTCCATAAAAATGTAACTGATTGTACTTGTCAACAACTACAAAGGGTTTTTAATTACACGTATTTAGGGCTTACAGTGGACGTGCACTTTAATTGGAGTTTACATATTGAAAATGTCTGTAAAAAATTAAGATCAATTTTAAGTAAATTTTACCATCTTAAATACTGTGTGTCCAGGCACACCCTGTACTGTCTGTACTATGCTATGGTCGAGTCTATTATTGACTACGGGCTCAGTAGTTACGGACGAACATTTAAAACCTACCTTGATAAAATAAAACAATTACAAATAAGATTTTTAAAAATAATTGCAACAAAAAGAACAGTGGAGGCAAGTAAAAATAACATTAACGAAATATTCAAAAGATGCAATATTTTACTTATAGAAAAAAAGGTGAATCTTTTACTGACCATAGAAGAACTTTATAACGAACGATTTAAATTAAAGATCACTCACAAATATACAACTAGACAAATAACGAAAGACTTTCTGACAATACCTAAAACAAATAACGTTTACGGCGACAGGACAAAAGCAACGATAATTCCGAAACTATTTAACAAACTGCCAAAATATTCAAATATTCAAATTAAAAACAAAAAAAAATAAAAAAAATGTTAAAAGAATTTTATATATAAGTTTGTATGTTTTCTTTGTTATATTGTGTTAATGGTTTTAATTATTGTTATATTAATTTTTGTTTGTTTATAATTATTTTTTGTTACATTATCAAATTTATATAAGTGTACGAGAGAGCTAGCACTGTTAAACTGCTTTTGCAGTTTAGTGCAAGAATACTTATTGTTTTAAAAAATGTAAATAAAAAAAAAACAAAAAAAAAAAAAATTGTGTTTTCAGTCTGGAGCTGTGAGACGATAAATATCATGACAAACATCTATGTAGAATGTGGCAACATGTTATTGGGTGCGTGTCGAATTGATATATTGAAGTTAGTTGCCCGTGAAGCAACAGAAACAAAATAAATATTTTCGGCGCAGTGTGGTCGACTTGGACACCTACCAGCCAAGCAAAAAACTCAAAATTTTATTCTATGCAGTCCACGTCATTAATCAAGTTAATTGCCAATAACTGTATTATTATGACCCATATATTACACACACACGCACGTACGCACGCACGCATGCACACACTCACATAAACCACCCTATACAATTGAGTTTATTAGCCTATATTTATGAATGCCTAGTGAAGCAATATATCTTTAGTTAGTAAAATAGTTAAACTACGACTTATATTCAATGCACATATCATTGAAATGACAATTACTATGATTTTATATGCAATGTACACATTATTGTAATGACTATGATTTTTACAACCTACCTCCAGGTATAATATTGACAATTTAATTATAGGTATTGACAATTAATATTATTGATACAATATAAATATTACGTTGTAATATTTTGTTATGTGGAAAATAAATTTATTTAAATGATTCATGTACAAAAATTTCCACAATGGCGGGTTTATTGCCATAAAGCAACATCTTCCGCAACTTGCGGCGCGGCGCGATGCGAACGCGATCAGTTGGTTTGATATTTTCGCCCGAATCGGACTCGGTGCCATAGTTTTTTTTTTGTTTGGTTTTGGACAGAACCGCCGCGCGCCGCGTCGCACCGCATCGCATTGAATTCGCGTGTAACGCATCGCTTCGCAATCGCGTTCGCTTTGAATCGCCTACGTAAGACGTCGCGTTAGTCTTCCTTTGTTACGGAAAACAGATTATCTTCAAAATATCAAAAATACGAATGAAAATAGTATTTATTTTTAATTCTGTGAATGTTTCACATATGTATTGCATCTAGCTTGTTTTAATATATGTTCCGTTGATGTTGAGATAAACAGGTTTCTTGTGATTATGTACATTTTTGGACATTAATACTTTGTTATCTTTCGTATAGGCTGATGCCTTGCAATTGTTGTAGCGTGATGAACATATCCATCTGACTCTGCCATCTGGTGTACTCATGTGTCTTGTAAACGTAAAGCCGTCCAACATGAGCAAAGCATTCCCTTTATTTGACATGACAAATTCAACTGCAAATATATCAAAGAAAAAAATTAAGTTAAGTTTAAATACACACTCAAACCCCAGGAAATATATGTCATTAAGAAATAATAATGGTTACGATATATCTTATAAAAATCCTTAATATGTTTTGTTTTGTTTTATATGAATAATTATTATTGTTGGATTGGGTTGATGGCAGAGCGGTCATCGTGATGGCAAGTTCGAACCCCACCGTCCCTCGACCGATTTCGTTCACCTATATATTATAGCACAAGGATATATGTTTAAAGTTTTAATTTGTAAACAAAAAGTTTGTTATAGATCGTTTTTTGGTTGATTTTTTATTACATTTTTTCGGAAAAGCTAAGATTATGTGTGTGTTAATCGAATAAATAAATCCAACGTCAATTATACACATCCAGTTTATAGTTGGAACTTCATCTTCTTTATCATATTTACTTATTCAATCTCTTAAAGGAAAAACGAGGTAAGTATATTGTACAACATTTATGAAGCTCCAAGTATTTCAACCCATATAAAATTACTTAGGTTGAGACGGGCTGGCCATGTATAAAGGATCCAAACAAGCGTCAACCCAAAAAAATCATGGATGTTCACCCAGGAGATAGAAGAAATATTGGAAGACCAATTAAGATGGAAAGACAATATAAGGAGAGATCCGACACAGCTCCTGCAATTTCCTAACTGACTGGAGAGTGGCAGCTGAGGAAAGAAGTAGTTGGAGGCAGAAGTTGGAGAAGATCAAGACTTGATTTGGGCTGTAGCGACACTAAAGAAGAAGAAATCTCTGACACATACAATAATACTGTGATGCTAGTGGGTGCGAACAACTTTCTTATTATCCCGCATACCTTTTCCCCTTTCCTTCTTCCTTTGACCGATCATTTTCTTTCTTTTTTCATTTGTAGTGGGTTGAATTGTATAACCATATTGTTCGTATTAATTTGTGTTTTCTATAATAGAACTGATCTCTGAATTAAGTAACTTGTCATTATATAGTCTGTTCTTCCTCCACCACCACCCGTTATGGGGACTAATAAAGGCCCATTGAAAACTCTGAAAGAACACACAAAGAACATAAGAAGAGCTCTGAGAACTCTAAAACCTTGCAGACACATCACGTAAAGTGCTAAAGAGAGCTAATTATGTGGAAACTACTGGCTCACCGTTCACTAATAGTGAAGATAAGAGTGCACCTTATTTAAGACAGAAAGTCTTGAAAGCCCTAATGTTTCTCTTCGTGGCTACAAGGACCGCATGTCCAATGAGTCCAAAGAAATCCCTTCGGACATCGTTGTAAGTTCTCGTCGGAAAGTTGACACGGAGAAGTTAATGCATTACCATAGGATATGCTCAGAAGTCTGATCAGGGTTATCACAAAACTGACATGAGGACGAATCGGATAAGTGAAAAAGAAAAATAGAACTTTTGAAACTATCGTGTACAGTAAGTAATGGTTCAATAATCGGGAACAATCGACGAAGAAGAAATTCGAGTCCCCACATCGGGAAGAAATAAAAATGTCAGTATACCCGTAGAAGAAGACGACCAGCGATGTTGTCAAGCGTCTAAAAGAGAACTCTAGGCTAAGTTCTCAATTTCTGCACGAATCTTTATATAGTCTGTTGAAAAAGCCTAATAAATAAATAAATACTCCCGTTTATCTCCAACAGTTGCTTCAGACCAATTTCCACTATTGCCGACCATTAATCAACAGCTTGGTGTACCATCTCTGGTTCAAAAGTTGTTTATGAATTCAGTTTTTTTGCTTTTTATGAATTTCTAAATCAAATTGGTTTTTTTTTTGGGGGGTGGGGGGAAGTAAACAAATTGTAAGTTGATACATGTTTATTACAAAATCAAATGATATAAATGTATTTCCATGTATATTCCCAAAAGTAATAAAAAAAAAATTTTTTAACTAAGAACCAACTCCACAAAGATTTATTTCTAAACGTCTCATGGCATTAAAAAAATAAAATAAAATCATTATCCGCTTAAATCAATATCAATAATAAATCCTAGATTAAAATTATATCAATAACCTGTGTTGAATTTAATGTGATAATAGCTTTTACGAAAATAAATCATCCAAGTTAAATCGCTGTATTATAAAATAAGTTATCCTTGTTTCTACTGCTTCTGATACATTAACGAATATTTCTTGAATAAAGTTTGCACAAGTGTATTGGACGCCATCTCAAATAATTTGATTTTGCATTACACGTCATCGAGGTTCCGGTTGGCAACATCAATTTCCATTGTACAAATTTGTTGTTTGTTAGTGTACATTCATCCATTCACTCACCTAGCATTGTAACGTATGATTCTCGAGAGATTAAACGATGACCCTGGGGACTGATCTGTAAACATTTTCGTGTTAAGTGACAATCAGCCAATGTGGATACAATCAGTTTCACCCGATGTCCACAAAAACAATTTTTCCCAATTCTCTTGTTAAATGCCTGTTCAGTGGGATATAAACGAAAAAGGTTGTTTTAATCCAAATACTCATCAAACTTATCAAATGCTTGGCCCTGACATTGCATTTTTGGTTTTAGTAATTTAATTATATTGATACCTACTATATCTACCAACACACAGTAAGTACACAGTAGACATTTTATCGAATGCGGATTTTACCACAGTCAGATGACGAGTTCTATATTCATTCTCTTTGAGTTCCTCTTCCTCGGGTTGGTTCATCTTCGTTTGTCTGTTCTTCTTTCTTAAGTTGGAAATCCAGGACTTGTGTAAATTTGGCGACTGTCACCTAATCCAAATCTCTCTTTGCTGGCTCAATTATTAGAGTATCTACTCTACCACATAGTCGACTGTTTGTCCTTCTCCTCCATTATCATAGCTGGTACTTTAGTTTACTTTGTTGTACTCTTTCGCATTTGAGTGAATTCCATCTGTTTCTGCTCATCAAGACATCCTTTGTCGACGCCATTCTGTGAGCACCGTCCTTGACGTTGAATGAACTGCTCGTTCTAATTATTAAACTTACCATCCCCTATTTTCTTTTTATAATAGAGACGTTTTGAACCCTGTCTCCACTTGTTTCTTTGCAACCATTGCTCTTCAGGGGACATCTCGTTTATGCTTTTTATTTGTTTTTCACTTTTGCGCTTCAAGTAATTTTCTCTCCTTTTGGCTCTCTCAATTGCGTATTTCTCGGGGTCTTTTTTGATTTCTTGATATTTTTGTCTTCTTTTCTCCAGAATTTCAGTATAGTCTTTCCTCTCAATTGATATTTCATATTCTAAAACATCAATCGCTTTGTTGAAATTATGGTTAAATGATACATTCTTAGCAAAACAATGATTACAATAGTTTGAACAAATGTTACATAAAATACAATACCAAGACCGCATGTATTTCATGACCAGGGTGCAATACTAAGACGGCAGTGCATTTAATGTACCTAAGTAGATACCTAACCACGGTCAAAATTTTTATGAAAAAATTACGAGTTTTATCTAAAAAAAAAATTACAATATCATTATTTATGATTTTTGTGATTGTTGCAGTTACAATAAATTTACAATGTAATAAAATATATTACTTTTTTCCTTCATTTCCGTCATGGTTTTTTTTCCAATTTTAATAACATACATTTTTACACACTTTATTTATATTTTATCTTCAATGTATTTTTTCAATCGTATCGTATCTTATGCCATGTTTACATAAATTAATTTAAGTTAATATAAGGAGAAGGGTTCCTGTGTGAAGGGATGGTCGCTGTACAAAACAATCTGAACAAATATTAAAAGGTCATTTACAAAAATAATGAAAAAATTTATTGTCACAATATACGAGCTTAAAATAATAATTAATAAAATAGTTTATAATATAATATTCTTTATTGTCCCAAGATACGCCAGCAGCACAATATATGTACGCATTCTGTCTCAATTGTACAATATTATCTCTAATCCAAACCTGCCACTGTACCTTAAAAACAAATTCACATATTTATCCAATCATGGACCTCCACTCCGATCTGCTGAACGTAAGACACTATCCATCCATGTGCATTACACATAATTTTTCAATTTTTCAGCAAGACTATGGAATAGTCTAAGTCCATTCATTGCGTCGCCTAACTCACTTTGTATTTTCAAGAAAAAACTAAAGAAGGAATATTTATCCCTAAACACCTGATCCCGATTTCCTCTTCTTGTTCATTCCCAATCTTTTTTTGCTATGATGTTTTTTTTCTTTAATATTTATCTTAGTGTAATGTATATTTTTTTTTGTTAATTTACGCTTTTATTCTTTCGTTGATGTACATATACAATTTTGTCATAATTTGAAATATGGTAGGTGTGAAAAAAATGCCTAATGATTATAAGCCCTCCAGTGTGCATTATATTTGTTTATATTATATACAAAAAGATATATAAATAAATATATCACTAACTCATCTAAAGTTTTATAAAAACATGATACGGTTAAGCTAATTTAAATAAGTATCTATTCAGGCAAACTCTTGTAAGCGTTTTATGACATTTTTTATTTGCATTACACTACACATATTTTGATCATTGTCAAAATACTCTAGATTTGATCTTTTACGGCGGTACTAATAACGAAAAAGTAGCGAGGTTGAACCATGGAATAGAGTGACTAAAACCTAACGGCCAAAAATCTTACTAATAACCAAGTTTTAAAACTTCTATTTTATTCCATGGTTTATATCACCATGGTAACGCTAAACCATCCGGGCCCCATAGTTTAGTGGTGGAATAGCGAATTCGTGAGCTGTCAAAAGTCAAATAGACCGCGCGTATTGTATAAATTTTGTCATTTTTAAAGAAATACTTTTTTTAATTATGGACGACAATCTGTTTGATTATAGAATCGGCGATTTTGAAAGATCGTTTCAAGAAATAGAGCAGGTGGAAACAGTTTCTCGAAGCCACAAAATTCATAAGGTGCGTTGTAATCCGTTTGTTGATTACGACGACATTCATTTTAGAAGAAAGTACAGATTTTCAAAGACAGGAGTTACACATCTCGTAGATTTATTTGGAAGAAGGCTAATAAATGAAGATATTTATTTTCCATTGAAATTGTTTTAAAATAAATAAGTTATGTTGTAATAAGTTAAATTATTTGGAACCCAACCAAAACGTGATGATACGTAAACAGTAAACCATCAAAACCATGCAGTAAACAATGACAAACATAGAAATACGATTCTCGATAAATGTCATAGATGACGGCTAATAAAGTCATAGAGAATGAACAAAAAAAAGCATAAAGTAAAGAAAAATTCCGAAATTCCCGTTAAATGGCTGCGTTCACTCAACATTCATTCCGTATTCCATGGTTTACTTAGTCCTTGTACATTTTTACATTATTAGTCAGAACTCACTAAACCACGAATTAGTGCCTAATACGTGGTTTACGTAGTGCGAGGTTTAGTTGGCTAAAACGAGTTATAACGAAAATGTTATTAGTACCGCTGTTAGGGTTTAAAAAATTTAGTTAGTGGTGGAGAGTGATAGTGTATACCTAGAGTTGTGTGTAAATGTAAATATACTGTACATATTATGTAGAAAAAGTCCCAAATCTTAGATAAGATAAGATAATATAAGATAAAATAAGTAAAAATAAAATAAAATAAAATAAAATAAAATAAAATAAAATAAAATAAAATAAAATAAAATAAAATAAAATAAAATAAAATAAAATAAAATAAAATAAAATAAAATAAAATAAAATAAAATAAAATAAAATAAAATAAAATAAAATAAAATAAAATAAAATAAAATAAAATAAAATAAAATAAAATAAAATAAAATAAAATAAAATAAAATAAAATAAAATAAAATAAAATAAAATAAAATAAAATAAAATAAAATAAAATAAAATAAAATAAAATAAAATAAAATAAAATAAAATAACATTATCATTAAATCACAGCAACAAAGAAAGGAGGGAGATGGAGGTTGTGGGATGAGAGAGAGGATAAGAAAGGAGAGCCAATTAAGAGTTATTAGACAGGTATTACAGCTTTAGTCTTTGTTTTAAAAAGTTGATTCGACTTGTGTGGGTTATCAGTTTATAAGGTTATTGAAATATGTGTTTATCGGTTGATATGTGTTATAAGTTGATAAGGTTGATCAAAATGATCGTCCTATGAAAGAAATTAATCATTTAGGAACATAAATGACGAATTTGATTCTATGCAACCCTGAGATGAGAATATATTTTGTTTTCGTTAGATTTTTACATATTTTCCTTGTATTTCCATATACTTCGGCATAATGTGATTATGTATATTTCTGACTCCTAAAATAATGCCCTCGGTAGAGGTAGTAGCCATTGCTTTGCACCTGTTCTTCGATGTAGAACACGTCCAACGAATTCTTCCATCAGTGAAAGTAAATTTCTTGGAGAATGTGTACCCGTCAATCATCAATAACATATTGCCTCTGCATGATTCTATGAATTTACCTAAAATGACAAACAATATAGCACAGAAAAATTAGTAGGAAACTATATAAAGTTGTTAAACAAAATTAGTAGGAAACTATATAAAGTTGTTAAACAAAATTAGTAGGAAACTATATAAAGTTGTTAAACAAAATTAGTAGGAAACTATATAAAGTTGTTAAACAAAATTAGTAGGAAACTATATAAAGTTGTTAAACAAAATTAGTAGGAAACTATATAAAGTTGTTAAACAAAATTAGTAGGAAACTATATAAAGTTGTTAAACAAAATTAGTAGGAAACTATATAAAGTTGTTAAACAAAATTAGTAGGAAACTATATAAAGTTGTTAAACAAAATTAGTAGGAAACTATATAAAGTTGTTAAACAAAATTAGTAGGAAACTATATAAAGTTGTTAAACAAAATTAGTAGGAAACTATATAAAGTTGTTAAACAAAATTAGTAGGAAACTATATAAAGTTGTTAAACAAAATTAGTAGGAAACTATATAAAGTTGTTAAACAAAATTAGTAGGAAACTATATAAAGTTGTTAAACAAAATTAGTAGGAAACTATATAAAGTTGTTAAACAAACTAAAAGAAACAAGGCTGCGTTGGTATGGCCATGTTATGCGTCGTGATGAGAATCACATCGTGAGAAAGACACTAGACATACCAACTATTCAGCGGGGAAGAGGTCGTCCGCCGGCAAATTGGTGGTCTAGCATTCAAAAAGAACTTCAGGGGGACCACATCGATACCTTGACGACCCAGGACAGTGTCCTGGAGATTGCGTACCAGGAGGGCCGACCCCGACTAACACGGGACTAAGGCAAAGAAGAAGATAAATATATTAACTTAGAATAGTGCTTCCACTATTTTGTACAGGGTGTCTCAAAATAAAGTTTACATTTAGTGGATCGCTTAAAAAAGTAAGCCGTGTATCGAAAAAATGTTTATTAATTATTAAAGTACACAGTTTGGGAATTTATTTCTTAAAATTAATATCGTCCAAATGTAGACCCTCGCGTTCGCAGCACTCGTTAAATCGAACAGTAAAATTACTAATGACGGCTCGGCAGGTGGACTCAGTGATGGCTACCATTTCGTGACGGATATTTTCTTTCAAATGCGCCAGGCAAGTCGGTTTATTGGCGTAAACTTTAGATTAAGATAACCCCATAGGAAAAAGTCCATAGGGGTTAAATCAGGAGATCAGGACTGAATTTATGTCACCTCTCCTGGAGATCAATTTGCCTGGGAAAATTTCACGAACTCGTGGCAGAGATGTATTGCACGTGTGTGACGTTGCTTCGTCCTGCTGGAACCATGTTCTTTGGTTATAGCCAGGAAAGTTTTACAGTTCAGGCATCAAGAAGTCGTCTAACATCTCCACATAACGCTCTGAATACAAAATATGAACTTTCTTTTGAGACACCTTGTATAAGCATTGCTTTCGGGTGTCCCGAAGGACCGGGTAATCGAAAATACAACAGGCATAATAACATCTCACATAGTTCAGCAGTGAGGTTCACTACATATTCTGAATGTTGCCTTTATAGGTAAGACGACAATTATGTTTATGGATACACGCATGTGCCGTGTTTCATTTTATTAGGTAGTGCACACTCGCATACTAGTCGTAGGTTGCGCCGGTTATGGTATGAATGAAAAACATATATTTATGAAAGTCCGTGTGCTGGGTCTGACTAGTTTCAACAAATTTGTGCACACGATAACTCAATGTATAATGAGTGCGAGGAATGTTGTAAGGACTGTAGCTTCCTTGATTCATATTTTTTACAATATGAGTTTTGTGATTCATTGAATAATTATAATAATAAAATGATTCTAAATGTTTTATTTGTAAAAAATAATTAGTCATTCGTGTTATTTTGAAAATACACTCTAAGAATATACAGTGTAAATTTTTCTCATTAAAAAAACGAGTGGGTTTTGGTCAACGCTAAACTCCTCACTAATAAGTCATTCTATAAAATATTCAAATTTTGTATGGAAAATATTCAGCATTTTCATGAAATGAGTTTGTTTGCTTATTTTTTTATTTAAATATTTTATTATGAAAACTTGATATTTTTTCAATGCCATTTTATGAATGTGATGTGCCTTTTTACCTATTTGAAAATAAAAGTTTCAATTTTTAAGTTTCCTGAGCTTGGGGTCAGTTATAAATATTTGACAGTTAAAAAATGAGAAGCACTATTCAGATGTCCTTCAAAATCTAATGGGGTCTGAGTGAGTATTAGATTTACAATTTTGCAAAATTTGAATAGAATCGAATGAGTACTTCAGTCTCTAATCGATAAAGTAAAATGAACACGCCGTACATAGCACGCAGCACACACACACAGATACATTGTGTTGAAACTTTCATAATACAATCTCAGCATTATACTAGTTGATAATCTGCAATAAAAAAATATCCTTAAAAATTGCGAAATCATAACTCCCCACTATGTCCCCTTGGGTTAGTGAGGAGTAAAAACCACTGTACCTACGTGTGATAATATTGAATCGAATATTTTTTTAATACGCATGAATTGATTGTACACTTGATTATAAAACCAGGATTCCTTTTGAAATATTTTCATGCACAAATTTTTAAAAGAAACTCTGATTTATATATTTTTTCAGTGTTTGTTTCTGTTTTCATTGTACCTACAACATGCTTGTACCTACATGCTTTTAAGAAACAAAACAATTATCTCAATTTAAACATTCTACAATTAACACTGAAGGAATGCTGTTAATCAAACGTTTCCAGATAACCTTATTACTTGGTTTTTACTGTAGTCGACCATACCTACATCTACATATATCGATTAGTATCAATTTTTCGACTGACTAATAGGTAGGTACTGACACTGGAATGTTTCAATAGTATTCCACTGTTTGGACTCAAAGAATACACAAACTACAATTTTACTTTAATCTACGTTGAAAAGGGAAGTATTAATATAATGGTTAACATATTATTACAAGTAATTAAGTAAAAAAAACTTTAAATATTGACTAATTAAATTAGAAATGGTGGTGATTAATGAAAACAAATTAAACTTTTCGTAGAGGTTTAGGTAAGGTTTATTTTAGAAATAAGTAAAAGTTATATTTCATATAAAATAGTCACAGTATTACCATCAACCAATTAGTCAACCTATTTAAAACAAAAATAAAATAAAAACATTTAATACATAGTTTTATAAAGGATATATATTTTAACTACCTACTTAGCATAATTTTACAGGAAATCACCAGTAGGTATAATTATTCCTATTAACATAATATGAGTATACATATAAACAACGTTATATGAATATTTAATAGATTCTAGTAAATCATAAAAAAATATTAATAATACCGCGTATAAATAAATAAAACATTCTATATATTCTGGAAAATAACTTCCGATAATTGTACAAACTTAGAAAAATTAAAAAATTATAAATACTCAATACGAGTACATAGCGTGGCTTAATTTTTACTGTTAATTCTATTGAACTTTCCATCTTATTCAAAATATCCTTTAATTTATTTTTAATTACTTATTTTTACCCCCCTTCTTATTTCTAGTAATATAACTAATCTTAAAAGGTCGACCTTTCCCTTTTTCTTCCCATGATTAAAATTATACTATGCAACCGAATCCTTAAAAAGATACATCTGTAGCAGAAGGTTGCACAGCACATTAAAATATAGTGGCTTTTATGTAGAAGACCATGTGACGTAATATGAAATAAGAAATATTAAAAAAAATATATTGTTTTAAATTATTTTTTACTTTTAAATTATGTGGTACCTACTTTTAAAGACGGGACAAAACTGTTCATGAACAATGAATGATGTGAAAGGCAAAAGTCGTCTGTGAAAGAGACCACATTAAAAAAAACATTGAAATAAGTAAACGCAAGAATGGCTCTTGGTTCTCCCTGTCTACACAAATATAATTTACATTCTTATGAATGTAAATTCCAGAAACAAAGGCCTTTCTTCATTACGAAAATTCACAAGTTATTTGCCGGAAACTACACATAATGATGCTGAAATCAGAAGACATCTTTATTTTCAATATTACTTCACTTTGAAGAAAGTACCTCGAATTTGCAAATATTTTGGTTGAGAGTGATAGTGTTCGTTCATCGTTGCTATAATTATATTGTTTTTAGTATAAGCAGTTGCTTTGCACTTGCTGGCACCAACAGAGCATACCCATCTGGTTCTTCCGTCTACATTATCACCATTCTTGGAGAAGGTATAGCCGTCGACCATCAATAGGACGTTTCCTTTTATGGACTTCACAAATAGAGCTAAAATAATAATATAAACAAAATATATAAGACTGATGTACATAATTCGGAAAAGTCCGAAGTCACTCGGAGCCGAACGACTGTCGGAAGACTTCGTCCCACACGAAGATGGTCTCTTTCTGTCGCGCCAGACTAAATGGAATGTGTGTGAGTGGGACGAAAGGAGACGCGGCCAGTTTGTTTAATTTCCTAAATTAGGTAACTTTCTGGGAGTTTTAAATATAATTACATTAAGAACTTCTTAAAAGCATAAAAAATATAACCAATAAATAATTATTTTGTGGATTAAGTTAAAAATCACAAAGCTCCCGAGTTCAGTTTTTCACTGTTATTTCAGTTTGGAACTGCGAAACGATCAATATTAAAAATGTGGCAACTTGTAGTTGAGCAAGTTTCCTGACATCAACGCAGCCACTTCCATCTCACCCTGAGCAGGAAAAGCTCCGTCTCGGCGTGGCAGCAAGAAGCTCCCGATAACTTCGTCCGCCCTAAGGAGAGTCTTCCCCCGGGCCACAACGCGGAGTGGCGTACGTGGAAGTCAATAAACAGACTGAGGACGGGCGTTGGGAGAACGTTGGATAACCTGTCTACATGGGGCTTCCTGCAACAGGGATTACCAACGACATGTGACTGTGGAGAGCAGCAGACCACCGCACATTTGTGCAGCTGCCCCTCAAGTCCAGTCAACTGCACCATGCACGATCTTATGGTGGGCAATGATTGTGCTATTGACGTTGCTAGACACTGGCAGAAAATTATTTGAATGCGTTGCTGACACGAAAGAAGAAAAAGAAGAAGTGTTAAATAGTAAAAGTAAACTTTATTTAGACGTAAAAACATATATAAAAATTAATACATCTAGTTTAAACAAAAAAATATAAAAATAATTTTGACAAAATTAATTAATTATAAAAACATTATGTAAAACTATGGAGAACATTAATAGTTTTTAACTATGTATTCAGAACCTAGCCTAATAATAAACAATTTATCTTATGTTTAATTACAAGGAAATTAATTGGTGTGAAAGTTTTCATTTTTAAGTTTTATAATCTATATATTATGTAATTTGACGTTGTATATTAAATAAAAAACTATGGTAAAACAAAATAAATCGAATACTTTAACTAAATTAACGAGAAAGATAGGATGGCAATTTTTATAACTGGAAATTCAAGAAAAAATATTATTTTTAAATGAAATGTTACAAAGGTTCGAAAAGGAATATTTTGTAAAAGAAAATAGTAAGGTAGTAATAAAATATGATTTATTTACGAAAAAAATACATGAGATATAAAATAACATTCTAGGTATATTCTTTATTTATATCATACATAAAAAAATACCTACTATGACTCAATTTATGTGACGGTACAATAACGATAAAAATATAGATTCATAAATAAGTAGAGTTATCGGCAAATAACTTGAAAAAAAATGTGGCCTGCACAGAGCGAAAATTTGTTTTTTTTTTGCTTGGGTGTTTTCTGTACAAACAACCCCCTCGAGTTTGAAATTTATTTGAAAAAAGTTATTTGTCGATATCTATAATATTCATTTATACAAAAATATTCAATAAATAACATTGTGTAAATTGAATACTAAAAATGTTTAAAGTATAGATAAGAACCAAAAGCCAGCGATTGTCAAATTTACGTTATAGTATAAAGGTTATTTTTTTCCGAAAAGGATATCATAACAAACAATGGTAACAATGATCGGATAATAATGAACTCTTTATCTTTGTTACAATTCAGCCATTGTAATAAAAAACATCATAATAAAAAATATAATTATTTTTTTCATTTACAAACGTGCACTGTTCAAACAACCCATCAGATTATTTAGTTTTCTTTAAAATACTTACTTAATTGATATATTTTTTTTTAATATTGATGGTTCTTCACCCTAAAATTTAAATGTTTTTTTTTCAATCAAAAATACATTTGAACTAGGTATTTTGGTCCAGTTTTTTATTTTTTTAAAATAGAGAAATATCTTTTGACCTCTATGTGAGAATGGAATAAAGAGGTATCTGCGAAACATTTAGCAAAAATTTCAAAAGTTTCATATTCCGTATAGTAGGTAGGTACATGAAATAATTAACCAACGCTATCCGAGATAAAAGAAGATAGATGTTTTGTTTTCTTTTTCTCGCGCCTATAAGTTAAGTTATACTTAATTTGCTCTCTCTCTCTCTTTTAGTTATCCTCTGACATTCCCCGTCACTTTCCTATCCCACTATCCTTACCCATCTCCTTGTCATTTTTTCTTTGCATTCTTTTTCTTTCTTATTGTCTCTTTCTCTTCTATTATTAAATATAACTAACAGTGGTTATACATAATTGGATGGCAGGCCTAACTATACATTGTTCCACTTATTAACCTATTTATCTGTGTATACCCACAATAAAATAAAAAATAAGGTACAACTATGAACCGAAGAACCTATGATATGAGAAGTGATACTATCTTAAAAAAAAAAAAAATACATCGACTTTGGCGGTTGGTCCAGTGAATGGGGGAAGGCCGAACCCCACAAGATATTCTCGACATGTGTGGGAAGACCAAAGCTGAGATGGATGTACGGCATAAAGGAAAAAGATATTGTGTGCTTCCTTTGTATTTTTGTGTATATTGGAATATTTTCTTGTTTTTTTTTTGTTGTTTTTATATAATTCATACTGTGTCAATTTGTTATTTTTTCAACGTATTAATATTGTTTTGTTTATAATAGATGTAAGAATCTAAATAAAATATACATACACACATATATGAGGAATTTTAGAGATTGGCGTTGCAAACTGGAGAGCGCAGGCGATGGCTCACAATGGGCTGTAGGGCAAATGATGATGATGATGAAACACGTTTAAAAACTATACCTCCACCGGGAATCGAACCAGAGACTTTTGGCTCAAGAGTCAAATATCTACGAAGTATGTAGGTACTCAACAAAATATTACAATTTAACATATTTTCCATTTAATTCGATGTATTTTGGTTTTGGGTGGTGATGGTCATTTTTGATGTCAACTAGTTCCTCGTTAACTGTGTATGCGCTTGCTTTACACTTGTTACTTGTTGAACAAGCCCATCGTATTTTTCCTAAAGAGGTATTTCTGTTTTTAGTGAAAGTATATCCATTAATCATCAGTAAATTGTTGCCTCTGGTAGATTGTATAATTTTAACTGAAATTAAAATGAATACGAACCATTATTTGAAATTATCCATCACTACATAGAATAGATCGATATACAATTGATATACCTAATAAAGACCGAAATCAAATTTCGGCTCTTTTAGTGTAAATATAATTAAATATTATAACTAAGGTGTTCTTTGTACACTATGTTGACACAAAAATGTTATGTTAAAAAGAAAATATAAAATATTCTATGTTAGAAAGAAAATTCATAAATTATGGTACATTTTTTTTTGTTATACTTGTTTTTTTTACGTATGTTCTGTTTATATTCATGAACTTTGTTTTTTATGTTTTTTTTCTGATAATTTGTTTTGTATTTTTTATTAAATAATTTTCAAGACCTGGGGGGCAAGTCTGGTCCGACCCGCGAAATCAAAACCCTCACGATTACCCATATCATGGATATAATTATTATATGGAGTTCTATAATATCTTTACAAGTCATAGAACTCCATATGATAATTATATCCATGATATGGGTAATCACTAGGGTTTTGATTTCGCCGGTCGGACCAGACTTGCCCCCCCAGAATTATCTTGGCTCCCATAGGAAATATATGTATTTAAACAAGAATATTATTATAAGTGACCCGTCTCCTAGTGAGTTTTCCTAGTGAGACGGGTAACGAAAAATTTAATTGTCATTCATGTATTTTTGTATTATAAACGTCTGGTTGCCGGCACCGAAACTGAAATTGACTATAAATAACTCATTTGGCTTTAATCAACGAGAAGCAACGAATGTACATTAATATTATCAAAATCTCAGAATAATGTGTTTACAGTGTCTTAACCGAGACAATGTAGAGTACAATATTGAAGAAACCGTAATATCAGTCATCTATTACAGGATCAAGTTTGTAATTTTCACAAAATGCGCCTTTCATTCAAAAGAAGTGCCATGTCTATAATTAGGTATAGCTTGTATCATTCATATTATTGAATGTTGAATTATATTTAATCGTATTTTCTATTTTTGAAAATAATTTTCATATTTTTTCTATTTTAGAAAATAATTTATGCCAACTTTTGAATAGCAGTATAATGACTCTAACTAATAGATATGGACATTATTAGATGTCGCCGATAAATAACGTCAAAAATGTCACCTGAAAAAATGCATGATATAAAAAAGGGAAAAAATTTCAAGGACGTATACATTCTTAAAAAAAGTGCTATTTAAATTGATTTCTTCAATACTTTTATTATACATATAAAATGCAGTTCATACTTAAATAATTTACAACATCAAGTTTTCAAAGGGTGTGAAATATAAATAATTAAGGGGGGGACTGCTGCCAACGTACCTATTTTTCAATTTGTTATACCATCATTATTTCTTATCAAATCGTTTTGAAAAAAAATAATTTAGATAGTTTGGGTATTAATAAAGAAAAATATATCTTTAATTTTTGATAATGTTCTGTATAAATTCTTGTAGAAAAATAATGGCATACCCCGATTTTCAACGTTTATCTAATGTTTTTAATAAAATATAAGGCGTGGTTCAACATATTTTTTTTTAAATGAAAGAAGACAAAAATATCAAGAAGAATATGATGTGACGTTGCATTAATGCTGCAGGTTTAGTAAATAAACCTAAAAAACATTTATTTTCCATTCAGCGCCATTGCGATATAAAAGTTTTTTTGATTATTAACTTAACCTGATGCGTTAATGCAACGTTACATCGTATTTTGCCAGATATTTTGATCTTCTTTAATTTATAAAAAAATATAATGCTCTATACCTTATAGTTTTTTTAGAAATTTAAAGTAATTGTCAAATATCGGGGTATGCTTATTATTTTCCTACAAGAATATATACAGAACATAATTAAAAAGTTAAGGTATATTTTTCTTTATTAATATCCAAACTAACTAGGTTATTTTTTTCAAAATGATTCGTTTTGTAGTAATGATGCAAATTGAAATTGAAAAAATAGGTACGTTAGCAGCAGTCACCCTCTTAAAATAAATAGCAATCGAAAATTACATATTTTACAAAATTTCTATTTCTTAGTTTAAAACAAAAAATAATGATTATATATAATGTTAATTCTTATAGGTATTGGAAAATAAAACTACATATATGTGTTGATCTAATTATCGAGAAACAAAATTTTATGTACTTATTTTCACAAATTAAATATTTTATTTTCAATAACAGTATCACTCTAACGTCAAAAAAAACTATGTAGGTACCTATCATAAAAAAAAACAAAATACAATAATTAATCTTTAAAAAGCGACCTTTCGAGATGCAAAATCAATTACCTAATGATTAAAAGTTTGGTGTTATATATATGTACATAATTTTAATTTGATGACAACAATACAAGCGTATTATTAGAAATACAATAAAATCAAATAAATAAATTTGCGTGTAGAGATAAACAAGTAAGAGAATGCAGGGTGGGAGTTTTAAGCATACCGTCCACAGTGGCGCAGCGGACGGATCGGATTTTTGTCTCCAAGCAACAATGTCGGCATTGCAGAGGATCCGAATGCGCGCGCATGAATTCCTATAAAGAATACAAATCCGTCTGATGCGCTGCGTCCACTGCGCTTGTGTGGAACATAACCTATATACAGCGTGGTGGCAAATATGGTTGCAGAGGTCAGGGGAAAAGAAACACAAAATACGCTGCACAATATCGAACGTCAACTGATTTTATTGGTTCAAATCAAAGTATATATCTATACTAAAATTGATAAGCATACATATGAATCACCCGCATTATTTCGCTTGGCGAGCTCTACTGCTGCAATACAGAAAACATGAATTATAAGTTTTAAATTTTAACAAATCTTCCGTTTAAATTTACATAATTAGGTCTCGCATGATTATGTACGTTATTATGCACCATGACAATAGTGTCCTTTGTGTGCAAAAAAGCTCTGCATTTGCTGCTAGTTGAACAGCGCCATCTCGTTTTTCCATCCGCAGTATGAACTTTTTTGGAGTAAGTATATCCATCCAACATCGCTAATGGATTCCCCTTAGATGAAGGTAAAAATTGAACTGAAATTTTTTGAAATGTTCATTAGTGTCAGTGTTTAATACGAGAAAAACTATAAAACAAAGTATTGTAGAAGTGTAGTTTACGAGTAGTAAGTGTAGGTACATTAAAAAAAGTGTGGTCAGGGTTCAACGAAGAATAAATGTAGAAAATATTTGACGGTAAAAATATACACCGTTATTAAGTAAGGTCAAAGGTAGCATAGCGACCTCCTCAGAATCTAATCCAATGATATTTTAGTGTTTGGATGGGCGAATTATTTCCAATTTTACCTTGATCGGTGCGTTTATTGCATTATATTTTGATTTAATTAATCTGCAAATTGTTGAGTGTGAAATATTGTTTTTTACAGCATTGGTCACTAAATAATAATAACAGCAGCTATACATATATATTTTTAAAAGTATATTCGGCTTGGCTTGTGTTGTTTATTCATCTCAGTAAATAGGTGTTTTGAAATTCATGAGAATTATCAAAAACCTTCTAGTACCTACTTCAATACACATACCATTTAGGTAAATCGTATTTAAAAATGCTAGGAGTTACAAATAAGTTCATCAACATCACTCATTATATTATATATTATAATCCAATGTTTAATTACAAAATTTCAAGTCCTTACTATTTGTATATTTTTTTGTATTAAATAAGCTGCTGTTTACCCCAATAAATGAAAATATTTTACAGCATTTTTTTTCAAAGAATGAATATGTTATTGTAACAAGTGCACGTGCATCTTCAAACTTTCCCGAAATGGAGCATTAAGGTTTGTGCTATAGGTGAACACAATCTGTCAAGGCAAGTATCGAACAAGCGACCACTGGATAGAAAACCCAACGCGCTAACCCATCCATCTAAATGATTTATTTACAATAACTGCGAGTATTTTACAATAAATTATTTCGATTGCTGCGACAAAACATACAAGGTGTCCCAAAAAGTACAGTCAAGCGGAAGTCTAGAGGTAGAGCACCCCTAGGAGTACCCAAATACCCCTATACATATATGTTCCGCGATTTTTTATATGTCATGAATTTATTTTGTTTACATGATAAATAGTTTATGGAATTAAAAAGTTATTGAAAAAAGTTTAGACAGCATTTTTAAGGTAAATATTTTCATTAAATCTTCCTCAAAAAATTAAATATTTTGAACTGTAACTAATTTTGAGATTCAACACTTTTGTTTTGAATCTCAAAACAAAAGTGTTGTTATCAAATTGGCCCACGAATGCTTTTGTGCCTGCGAGGTTATACTATTCACATATTTCGGAAAAAAAAACTAGTATATATCTCAATAATTCATGTCTCTGTGACCAATTATGTCTTGTTAGTCAAAGAAATAACTCGAAATCTACATTAAATCGCGGAACATATTTATATAGGGGTATGCTTAGGGTGCAAGGTATTTAGGTATCCCAGGGGGCTCTACTTCCGCTTGAGTACTTTTTGGGACATCTTGTATATTTTTTATACAGAATGTATGAAAAATATAAACAAACATGTAGCACACTAGCGTCTCCTCCAACCAACCACTAGCAATATGTATGCTAGCTTTTTAACGCCACGTTAGTTGGTTAGTCCAACGCGCTGGTTTGTTATAACGTCACGTTAGTTGGTTAGTCCAACGCGCTGGTTTGTTTTAACGTCAGGTTAGTTGGTTAGTCCAACGCGCTGGTTTATTTTAACGTCACGTAAGTTGGATAGTCCAACGCGCTGGTTTATTTTAACGTCACGTAAGTTGGTTAGTCCAACGTGCTGGTTTATTTTAACGTCACGTTAGTTGGTTAGTCCAACGCGCTGGTTTGTTTTAACGTCAGGTTAGTTGGTTAGTCCAACGCGCTGGTTTGTTTTAACGTCAGGTTAGTTGGTTAGTCCAACGCGCTGGTTTGTTTTATCGTCACGAAAGTTGGTTAGTCCAACGTGCTGGTTTGTTTTATCGTCACGAAAGTTGGTTAGTCCAAAGTGCTAGTTTATTTTAACGTCACGTAAGTTGGTTAGTCCAACGTGCTGGTTTGTTTTATCGTCACGAAAGTTGGTTAGTCCAACGTGCTGGTTTGTTTTATCGTCACGAAAGTTGGTTAGTCCAACGTGCTGGTTTATTTAAACGTCACGTAAGTTGGTTAGTCCAACGTGCTGGTTTGTTTTACACACGCTTCTGTGAAAAAATCAAAATAAGATAACGGAGTTGTTGTACGTGTAAGCTTTTTCTTTGTAATAAAATTTGTATAATCAGAAAAAGAACATGACTTTAAGAAAATAATTCAAAGGTAGGTACATATTTTTTTCCATAATATAGTACAATAATTTCAATATAACAAAAAATAAATATAATTACAATGTAATTTATTACCTCACTAGGCAAAGCCTGCTCTGAGGTAATACTGACAATAATTATGACATACATTTTTGCTTCATAATTTTTTATAGTATAAAATTAAAGTATAACTTGTCGGCCTTCGTGGCTCAGTTGGTTAGATATCTGGCTGCTGAGCCAAAGGTCTCGGGTTCGATTCCCGGTGGAGACACAGTTTTTAATTGTGTTTTCAGTCTGGATCTGTGAGACGGTTAATATCGTAAGTCTCCAGAATGTGGCAACTTGTTATTGGGTGCGTGTCAAATTAATATTTGACATAGTACCTGTTAGTTGCCCGAGAAGCAATATTAAATAGATAAATAGATAAATTAAATAACATTAAAAAAGTAATAAAAAAATATATAAAGAACAATAAATAACTAAACAAGTGGACGAAAAAAAAACAAGTGTATTTATGAGGGTGAGGGTGTGTAAGAGAACAATGTGTAATAAGGATGTATGATGGCGTAAAAAAAACAATCTCTCTCGGATTGGAAAAATCTTCTTAGAACAAACGTCAATTCTCACTCTGACTCTTCTCTTCCTCATATTCCACATTTGAAATAAAAAAAATATCTGTTTTGAGTCATCATGTATTATCATTTTAAATAAAAATTACATTACATTTTATCAATAATAATATATAACACTAGAAACCAACATTAATTTTTACAATTTTACAAATTTGCCATTTACTTCCATATATTTAGGTTTCTCGTGGCTATGCAAAAGTTTAGCAATCAAAATTTCGTTGTTTCTTGTATAAGCTGAAGCTTTACATTTGCTGTTAGTAGAACACTGCCATCTTACTTTTCCATCACCTGCGTCATAGTGTTTTGACAATGTATAACCGTCAATCATCAATAACTGATTGCCTTTTATTGATTTGATAAACTTTGCTGAAAATATAAAGAAACCATAAAAAGTTTATTATATTTTCTAACATACCAATAAATTATGAGGCAAACAAAGGATAGCGCGATAAAAAAGGGCTATGGATATAGAAAAGGCGGAGAACCGTACAGAAACTCGAAAATATAGATGTCTAATATTAAGAAATACCTTGAAAAGGGGGCTAAAACTAAGGGAAAAAAGAAATAAAATAGCAACTCAATGAAACTAACGGAAAGTAAAATAATCAGTTCCAAAGCAGACGAACGAAAATCATAATAATAATTAAGAAACAGAGCGAAAAATTCAAAATATCTGAGTGTAGAGATAAAATTCTTGTAAATAAATGAGTCAAATTTCCAATACAACAGTACAAAAATGTTGTGTGCTTCATGATCTTCTCTTAAAACTTCATACATTATTAAATTTTTAGCATTAAGTAATTTGAGCCAAGTTAAAGTATATACTTGGAAACAGGGAGGTGCCCTTGGGCTTGAAAGCTAAAGTCTACGACTCTTGTGTCTATTAGTGATGTCATACGACCTAGAAACTATGCAATGAAATGGCAAATGTTGGACATCAATCTCCGAGATAAAACGTCGAACAAAGATTGCCGACAAGGTTGCTGAAACGGGAGTGGGCGAGGCACGTGGCGAGGCAAGACAGTGTTAGATGGTCACCTAGAATCCCGAAATGGAGGCCGTGGACCAACAAAAGAGGCGTAGGAAGACCCCTAAAAAGACGGACAGATGACATTGTCTGGCATGCGGGTCGTGGATGACAGCAAACAGCTCAAGACAAAAGTTAGTGGAAAAGTTTAGAAGATGCTTTTATCCAGCAGTGGATCGAACATGGCTGAGAAGAAGATCTTATAAGTACATTTCTTGTTAGTTGTTGCATTTTTGTTAGTTATACGAATCATTGATTAATAATAGATAATCCGATACCGACATTAAATTATAGTCCCCGATCAATAGAAATATACAAGATTGACGAAATAAAATATTTAGGAATAAAAATCGATAGAAACCGATAGAAGATAGAAGTTTAAAAGCCAAATAGAAAATATTGTAAAAATTTGAGAAAATCCGTTTATTTATTCAGGAATCCCAAAAATATATTGTGTAAAAATAGTCTAAGAATTGTATATTTTTCGTTTGATCACTCTATCCTAATGTATGATGTTTCGGGATGGGGTGGTACTTATAGGGAGAATCTTTTGCCAGTTGAAGTCATACAATGACTGATTATAAAGATTATACTAGGCAAACCCGTCACCCGACTGAACAGATCCCAACACTGGTCAAAATTAAAATGTTATCGTTTTTTGTATTTATCGCTACTCGAACAGTACCATATAATTCATCCATCAGACGTGTCCAAATGTTTTAACAATGTATTACCATCTATCATCAATAACAGATTCCCTTTGATTGATGTAACAAAAATTACTGAAAACATCATAATACATTTTTATAGAATTAATAAAAAATACTTTTTTCAAGAAAAAAATAATGATGCCCTTATGTAAATATTTTATTAAATTATTCTTGCAGAATTCAATAATAGAAAAATATACTTTATTTCATTGGAAATTATGGTTGTAGATATTGTTGAGCTCTTACATACACACACTTAAAGATAGAAAGATATGTAATGTTAAAGACATCGTCAGATAATGCCGAAGACGATTCTGGGGGGAACCACGTGGCGAGAATTGGAGACAACAGTTTACCCTAAATTGTATCATAACCAATCCCTTTAGACAATTAATTTGGCAAGTCGATTAAGTGATGGAGATAGCTAGAGCTCGGCATCACATGAGGACTTGATGAGAGAGCACAATTCCTGATAAACAGGTTTTTCAAGAAGAAGGAGAAGACAATAAAAAAATATATTTCAAAGACTATATTTATCAAAATCAAGAGTCGTTAGAAAAATACACAAAATTAGGAAAACTAAGGTAAAAATATACATATTACAGATCAAAAGATCTGCACAACAGTGTTTTAACCACACTTATATAAAACTAAAAATCTATGGAATACGGTTGTGCCGTCACACGACGGAAACCTATTTTTGTGAAGTCGAAAATTCACGACAAAATAGTATTTATACAATAAATTAAATAAAGACTTCTTTTGTAATCAATATCCACGGCTTAAGAGGGTAATAAACCTAAACATAGCAATAGCATAAGTATTTTCAACATTTTTATAGTAATGTATGTCACACAATTAAAAAATTCAGAATTTCTTTTAAAAATATCATAAATATATTTTTTAAGGCATTTTTTATATTACTCCATAACTATATGTCGTAGGGAAACGACTCTTATGTGTGCTTAAATTGTGCATTATATCAAAGTGAATGAACGATAAGGATTATTCTATTCATTTCAAGTCAGGGGGCCTAGACAACGTGTCATTTAAGCTAAGCGTTATATCGCTAAGCGATAGTAAATGTATGAAATTGGTCGCTATGACAACACGTGACAGCCACAAATTTCATACATTTCTATCGCTTAGCGATATAACGCTTAGCTTTAATGGCATGTTGTCTAGGGGGGCAGGTTTGCTCTTTAAATACAAGAAATCAATGAATTTCGGGTTTCCTATGATTGAAATCACGTATATACCCATTTTAACGCACGCGATAGTTAACGTGACTTTTAATAGTGTGTTGGGCGGTTTCAATATATCATGATTTCAGTCACTAGATTTAGCTTTATATATCTTAAACCTATTGGATAAATTCATTAGGAAGGCATGTTGCACATAAAAAACGCTTTCGGTTTATTGAATAATTTCAGAAATAAGTAGGTACATATTTTTTTTTTATTTTTACATTTTAACTAGTCTTCCGTCAACATCCAAATATTTGGGTCTCTGGTGATTGTGTTCATTTTTGATTACCAATACTTCGTTGTTCTTTGTGTAAGCCGAGGCTTTGCATTTACTACTACTTGAACAACACCATCTACTTCTGCCGTCGGCCGTGTCGAAATGTTTGGAAAATGTATAACCATTCATCATCAATAAAGGGTTTCCCTTGATAGATCTAACAAACTTTGCTGAAAACAAAATGAATATTTATCATTGAATATATGTATTTTCAAGCAGGGTACAATCAGCTAGACTGTCGAATGGCATAAATTATGTTATGTTGACTCAACCAATACAAACATTCAGGAACAAACAAAAAAAAACTATATTTCTGTAGTCTTCGTATTTGATGTAGCTAAAAGTAGATTCAATTGTTAAAAAAATAAAATTAAAACCATTTGAGCATTACTTTTTTATATTTCAATACCTCGCAGGTGGATAGTTTTGAAGACTGAATTATTATAATTGGCCGCGACGTCTTACTAATAATTAAGGGGTTTAAGGGTTAATAATTAGCTCTGACCTAAGCTCTTTTTACTTTTTTATTGCTCGTTGTTCTCGTGACGATAAATCTCGAACTAAGCGTTTGTTTGCATAGTATCTCTGTAGATCTTTTAGATCCAGCTATTTTTTTGGATTATTTTTAAGCCGTTGCGGTAACGTCTTCTTGAAAACAAAAACAGTCTTACAATGCTCTGAACTAATGCTTAATGGATTATTTTATATAATTTCTATTAATTTGAAGTTTGTGCTTTTTTTGTTAAATTTAAGGAAAAGTAACATTTTTGTTTCAGATTATACATGTTAAAACCACTTAGAGCACTTATATATAGTAAAAGTATTTAGAAAATACAGATTTACATTTTATCAAATGCGAAATTATTCTTTTGTGGCTCCATCGTTAATTAATAACAATAAAATAACTTTGTATTAACCACTTTTTATTAGAACTAAGTCTACATGTTTCGAGAACAAAATTCCCTTCCTCAGGACACTTAGTTCACTAAGAGTCCTGAGGAAGGGAACTTTGTTCTCGAAACATGTAAACAGATTTACATACTTGATTATGTGAGTAACTAAGTGGACGTAGAAAAAAAGACGCACCAAATTCACATTGTTTGAAAGAAAAAGTGAAGCTGTGAAATAATACGACTTTAAAAGTCAATTCACTATATAAATGGCAAAAAAAATAAAACTTGTTTTCACTTCAAAATATTATATTTTTCATACCTATTGAAGAATTATTGAGTATTTCAATAAACAACTCTTGATCATCAGTTTTTTGAGAAAAAGAGTACGTTAAGAGTAGTCTTAGTTAGAAAAGTGAGTCTCACGTAGGTACAAACGATTAGTTTCACATTTTAACGAGTCTCCCATCAATTTCAAAATATTTGGGCTTCTCATGATTGTGAATGTTTTTAATGGATAAGAGTTGATCATTCAAAGTATAACAAGAAGCTTTGCATTTGCTGCTAGATGAACAGTGCCATCTAACTCTCCCATCAGCTGTTCCAGATTGTTTAGATAATGTATAACCATCGATCATCAATAACGGATTTCCCTTAATCGATGTAACAAACTTTGCTGAAATCATAACGAGGGAAATGTGAATATTAAAACAATTTTGTCATCATTTTTTAAATTTCCAAGATCAGATCGGGAGAAGAAAGAGCTACAAAACCCATCAAGAAAACCAAGGCTGACGCAAGGATTATGAAAAATGTCACCCAAGATCTAAATGTGTTGAATACTTGTTATGACTGGGGGTCCACGGCTGCTGATAGAAAGGCTTGGAAATCCATTGTTCAGGGGGGCAAGTCCCGTCAAATGGTGGAATTAAAACCATCATGATATATCCATAATATGGGTAAACGTGGAGGGTTTTGATTCCGCCGGTTGACCAGATTTGTCCCCCTGGAGGTTAAAGCTCTACCGGAGTAATACATAAAATAGTAAAAATATATTTATTTCTCCAAATTTGTAAAATTTCACAATTGAGATTTTTAATAAAGAGTTATGTTTGTATTTTCTGCGGCTCGCCGTTTACTTTGAATTTCTGAAGTTTGCCCACCCTTGGTGTAGAGGGAAATATCATGAATAATCAAGTGTCAACCTGCACTGAACTCAACAATATCATGCTGTTATTGGTAATGAATAATAAAATCAAACATTTGTTGTCTCCCCAACGCAACTTTTTTTCTACAACACTCCCTCAACTGGTATTCGCAATCGACTTAAGTATGCTAATAAGCAAGCACGTTTTTACTACTAATAAGCATGCTGATTTCTAGAAACTAGCATGCTTTCGTGCTGCTAATGAGCATGCTTATCTGTATCTAGCATTAGCTCTGCACAGCTCACGAGATTCCTCGAATTATTAGCCGATACTTAATAGCCGCCGATAGTCAATTACTGAAGATAAATTTGTGTCGTGAAGCCCATAAGTAGGTATATTGTATGCTTAGTTAGCACAATATTGAACAAGCTCAAGAACCATGAAGTCAAAGAATCAATGAGTAACAATCCCGGCAGAAGAGGAATTAAATTAAAATTCTCGCTTCTAAGGATTGGAAACGCTTGTTAGTTTGGAAGAAATTGCCACTTGTCAATAAACTCGCCACTTGTGCAAGGAAATATTTATTACTAGTGAACCCCCGGCAAACTTCGTATTGCCTGTATAATTAAAAATGGTCCTTCATTACCACCCGTCGCTTCAGACCCTTCAGTAACTCCCGTCCCTTCAGTACTTCCCGTCCCTTCAGTACCTCCCGTCCCTTCAGTACCTCCCATCCCTTCAGGCCCTTCAGAACCTCCCGTCCCTTCAGGCCGTTCAGTACCTCCCGTCCTTTCAGGCCGTTCAGTACCTCCCGTCCCTTCAGTACTTCCCATCCCTTCAGGCCCTTCAGTACCTCCCGTCACTTCAGGCCCTTCACTACCTCCCGTCCCTTCAGTACCACCCATCCCTTCAGGACCTTCAATACCTTCAGTGCTTCCGTCCCTTCAGGCCCTTAAGTACCTCCCGTCCCATCAGTCCCTTCAGTACTTCCCGTCCCTTCAGACCCTTCAGTACCTCCCGTCACTTCAGGCCCTTCAGTACCTCCCGTCCCTTCAGGCCTTTCAGTACCTTCCGTCCCTACAGTACTTCCTGTCCCTTCAGGCCTTTCAGTATCCCCCGTCCCTTCAAGCCCTTCAGTACCTCCCGTCTCTTCGGGCTCTTCAGTAACTCCCTTCCCTTCATTACCTCCCGTCCCTTTAGTAGGTTAAGAAAAAGTGTTTAATTCCCGAAACAATACTGGGAAGATCTGCGAAGAGATGGAAGGACAGTTGGAGCTTCTTCTCCCAGAGTATTAGGTCATTTTACCTTCATAGGTCATTTTACCTTCATAGGTAAAATGACCTAACACCCGATGAAGAAGAAGAAGAATTTTTTTTAATCCAGAAACCATCCCGGATATACGCTCGACAATTCACCAAAGTTTCATTGCAATCGGATGAACGGTTCCCAGGATAGTCCAATGGTTCCCAGGAAGATCTGCGAAGAGATGGAAGGACAGTTGGAGCTTCTTTTCCCAGAGTATTAGGTCATTTTACCTTCATAGGTAAAGTGACCTAATACCCGAGGAAGAAGAAGAAGAATTTTTTTTAATCCAGAAACCATCTTGGGCATACGCTCGACAATTCATCAAAGTTTCATTGCAATCGGATGAACGGTTCCCAGGATAGTCCACCTTCATAGGTAAAATGACCAAATACACGATGAAGAAGAAGAAGAAGAAGAAAACAAATTTAATCCAGAAACCATCCCGGGCATACTCTCGACAATTCACCAAAGTTTCATTGCAATCGGATGAACGGTTTAGGAGCGCATTCAACACATACATACATAGATACATACATAGATACATACATAGATACAAACATTCAAATTTATAATATTGATTAATGAACCAAGTGTTTTTTTTATCTCATAATTTTATATTCTGTGAAATATTAAATGAACATTCATATACAACAGAAATTTAATATTTAAATGAGGTTTTTAAGTGAAAATGAAATCTATTTTTGTCAACGAGATTGTTCATTTGTAAATATCGATAACGGTCTCGTGACTTTTCAAATAAATAAAATAATAATTATAAAACAATTATTAATTTTAATACAATTATTCTAGTATTTGACGAATTCACCGCCAATCTCTAAATATCTGGGCTTTCCATGGTTGTGTATGTTCTTGTTGATCACAATATAATTGTCTTTTGTGTAAGCCATCGCTTTGCATTTGCAGCCGGTTGAGCAGCACCATCTAATTTTTCCGCTGGATGCATCCGATTGCTTTGAGTATGTATAAACATCAATCATCAATAAAGGATTTCCTTTCTTTGACTTAACAAATTTTGCTGAAATCAAAATAAGTAAATATATATCATATTAAGATTTTCGAGGGAAAAATATGAACGGTTATTTTCTAGGGTAACCCGTTTATTGTAGTCTTGAGAAAGTTGTTGTTTAACACCCAACATTTCGAACAGATAGCACTGTCCATTATCATAGGAATTTTCGACTTGTATTTCGAGTTTTGTTTGGGTTGAACGGGTGTGCTCGCCACCAAATAAGAAACGCCTGGTTTCCTACAATCTATACAGATTGTTAGTGTTACAACAATAATATTCTAAGCGATTTTTCAATATAAAGAACGTCATAATTTGTCTAGAACGTCTAGTTTTTATTCTGTTCGATAGATTGCCAGCTTAGAACAACAGTTTGAACAGTTTCACATTGATTAAATAAATACATGTTTCAAATTGACAGCTCATAAAAGGAAAATTCACTATAAGACATTTGAATTTATGAATGTTACAACTGTGTAAAATGATCGCTAAAGCCAGTCGTTGATTGGTCATAAGCCCTGTAAAAAAGTCTAATTTTCCTTGGTTTCATCCATAATTCGCCCGTCCGGAGCAGGCTCATTGATATCCCCTCTGGCTTCAATCGCATAGGTCATGAGGTGTCGTATACATGTCTTGCATATTGAGTTTCACTCTCTGTTAGCATGTGTTGATTATTCCAAACAGTATCTCTGACAGTCGGCAACTTTTATCATATAGGTAACTGTTGATGGAATCGTTCGATTGGTTCGTTGTCCACGAATTGATTGCATAGAAGGTTTTATTGTATCTAAATACTAAAAATATGCATCAAAAATTCTAAACAAAACCAAAAAATAAGGATTCATTTACACGAGTAATATTTTTTAAGCATACATAGAAATACATTCATACAACTAAAAAACAATATTTAAAAAAATCAAGGGAAAAAGATGGGGTATGAGTTGATTTGATACTGAGATTGATCTTATTTATTTTGTAAACATCACCTAAAGCTAGATAATAAAAGTAATAAAACAAGCTGTATTTTTCATAATATTTTATTTAATATTACTTTAACAGAAAGAACCTATACCAAATATTAATTTTACATACACCCAATAACAAGTTGCTACGTTCTGGAGATTTATCATCTCACATATCAGGACTGAAAACACAATGTGTGTATCCACCGGAAACTTTCGCTCAGTGGTCAGGATATTGAACCAAGTAAGCCACGAAGGTAGTCAAATATTGTATTATGAATTATTCATAAAATAAATAATGGGAAGGTACTCCATTAGTACCTACCCAGTATTGCAGCTATTATGAGATTGAAATAAAAAATACTTTACAATTTAACGAGTTTACCATTAACCTCTAAATACCTGGGCTTATTGTGGTTATGCACATTGTTGGAGACTAAAAGATGGTTGTCTTTTGTATAAGCAATCGCTTTGCATTTACCGCTTGTGGAGCAGAACCACCTTATTCTTCCATCGGCCATGTCAAAATGTTTTGATAATGTATACCCATCTATCATCAACAACGGATTCCCTTTGGTTGATCTCACAAACTTCACTGAAATTATTAGTAAATATTAGACGAATTTAGTTACAAAACTAAAAAAAAGCATTTTGATAAAAAAAAATATCCTTGATTTCTTTCTTCTTCCTCCTCAACCTTTTTCCATCCACTCCCGGACGAAGGCCTTATCCATTTGCTTTCATGTCGTCTTGTCCTGTGCACTCTGCCTCCAGGAAATGCGAGCATATCGTTTGATATCATCCTTCCATCGCAACTGTATCGTTCTTTTTGAGTATATTTTACTTGTATACAAGTATATTTGGCAAGTCTGGAATAGTACGAGTCCAGATACATAGTACGTCAGTCTAGATACATATTACGTCAGTCCAGATACACATTACGGTGTACAATCTATTATATTGAATACGTCTCCCTCCACAATCTGTACGTGGTCGTGGCCGCTTAGCATGTGCGCGTATTGCCAGTAAAATAATTTTACCCAATTTTATTTTACGCATTCTAAATATTTCTCCAATATAAAAAATAAATTGAATCGAAAAAGTACAAAATTATCGTTTAAAATGTATTTTAAATATCAATTGACAATATTATTGTTCAAAAAGGAATTTTAAACATCAATTTTATCAAACGTTATTAATAAATCTGCGGAATACGTATTTAAATTATGGCACCATTCTGTACGAACTCTCTATGGAACGCGTTAAAACAATCTAATCTATGGCTTTGACGTGAGTTTAAAAGTCATATTTTAACTTTGATCGTTCAAAATATTTATTTTTAACATCATTATCTAATTATTTGGTGTTATTTTGTTTGTTGCAGGTTTTTACCGAAACTCCATGGATACTTACAATCAAAACAATCAAGAGATGGATGAGCGAGATATGACGGAACAGCTAGATCTGGATGAGCGAGATATGACAGAACAGCGAACAGCTAGGCGAAGAGTGACACAAGAGCTACGAGATCGTCGAAATGCTAGACGAAGAGTGGAAAATATAACGCAAGAACAACGAGATCGTAGGAATGCAAGAGAACGTGTGGAAAATATGACACAAGAACAGCGAAATCGTAGGAATGCTAGACGAAGAGTGGAAAATATGACGCAAGAACAACGAGAACGTAGGAATACGAGGGAGCGTGTGGAAAATATAACACAAGAACAGCGAGATCGTAGGAATTCTAGGCGAAGAGTGGAAAATGTTATGCAAGAGCAGCGAGATAGAAGTATGAATGCAGGCAGAAGAAATTCTGTCACTTATTTTAAGTGTGCAATTATTAATACACCTCATAATTTTCTTCCAGATCAGCATGATATGGGTCGCATGGACAAGCTGTGTACAGTGGAGAATTGCAGAGCGGTTCATTTTAATGCTGAAAAGGGCAAACTATTACATAGTTGTTGCCACAGTGGCAAAGTGTCACCTCAAGTACTGTCAACATATCCGGAAGAATTGAAAGCATTATTGTTAGGAAGCTGCAATGAATCCAAAAATTTTAGAGAATTTATTCGTCAATACAATAGTGCTAATGCTTTTGCATCCTTTGGCGCTCAGATTGCAGACGTACCTGGTACCGGACCATACTGTTTGAAAATTTCAGGTGAAGTATATCATAGAACTTCAAGAAGTATGCAGATTGACGGAGAAACTCCATCTTATGCACAGCTGTATGTTTATGATGCCGATGAAGCTGTAAGGGTACGTATGAGACACCCATCAAATGCAAGGTGTCAACAAAATATTATGTTTACGATTGATAATGTCATTCGTCGTGTAAGTCCGTATGCTCTCCAGTATAAAAGGTTAAAAGAAGCTGTAGAAGAAGAAGAAGCTCGAGTTGCAATTAATGGCGGCCCAATGAGAGATGTTAGACTCCTATTCACACGGTCAGAAGCAGATGATCAAAGAAGGTATAATGCTCCATCTCACAATAGTGACGTTGCCATTGTATATGTCGCAGATCATGAAGGTCAGATACCATTTGATGTAGATGTAGCTGTTCACCCAAGAAATATTGAAGGCCTCCAGCGCATAAATATGTTATCAAAACATCTGGACCCCATGGTTTTTCCATTGTTATTTCCCTCAGGCGAGTATGGATGGACGACTGGTATTCAGCATCATCCAAATTTTCAAACAAATCGTCGTCAATCTGTAACAACTATGCAATTTTATTCGAGTAAAATAGCAGTACGTAGGGAGGTCTTCAATCCAATACATTTTGCTGGCAAGCTTTTCCAACAATATATAATTCATGCATACATAGTTTGTGAATCACTTCGTTTAAAGTACATAAGAGAAAATCAACAACATTTGAGAGTTGAATGCTACCAGGGTCTACAGGATTATGTACAGAATTTGGCTATTGAAAGTGGACGAGCAGGTAATATAATAATTCTTCCTTCTACATTTATTGGTGGGCCACGTCATATGAATAAACTTTACCAAGACTCTATGGCTATGGTTAGAAAATTTGGTCGTCCAGATTTGTTCATCACTTTTACCTGTAACCCAAAGTGGCCAGAAATCCAGAATGAATTATTACCAAATCAAACTACATCGGATAGGCCTGATTTAGTGGCCCGGGTTTTTCAGTTAAAAGTGGAAGAGTTTATAAGAGATATGACTGAAAAACATATATTTGGTAAAGTGTTGTGTTGGGTTTATGTTATAGAAGAGCAGAAACGAGGTCTTCCCCATCTTCATGGAGTATTTACGTTGTGTGAGCAGGACAAATTTCGCACAACTTCAGATATTGACACAGTTGTGAGTGCTGAATTACCCGATCGAAGTTTTCATGGTTTGTATGACATAATTTTGAAACATAATATTCATGGACCTTGCGGTATACTAAAGCACTAATGAAAGAAAATTCTTCTTGCAGTTTACAAGGGTTGCCGGAACCAGATAGCAGCAGTGATTTTCATGAAATTGAAGATTTAAATTTTATGTTAGAGTTTTCTTTAGGTGCTGAAATGGCGAATAAGCTTAATGATGAACAACGCAATGCATTCGAAGTTATTTCTTCCAAAGTATTTTCAGATGAACGTGATGGAAATAGATGTTTTTTCATCGATGGTCCTGGTGGAACAGGTAAAACTTTCCTATACAAGACTCTTATACATACTTTAAGAGGAAGAGGAAAGAAAGTTTTATCCGTTGCTTGGACAGGAATTGCAGCTATTTTACTTCCAGGTGGAGTGACGTGTCACACAGCTTTTAATTTACCTCTTGATTTACAGGATAATACTACTTGCAGAATTACCTCAAAGAACCGTAAAATTATAAAAGATGCTGACGTTATCATTTGGGATGAAGCACCGATGGCTCCCGTAGTAGCCTTAGATATTATTGAACGTACTATTCGCGATATAATGGGTAATGATTATATTTTTGGTAATAAAGTTATTGTTTTAGGTGGAGATTTTAGACAGATTCTTCCAGTTTGTCGTAGAGCCTCTCGAGGTCAATTAGTTGCAATGTCCATTAAAAATAGTAAACATTGGAGAAAATTTATTACCTTCCATTTAAAAACCAATATAAGAGCTTTAGAAGGGGAAAGCATATTTTCACAGTGGCTTTTAGATTTAGGTAATGGACAGCTTCCTTCTGTTGCAGGAAAGCAAGAGTCATCGGTGCTTATCCCAAATGATAGTGTTTGTCAAAATGTTATTCAAAGCATATACAATGAAAGTCATTCAGTTTCAGATGTACCAATAATGTGTAAACGAGCAATATTATGCCCTAAAAATGATCATGCTCGAATGGTTAATGAAGATGTACTGGGAAGGCTACAAGGTACAATGCATACATACCATTCTTTAGACTATATTATTAATGACAATGGTCAATTAGATGTAAATGAGCAAGTTAATTATCCAGTAGAATTTTTAAACAGTATAAATCCAAATGGTTTTCCGTTACACTCTTTAAATCTTAAAATTGGAGCAATCATAATCCTTCTCAGAAATTTATCTATCGGAGATGGCCTTTGTAATGGAACAAGAATGGTTGTAAAACATATGAGTACTAATATTATACAAGCAGAAATTGTAACAGGTGAAAAACAGGGAACGATACATTTCATTCCTCGCATTTGTTTAAATACAACATCTGATAAAACAATACCTTTTAATATGTGTAGAAAACAGTTTCCTATTAAATTAGCATATTGTATGACCTTGAATAAGTCACAAGGACAAACTTTTGATCGCGTTGGACTTCTACTGCCAGAACCAGTATTTACTCATGGACAATTATATGTCGGGTGTTCCAGGGTACGCTCACAATCTGCATTAAAAGTACAAATTATAGAAGGTTCAAAACAAGGAATTATTTCAAATGGATGTTATACAGAAAATATTGTATTTAAAGAGATTTTAAATTGATTTATACACATTTTGTACTCTCATATGTATGCTTTGAACAACATTTTGACAAATAAGTATGTACATTTTTACTGATGCCATATTCAAATTTATTTATTTAGAAAAACTTTTTTGTATAAAACACTTTTTCATTATCTGCGAGGAATAGGAAAAAAAATTAACTGTTGCATGGACAGGAAACATTGTTTACAAGGAAATATTATGATCTGTTTTTTTCTCACTAAAATTATATTTTTGAAGTTTATCAGTTTTCTTTGTCTGTTCTTTCTGATAATACTAATAGAACAGACGGATTTTTGAAATAAAATAATATTCATATAGAAGTCATAACTGGAGAAAAGCAAGGGACTCCACACTTTATTCCTAGAATTTGTCTAAATACCTCTTCTGATGTGTCAATTCCATTTAATATGTGTCGTAAACAGTTTACAGTTAAATTAGCTTTTGCTATTACAATAAATAAATCACAGGGACAGACATTTCAACGCGTTGGTTTTTTCCTTCCCGAACCTGTCATCACACATGGTCAATTATATGTAGGTTGTTCTAGAGTTTCTTCTCAGAGTGCATTACATGTTCAGATTTTTGAAAGTGCAGAACAGAAGAAAATTAATGAATCGAATGATATTTACACAAGAAGCATTGTTTACAAGGAAATATTATGATATGTTTTTTTCTCACTAAAATTATATTTTTGAAGTTTATCAGTTTTCTTTGTCTGTTCTTTCTGATAATACTAATAGAACAGACGGATTTTTGAAATATCACCTAATAAACATTGTTTTATTTTATTGGTGTACAGAACCATCAGTACATAATATATTTACATAGGTACATACATTAAAAATGTATTCAGATATAAAAATATCTTTTAAGAGTTGTAAAAATATCTTTTTAGTCTTTTAACTGTTGGTTCTATAAAATCAATAAAATAAAATAAATAAAATAAAATAAGAGTTCTTTTAACTAGGTAAAACTAAATAAGTAGGTAATGTGTTCAACAATTGCTAGAAAAAATATACCATATTATACTCAAAAACATACCAATATGGAAGACAGTAAAGAACTTTACTGTCTTCCATATTGGTATGTTTTTGAGTATAATATGGCTATATTCTTTTATCAACCTAATTTAGATTAGTGAACACATTTGTGGCGTTATGTTCTCTTTGTTAGAGACATGGTATGTATATGTAATACAAGTATCCTACAATTTGAGTTCACAAGTTTCATTATTCAACTCCAACCCCGGTTTTAACATACCCTCATTTTACGTTTTCCCTTTTTTTGCGTATAATTTCTACTCATTGTAATATAAAACTAGGGGCTCCGCCCCTGGCCGCTTCGCGGCCCGTCCTCGGTTTGCGTGGCGTAAAACAAATGGCGCGTAGCGCCTAAAGAAATGCGCGCAGCGCACAAATAAAGGCGCGTAGCGCCAAAAAAAATGGCGCGTAGCGCCAAACCGGGGTTGGGCCGCGAAGCGGCCAGGGGCGGAGCCCCTAGTGCTTTCTTTAATACACCCGACTTCTCTGCGAGCTCTCATTGCGTTTAGGACAGCTGTCTCGTCCTATCTTTCCTAGTACTTTGATTTTATTACCTGTCTTATTTTAGTGCTTTTTTATGTACAAGTAAATTAATTATACATTATTTGTAATTTTTTGTAATCAATATTAATTATCCTAATGAATAATGTATGGAGTTTTCACTGGTCCACTAATAAAGCAATGTACATTGTCTTTTTTATAAATTGTATAGACTGACTGTATAACTCTCTATCAAGCAATAAAATATAATTAATATGTTTCTTTCAACTTTTCCATTTGTGGCAATATGTCATCCGACGAATCATTTTTGTTTTGAATTAATATTATAAGAATTGGCCATTGCCTTGTTGCTTCCCACCTTTACAAAATCGATGTAATTAACAGTCCAGTTTGTGAGTGTGGTCAGGAGGAGGAGACTCTTGACCATTTATTTTTTCAATTGTTTCAACCGTATTTCTTGCAACAATTCATGTTATTTTAATCTGGTTAAAATAACTTGCACATCCCCAATCAATATGTCATATATAATGTCTATTCAAAATTTTAAATTAACAAACATATTACTTAACTTCTTAAAGTCAAATAACATCCAACTAAAATTAATTTAATTTCAACAAATTTAACTAAATTATGTAATTTTCACCAAGACAAAAAGCAATATCTCTAGGGTGAATTGCCATTAAACAAAAAAAACATGTATTTCTTGCCATATTACATACACTTTATTATACGTCGATAATTGAATCACAATAAATATTTATATTTAGTTTTAGAGATAGCAACGTCACAAAAAAGATTATTTTAGTACGGCTTTCTTATTGAAAATAGGGATGCAGTGGAGTGCTAGTGTTTCGCATCTCTACTTATCTACTTATTTTCAGTAAGAAAGGAAATATTATAATAGGTAGGGATGCGGTAAGTCTGACATCTGAGAGTAGTTGCGTTTAGCATCTTTACCTATTATCAAAAATAAAGTTAATATCAAAAAAACCAACTGACATAAAAGTCTTTGCTATTTCTCGTTCTATAGGGTTCGTTAGAATAAAATGATACTTGTGGAACTTTTGGAGGGGATGGCTCATGATTCTTCATGTTATTAAAAATCTTCAATATTCCTACCTACTCACCACGGTGGATCTGAGTCTGTCTGTGACTAACACACTTCGTTAATTAACATTGTTTTTGGTATGGAAGGCACATAAAAAAACTATTTAATTAGGTTTCCCAAGCACAGGCTTCGCCTTAGTGGGATTCTTACATATTAAATATATTTCTACTCTATATAAACTACCGTCTTCATATCCAATTGAAAATATTTATTATACAGAGTTATTAATTTATACGGGTCTTGTGTCTCTATCCAACAGGAGAGTTGTGTTTGATTTGACATTGCTCTATAAAATTATATTTTTTTTTTGACATCCCTGATATTCTTTATTTAATATTGTTTCATGCACCAATACGATCTACTCGGTTACCGACGATTTTTTACTGTGACAGTACCAGAACAAATGCTCACATAATTTCCCTTATACCTAGACTGCATAGACTAGGTAATAGGTATGCACATATAATAGATATATTTAACTCTGGTTTGTCTCAGTACAAGAGGGCGTTACTTAGAGCCCTACACCATAATATAATATAATGTTTCGTTATTTATTTACAATGACAATTTTTCGTCATTTCTTTAATTAACTATATATATCGATGTTTTTCTATTTATTTTTATCGCCTTTTTGTTGTCAACTTTTATTTTTTGTTCTGCATATAATTATTGTTTTTTTATTATTTGATCTGCATATAATTATTGTTTTTTTTTATTATTTTATTTGCATATAATTATTCTTATTGTTTATCTGCATATAATTAAGTTTTGTTTTTTTCTATTTCTTTTTATCGCCTTTTTGTTGTCAACTTTTATTTTTTGTTTTGCATATAATTATTGTTTTTTTATTATTATTAATATTTTTGTTATATTGTGTAGCTGCTTTGTTTTTTGTGTATTTGTAAAAGGCTTCTGGCCGTAGATACAAATAAATAAATATTAAACTTTTTGTCACACCGTAACTATTATTGTACGGATATAAAAAAATGTACTACAATCCGTACAGAATATTGCTAATTATTAAAATTTGTGAGCTGAATTTTACCAATAGATTAAAGAGTAAAACATGACTGTACTTGATGTAAAATCAGAGCTAGAAGACAATTTACGTAGTATTTTTGTAGCCTAACGTTTATTTCATATTGAGTCATTTACAGTTATTTTTTTTTACTTGTATGATACGGAGAGAAAATATAAAAAAAGACAATAATATTAAAACAATATATTATGTAAAATCACAAGTTAAGTTTGAGAACTCCACAACTGGTTCACAAAGGCAAATAATATATCTTTGGGTCATTGCATTCCTTTAATATATTTATAGCTATAGTAAAAATTAGGAGAAAAAACACTTATAAAAAAGGTCATTTACAGTTGTTCCACTTTTCCGTGTATCTATAAATAGTACCTATATCTATGTTCCTATAGTTATTATTACAATTTAACATATCTTCCATTAACTTCAAAATATTTAGGTGGATCGTGGTTATGAACGTTGTTGGAGACTAAAATAGTGTCGTCTTTTGTAAAAGCCATCGCAATGCATTTTCTGCTAGTTGAACAGTACCATCGAATTCTGTTATCGGCTGTAATTTTCTTTTTTGAAAATGTGTAACCGTCCACCATTAATAAAGGGTTACCTCGGGAGGATAAAACAAACTTGGCTGTAATAAAAATATGAACATAAATAAATAGTGATAACCAGGATGTCAATAATTGTAATGCATACGACCCACCCCAACTGCCTCGACCAATTTCGTAAGCACAAGCATTTATTTTATGACAAATTATTATCTCAAAAGAGACGAAGTTGGGATATTATAGGAGAACCAGGAAATCAAGACACATTCAGGGAGGGCACCCTTTTCAAAGTTTCAAAATCGATTTAATAACTATATAAATAATGTCAAAATTCCAAATTCCACGCATATAATATATGATTCTCACAACACGTTATTCTCAGCCGAGGTGGACGTCTTCGACGCAAAAAACGATAAGTTTCGTCGCGAAGTTCTGAAGGTGAAACGCTCTTATCTTACCCTTCTAATCTCATATCCCTCCCATACCATCGAGGCCTTCGTGGCTCAGCTGGTTGGATATCCGACTGCCGATCCAAAGGTCCCAGGTTCGATTCCCGGTGAAGACACAGTTTTTAATTATGTTTTCAGTCTGGATCTGTGAGTTATTATTATTATTATTATAATGTAATAGTGTATGTTTATTTGTTGTTTACTGTGTTATTATTTATACTTTTTGATGAAATGATTTTTTGGCTCTGTAATTATATCATATCTTGTTCTAATATCAAAGTGTAAATGATCTGTTGGCTTCCCCAAATAAAATATAATGCAATATTATAAAACAGTCACAATTCAATTTCAGAAATACTTTATTAAAATATCAACATCCCAATGACAATGCATAGTCATCGGAAATACAAAAAATCTGAAAGTTTCAGAGCTCTAACTGTTTGGAAAGTTAGTTAAAAATCGATTGCGAAATTCCAGTACAGACAGACAATTGAAGTTTAATAAAGGGGTGTAATAATAAAAATCTTTAAAATCATACGAACATTTTTACACATTTTTTTATTTATTTATTTATTTCGGGAAAACAAACAAGATACAATGGTAAAAGAATATACAATAGTTATAATAAATATGGATGATACATTGCATCTCAATTAAATGTTTTCACATATAGTATGTAGGTAATATATATTTAATCATATTTTTACAGAAAAAAATAAAAAAATTTTAGGGTGAAAAAAATTTATAATAAATTGTTACAGAAAAAATAATAATAAATTAAAATTAAAGGGTGAAAGTGTAAGTGTAAGCGAGACAAATTATGATGAAAGTAGGTAATAAATTTAGGTATAGGTACTATTTACTGAATAATTGTAAAATTTATGATTTGAAGTCTGCTTGTGATTTATGTATTATATCGAATTGTCTAAAGTATGTATTGTAATTGGAGCAACTCCGCCTAATATAATTGTTTTGTGAATAATTTGTGAATCGACGGTCGACATAGAACAAAAACTGAGATCTGAAATTGCGTGATGTGCAATAAAAATTTAATTTAGATCGTAGGTAAGGTGAGTCTACACGGTTGTGGATAATTTTATGCAAGTAAATCATGTCTATAATTGTTCGTTTATTTTCTAAGTTACAAATATTATGATGTATAGCAGATTGGCGGTAGTTGGGGAAATTAAGTTTATCACGATAATACAAATGTTTGAGGAATTTATTCTGTACTCCTTCAATTCTATTGATGTATGTAATAAGAAAAGGATTCCATTCTACTGATGAATATTCCAGTACACTCCTGACATACGCGTAATACAGAGTTTTAAGTGTAGTTTCAAATTTAAAGGGTTTGGAGATTCTCAAAATAAATCCTAAGATTTTAAATGCATTTCCTATTGTCTTTTCCATATGCGGTGTAAAAGACATCTTTTCGTCTAGAATGATACCAAGATCCCTTGTTTCTGTAACTTTATTTATTGAGTATTGAGAACAAAATTTTAATATTCACAAAATATAGTAAGACTAATTTACAAATACAAAATTATTACAAAAGTAGGTAATTTAATACACTCCAACGAATTCACCGCCAATTTCCAAATATTTGGGTTTCTTGTGGTAATGGATATTTTTGTATGACAAAATTTTGTCATTTTTAGTATAAGCTGAGGCTTTACACTTGCCAGACGAACAGCACCATCGTGTTCTTCCATCACGTGTGTCAGATTGTTTGGAAAATGTATAACCATACACCATTAATAAAGGATTACCTCGCGAGGATAAAATAAACTTGGCTGTAAAAAAATAATTAGATAAATAAATAAAATGATAACCGGTATGTATATAAATCACAATAATTGAAATGCATACGAATTATTGCACCGATTTTTCTAGTAATGGCGAGTTCGAACCCCACTCCGGCTGCTTAGATCGATTTTGTTCGCTTATAGCACAAGCATTGTATGATGATGTAACACTAACTGCGCGTACCATACAAAAGCTAAAATACACTCAGAGATCTATGGAAGGGCAAATGCTGGGAGTGATTTCATGTTTCAGGGTTTGGACATATTTCAACTCCCAATTTCGGTCCTATTTGATATCGGTGCTGGCGACGCGACGCCGCTAAAATGATAGTGGATGCGAACGACTTTCTTCTTGTCCTTCTTTCTTCTTCCTGTGTCATTTTCTTTTTTCGTTAAATTCCTTTTGTATTTTTTCGTTTTAAGTACTTGTTGAATTTATTTAACCATACTTCATATTCATCCATCCATTATTTAACCATGTTTGTATAATTTGCGCTTTTCTGTAATTGGACTTATCCTTTTATTAAGTTTGTATTGTTACTCTGTTGAAAAAGCCAAATAAAGTAAAAATAAAATTAGAATTAGAAAATCAGATTTATCTAAATGTAAAAACAATGATGAAATGATATTCAGTGTTACAGGAATACTCCCAGTTAACAAATTATACACGTATCGAGTCATATTAAATCATTACTTCTCTAATGAATATAAATTACCTGTGAAAACATATATAATTAGAGACAAGTTGTGTAAAATAAATTGATAATTCCCAGATGGACAAACTATTACGGTGAAAGGACACTGAAAGTAAGCATACCGAAAATATTTAACACCCTTCCAAGTGGTATGGATAAACTTGATAAAATATCCTCAGTTAAAACTATATTAAAAAAAAATTACTGTAGAAAGTAATTAAAAACATTTGATTAAGTAGTAATTAAATAAAAAAACATGTAGCCCATATTATAAATTTAATACTGTAACTTAAGGAATGCAATATGTACTTGACCTTTTTGTATGGGAAACTCACTGATAGCCTGTAGGCTAGTGAGATCCCAATTATTATGATGTAAAACTTTTATGAAAATAAAAAAAAATTGAGGAAATCAGACGCCAGTCAAGGGTTGTCGATGGCATGTATCGAGTAGCCAAATTTAAATGACAATGAGTAGGTCATGTTGCCAGACAGGGATGGTCATCTGGGCACCAAGAGTTCTGAAATGGAGACCATGGGATATGAAAAGGGGACAGGCGGCCTTAGAAAAGGTGGGCTGATGATATTGTCCATGTCGCTGGTCAGGTGCAAAATTCTAACGAAAAAAAACTAAAGAGTATAACTATTACGACGAAAGAACAATGCAGTTTTCAAAACAACCATTTTTAATACCTTGCCCTCAACTCAAACTCTTTTTGCTCCTCACTGCCCCTAGGAGATATAGTTAGGAGTTATGAATTCGCAATTTTTAGGTTCAGCTAGCAACTAGTATCATGGTGAGATTGTATTCTGAAATATTTATCACAATGTATATGTGTGTGTGTGCTGTGTACTATGGTGCTATGTACGGCGTGTTTATTCAACTTTACCGATAATAGACTAGTACTCATTCAATTCTTTTCAATTTCTGCAAATTTGTATTTCTAATACCTACTCGCTTATACCCCATAAGAAGGATATCTGATCAGTACTATATTTTTAACAGTCAAATATTTCAAATTGACCCCAAGCTCAGGAAACTTTAAATTCGTCTCTATTGAGATGTTAAAAAAAATTGTCAATAAGAATATCATATGACTCCCGAAAGGGAGAAAAATCTAATGTTTGCGTATATGCAATAAAAAAAATACTCGATAGGTTTGAAAGTTTTCTCGCAGGAAGAAAACAATCTGTGAAACTCGGAGATGAGACCAGAGGTTATCTGCCCATCACTTATGGGGTTCCACAAGGTAGCACGCTAGGACCCACTCTTTTCCTAATCTACATAA